>JAGXJF010001805.1:0-85485 GCA_019208055.1 Stipa capillata | reverse complement strand
TATGATCATGTTATGTATTGGTGATCAGCCCTTGTGTGTTCCTGTCTACTCATCTTCTAATGCTAAAACACACATTTTCACTACATTATAGTTGTCTAGAGTGATATGCTATTGTTTCCTGCTAAATGTTTTCAGTAAGTCTGAATTCACTACAGTGTGCACTTGGTACTCTCTGTTTGTGCGTATGGTATAAATAATTATTTATAAATATTGAACCTTCAGTTGATTGAGGATATGTACGTTTGGGATCTGGTAGGGAATGGAAAAGATGGGTAATGCAAGAGGTTAAAGTTTAATGTGACGTGAATAGTTCTCACAATTGCATCTTTTACTAAGTAATTAAATTGGAAATGTTTGGCACATGTTAATGATGAACTACAAGTCATGCAGCACTGTCGATCCTAAGAATATCTTAATTTGTCCATTTTTTCTTAATTGTCGCATGTTACCTTCAGCTGCTAGTTTGTTCGGTCTTACTGAGCATATATTGTTATTATTTGGCAGGTACTTGATGTTACCATGTAGGCCTTTGGAGAAGGATACAACTCTTGGATGTTACTTTTGGAAAGCTATTCTCGCGTTTCACCTTTTTAACTCTGGAGTTAGAAGAATCTCTCCAGCAATAGCTCGTGTCCCTCAAAGTTTCTAGCCTAGACTGATAAATAATTGTAATGTTATGTGGCATGGTCTGTCACATGGAGTTAACATCTACTTTTGTTCTGAAATATCTTAATACTATGTGTTTAGAGGCTTTGGTGACACATTTTATATGATACTGTCTTTTATGTGATGCTTGGATCGCTTTTTCTTACTTGGTTTAGTCTTGCCACTCAGTTTCTTAGAAGGCTTTTGTCTCCCAGCAGAACTGCTCAAGGATTTCTCAATTTAGGATTGCTGTTCTGTCTGCAATTTTTATCTTACATCAGTTAACATGGTTCTATGTAGTGTAACCTGGCAAGGTTACGTGGAAGTGCTGAAGCAATGTTTTCTGTAGTACTGTTGTGTATCAAATAGTGGTAGCACAAATCTTTTGTTCGTTAGTTACACAAACTTATATTCAAAATTAGGCAGCCATTGATAGGTTTGTGCCCTTCTACATATAATAAGCATGCACAAAATAATTTGAACTATTTTCCTTTCTTTATGAGTAAATATAAGAGTTAGTACAATATCTCGAGAGCAGCTCTAACACATGTGGGCGCCTCAATGCGTCTCACAGTATGTTGCATCCCACAACTAGCTAGTTTTGCAAGTCATCAGTACCCAATTATAGTAGGAAGCACTAGGGGTTGGATCGGATCATCTGTAGAAAAATTTGTGCTATATGATGGAAACATTTTACTATGTGATAGAATTTTTTCCACGCGATGAAAACATATTTTTGTATGTCATAAAAGCTCATCTTACGAAAAATAAAAACCAAATTATGTATATAATTTCTATTGTAATTATATTTCTGTTGTAATTATATATTTCTTGTAATTATATGTCTCTTCTCATGAAAACTTGCTTGATATCACCATCATGTGAGCATTATCGTACCATCCCATCCAACTAACCAAACGACGTCTCGTACCATCATGTAGCATCCCATCCCACCAACCAAACATATTCTCGTACCATTCCATCCAGCTAACCAAACAACATCCAGAACCATCATGTACCATTCCATCCCACGAACCAAACACATTCTCGTACCATCCGATCCTACCAACCAAACAAGCACCCGGTACCATCCCATCCTAGACCATCCGGTACCATCCCATCCTATCCAACTTCATACTAGCAACCAAACACAACCTAACAAACTTTGGTGGATTTGTGTGTGTGTGTGGGGAGGGGGAGAACAGTTGGGGGAGGCAGCACTGGACTAGTGGCTGTGAGTGGGGTGGCCCGCTCTCAGCCTATGCTAGTGGATATATATAATTTTTTGAAAAAAATATTCAAGTTTGATTTGAATTTGTGCATTTAAAATTATGGAGTCCAGGCACCATGGAGCCCCAAGTAATTATACATAGGTCGGTGTCATCGAGATAGACCGGCATTTATTATATGACAAGAGAGTTAGTCCACTCTTAGTCTATGTTCGGCGCCGATGACGATGACGGTGCCATTCCAGGAGGGTTGCTGAATTAGCCACCAAAAAAGCTAAGTCCAAAGTCAGTGCTAGGAAAGTTGGCGCTGAACTTATTCATGTCAGCACTAGAGGGTTGCAAAAAATCTATCCAACCGAAATGGCCAAGTCAAGTGACGGCACCAAGAGAATTGGCGCCGACCTTAATCATGTTGGTGCCTGCTTGGTAGCATTCCAGGAGGGATGCAAAATACCTAACCATTCGAAATGGCTTAGCACAATGTAAGAGCCAAGTCATGTGGCGCCGAATTATGCCATCATCTCGGCACTTTCTTGAGTGGCGCCAAACTCTATGGCAATAGCACTGCAATGAACTAGTGAAAATCGCTAACTCCAAGTACGATTCAACGTGGCGCCGAAGTCTTGACACGTCAACACCAGGTCATCTAAACGGCCGTGACTGCCAACAAGTCAATACCATCGGCGGCACCGAACATGTAGAGCCTCATTACGAGGAGCGGAGGAAGCAAGCAGAGCTATGACAACAAATTAGCGGGCTCTGATGAGGACAGCAACGCAAGGCCGGGGAAGGAGGGAGGGCGGTGAGTGGGGCTCCAGAGGGGGGCACAGGAGGACTTGGAGGTGGTGGAGGCCTGGACGGTAAGCGGCAAAAAAGCCGGACAGTATACCGTCAGTTTCCTACCGAACAGTATAGCACACCGTAGTGTATCTTCAAAAACACATAGTTGCAAGTTTTGGAAATATCTATTTTCTTTTCTAGATGCATGTTATGGGATGATATGTGCACCCTGTGAAGCTAATCGGTGACAAAACAGGACCAGAAAGTAAAGCAAATGAGTACAACCTGCACATGAAGAGGGTGGCAATATTGTTCTTCCCCCGCTTCCAGTGAGCCACAAAACCACCAACGGATGGCGTACAAGTACAAGCGCGTTCACGAAGACAGACAGACTCCTGCGCCCTCGCGAGCATTCTCTTTCACTCGCACTTCTTCCATTTATTTTGCCACCCTGGTTTTATTGCATTGTGATGCTATACTAGGCGCTATACTGCTATTACAAGAATTGATCCAGGGTCCACAAAGCACTCTCACATTACACACCCAAACGTGACTCTCCGGCATGCTAGTCTCTTGCACATTTTCAGATCTCGTTGAAAGAACTGATAGTCCGAAAACCATGATTCTCAGGAAGTGGTGCATTTCCTGGGCGAAGGGAGATTATCACCTCGAAACCTGAAAAAGACGATGTTACATAAACAATAATACCAAGTCTTCTCCCAAGAAAAAAAGATGATATTAATGATACAAGCACATATACAGCTGTGCAATAGTGAACATAATGGTGCAAGGACTGCCTCAGTTTCATACCTATTTCACAAGGTCATAGTAAGAACCTATAACTAGAATGGTACCAAGAAATGGTCACATGACTAGAATATACCACAAAAAGTCAATTGGTTAAAGTTGAAGCATCTTATGCACATACACCAAAAAGACGCGAACATTGGGAAGGCCGAAGGCAGTATATTTACAGTATTTGCCTACAAAAGTCCCAATATTATAGGGTGGAACTAGCCCTTACCTGCATTCTTTGCAGCAACGGCTTCTTGGAAGACGTCAGTGATAAATAAGATCTGAGAAGGATTGTCCACCCCAAGTGATTGCGAGATCTCAAAATAACTCCTTGTTTCTCTTTTGTTTCTGTGTATATGAGAGAGACAAATCGTACTTCCATATTCACTTTTGAATAAACTGATCGCAAAGGCAAATGGAATAAGAAATTGAGAGCTTACCCGGTTGTGGTGTCAAAAAAACCCACACAGAAATTGTCGCAGATCACCATAGGTCGTATGGCCAAATAGTAGCTTCTGTGCCTCTCTACTGCCACTTGAGTATATGTAGACCTATTGACAGTATAATCTTGTATCAAGTGATTGGACACTATTTACAAATTTAGGAATACATACACAAGATTATGTACTTAAAAGTTATATTTGTAGCTTTAACTTAACTACCATTTATATTTTACAACCATGTCACATGACAAAACTAACTTTCAGTTTATTACATATATTATTATTTTCTTCTTTACACTATACTCTTAAGTATAACACCGCTCAGTTACATCTACCATATTCAACTAATGCAAATATAGACTAGCATCTTTTTCTTCTATCAGAAACCATTTTCATGTGCTTCTCTACATGCTTCGCTAAATTTAGTAGGACTTTCTAAAACCTACCAACAGAAAATAATTTGATTTCTCAGTATTGTCACTATTGTGAAGAATTGAGCATTTTGTAGCATTGAATTTGCCTTAATTTAAATCCATATTGCTTGCATGCATCATTCCTTCTGCACATGGAAGTAGAACAAATGAACAGCAGAGCAAGTGAATGCTTGATGACCATTTCAATAGCTGAACACGTCGCAGAATTGCACTATGTTTCCATGAATTATTTACACAGTTTTGCAATGAGTATAGTTTTGGTCAACTTTCCTACCTAAGTCATCCAGTTACTAAGTATGAATAATAAATACATCTGAGGACATTTTTTGCAATGTCTCAAGAGTCTAGAGTTCACACTTCACAAGAGTTTGACCAAATAGATACCTTCATGCCGCTAGAATGCCAGTTCTTTAGTGCCTCAGGAACATCCTCAAAGACAACTCCTTGTAGTTCTTTCCTTTCAAATCCAGTCCTCCATATATGACCCTGGAATTAGCCATGAAAACAGTTGAAACTCCATTAAATAAAAGGATAGATGCTCCCTTCATTGGAAAGGAACGTGATTAAGGTACCTGAAGTTGTTTCAATGATGTAATCTTCCGGTCTGCTTTGATCATCGATTCAACATTAGCAACTAATGAACTGATAACCTCTTCTTTGCCAGCATCATCAGGTGGAATTGGAGCAGCCCCAACAATTCCATTTCTCAGGTCTTCTTCAATCTGAATAATTGGTCACTACGCTGTTAGAACTTGAATAAAACAAAATAATTTGTGCAAGACCAATCAAGTATAATATATTAATATCATCAACATTGATTTTTAGATGCTACAAGATCTAGCTTCACAAGACATGCTAAATTCCTTTTATCATAACTTACTTGGATGCGCAACAGTTTGATGTCTTCTTTGGTTTCTTCAGAATCATATGTAGAAGTCAGATGCTTTCGCACATTGTCACGGGCATAAGGAAACATAACATCAGTCACAAATGATATTGGAGTTGTTGTTCCCTCGATGTCAAGTACAACACAGTGCTGCAAGTGAACAAAAAAGAATGAGTACTGGGATTCAAGAAATAAGTCAGACGGTTAAGTCAACCAGACATTGTATTGATAGCAACCACAAAGCAGCTAAGAAGACACACAAAGAATAATAACTGCACTTGCAAATGATACATTGATCTACAAGTACCACAAAGAATGTTGAATTCTCAATTATTAGGAACAAAGAACTGACCTTTGATGATCTGGCAGCATGACGTCCATTAGGAATGCCAGGACTTATAACACTGCGCAGTCTTTTGGCACTGTTTATTGGACCATGCTCAGGAGTAGTCCAGTCAATACCCAATTGATAGAGCTTGATGGCGGCATCAAGAAGATAATGATAGCATTCAGCCTGAAAAGCAATGACATAACAATGCATTAAATATCTGGCCTGATATAAATTCCAGGAACTATAAGAATAATTCCTCAACATAGCACGCATAACCACAACATGTATAAGAGCTATCATCACAAAACTCTCATCAAATAACAGGCTTAATATGAATATTTACAAACAATTTGCTCTTTCTTTTACTTGTGGCAGGATCTAGTCCCATATATTTTGGGTTTCACTTAAATGAAGTTCTTAGGTTGGTAATCACAACTCACAAGTAGCAAAAGCAGGCCTGGTGTATCATGCAGCACTGAGGGATTTATCAAAATTATCAAAACAAGCTCAGGACATTTCAGGTCCTGTTCCATTCCATTGCGGATCCTACTAAGTACTAACTATATTCAAATTTGAAAGCATGTCCAATGTTGGGCAACAACATTGACCTTATCAGTCTACAGTGACGTTAAGGTGTATATTTTATAAGGAAATTTTATACTAGTAGGGATAGAAAAAGAAGTCATAGAGGAAACCTAGGCACACAAAGCTGTTAGATGGACCTAATCAAAATGAGGCATATGCTATAAAATTAACTACTCCCATTGTTCTATTTTAATGATGTTTTGAGTTTTCTGTTTTCATGGTCTCCGACATGTGACTTTAACCACTACTTTATGTAACTTTATATTAGTACCAAATTAATCAAATTATAATTATGAAAGTGCTTTTAACAATAAATCTACTAATATAGTTTTTGTATATCCAAGCTAGATTGTTTTGATCATATCGATGATTAAATTTCCGAAAGTATGACCGCAAATTCTAAAATGACATTTAAAAAGTAAAAGAGGGAATAGCATATGGAGATCAATCTAATAATTTATACTGGAAGAACTGATAACCTAAAATAATGAAACAAAGGTACAGTGAGAGGTCATCAGAAGAATGTTGGTCAGCAAGCAGCACCTGCATCTGAAAACTAATGCAGAAATCTATGTCAAAGAAATAAAACGCACCTGTGTCTTGGCATTGATCCAGGAGTCACCCCACACATAAATTCCATGGTTCCGTACCAGGACAGCAGTTGTCTTCGGGTATGCTTCAATCTGTAGTAATGTCACATAAGTTGCTGCTAGATCCATCCAAAATATTGCTCATAACCAAACCTCATTGTAATCAATATTCTTTGGTACTTGCTCAAACTCCCCATAATATAGAAGAATCAATCATGCCCTTTAATCAGTTTGATTAAGGTGAAGACCAAATGATCAGATGAATGAGATGGTGCTATTGACTGTTTTGCTGCCTAAAAGTTGCCTAATCCCATTGTCGGAACCATATTTATTTATCAGCACAAACTCATGAGAACTAAAAACTACAAAATAAAAAAATGCCGTATTTATGCCTGTAGACTGGATTTCTTGAAAACTGAAATTATTGAAACTTGAAAAGAAAAAGGATACTAGTAGCATACCGCTTCAGCTAGAGAGTCTGTGAGCTCATACTCATAAGGAGTATTCTCAATTATAGGAATCACCAATTCATCGTTGTAGCCATGACCTTTGATTCCTTTAATCATTTCCATATGTGTTATCTGCAGTAAGATCAGCAGAGCAGTATATGGTCAAACAAGGAATTCCCGTACAGCAATTAATTTATTAATGGATCAAAATAAAGTTAATTAAACTGAGAGGATTGTAAAACATGATCTACTACCAATGTCGGTTGTGAACCACGGCCACACACAGGTAAAATTTCAAATAGTGTGTGCTATTAGTGTTACGGTTACCTATTAGCATATTACCAACAAACTGGCCCATGTCACTGGTATCTTGAGAACTCTATGTTATTTTAGTTTTTTTTTCTAAATTTTGTTCTGAACCTCATTGACCGACACAGTGGGCATGGTGTTGATAACTTGATATAGCACCAAAGTGCTCAATGTACCATGCAATATGTTTGGTATGGATAATGGACATATGGTAGCTTATATGTTTAGATATCAGACATGTCAGCATGTCACATATTCTCTACTATTTCTGGTTGACTTTCAAGGAATATATATTGGAGCTAAAATATGACATATTTATGAGTTGTTGTGAATTTATATGAAATATTTACGAGTTGCCGAGTTTACT
Source organism: Stipa capillata (assembly GCA_019208055.1). Classification (NCBI taxonomy): domain Eukaryota; kingdom Viridiplantae; phylum Streptophyta; class Magnoliopsida; order Poales; family Poaceae; genus Stipa; species Stipa capillata. The sequence goes on along the minus strand of JAGXJF010001805.1, from coordinate 77,642 downwards.
ATCTACAACATGTAAGACAAAACATATGACCCGCACTCCACCATAAGACTTTCCAATCAATGTATCAACCATACACATTTCTGAATGTTGGACTCCATGGTATGGAGAACTTAGGGGATCTGTATAAAATCACTGTCTGGATCACTGGTCCAACTAGCCAATGCATATCTGTATGAAGTACTGGTAGACCGAATCATATATATAAAAAGAACCTGTGCAACTCAATCTGGTAGTAGTATTCATGATTGTTGCGTAATGTCTTGCATGGCCAAAAGAAATATGGGGTAAAAATAAAGTCCAAATTATTAAATTACGACACTAACCAGAAGCAGAGCAAGTGTTAATAACCCTTGAAGTCCTCGCAATGGAAATAGAAATATGGAAAACACAAACAATGATCCTTTTAGTTTCACACATTTGATCAGATAGAGAAAGTGTCCATAATGTGGTAGACTTTACTTCTATTATTAGCATGTATTGCATCAGGGTAAAAATGATCAGATCTTAGTATTACATCAGATATGATGTGTTTACTTTTCCCACTGATTCTTGGTAAGCACTACAGCTAAATTTCATGGGAAATATATAGGGGACTTTGAGCATTAGCCAAATTTCATGGAAAAGATAAAGGAGACAAGGAGGATTCACCCTGAACTCCTTTGCACCGGGATTGAGCATTGTTGCCATGCAAGTCTCCATCCCATGGCTATGAATCACAGCCCCAGCTCCTCTCATTAGATATGACTGCAAAACATGAAGGAAATTAGACTACTCTTAAAACAAGTTGAAGTAACAAAACAAAATAACAAAGGATAGCATCGACAACCTTCATGAACAGAGGAGCACAGTCTGAACACTTTGGATGCTTGTGCGGCCATGGCTTTGCTACTGGTGCGGAAAGCACCTTGCCATCTGCTGACATCACGTACATGTCCTCTGCCACCATCCTCTCCTTCTGCACACCTAAAAATTATAAACAACTAATGTTGTCAGCTTGTCACCAATATTTCTTACTCCAACAAATTAACCTAAAATCTCAAGCTCACTACAAACAGCATATCTGCTACAAAATCATGCTTTCTTTTAGAATTTCAACACTACATATCATTCCTATGGTTAACTCAAGGTATGATACTGCGTCTATTTCTATAAGCATGGCAAAAATGATATTTTGAAGATAAATCAGTTGACAACTTCGTAGGTGACTTAAAGCATATAGTGCTTAAGGTAGTTCAAAACTTGACATTCCAAAGAGATACTTCATAATCATAAATATCTTAAGAGTGCACCCATAATAAAGACTTCCAATACATCATGCACTCATGCTTGGACTACAATGAGGTATAAGCATGACAATACGCATTGAAAAACTCAAAGTTCTGTGAGTTATATGTTTGTAAATGAAACACAATTTGGCTTCATGGAAACTTATCATTGTTATAGGTCTTTTCAATTAGTAATGCAATTTTTCTTAAGCGGTTTCTGAATTTGAGGCATATTCTATTTCTTGTCTCTTTATTTTAAATTGGAACTACTTGGCCTTCCCAGCTTTGAGCTTTCATTCTTGCTGGTCCATTTTCTGTCTTTCAGCAACATTACAGGCTAATTTTCTCATTCGGATAAATAATGTGCAGCCTAAAGTTATCCAGAACATGCCAATATTTATCACCCAATTAGACAAAAATAGCGTTATGATTATCAGACTCTCAGTGTTCGCCAATATACAGCTTTATCTGCCAATCAGGAGAAATTCAGCAAAGAAATTTTGTGTTACTAGTAAGCATATGCCAAACAACATGCCATACATAAAATCTGGTCTATAAAAAGATGCAGCACACAATAAAATAGGCACCTAAGCTTCGACATGCTTAAGTCCAACCAAACTGATCAGCTTTGTTATGCTTAAGTCCAACTATAAGAGCTAAAAATTCAATTATAACTAACAGGCTCGAGTACCACCAAACCCATCACTAAACTACACATGGTAGCGCTAATTTTAGAAATCAATTCTAAATTAGTCATTTCACCAATAGGTGCTATCAGTGGAAGCTAGTAATTGGGTAAACAAGTCACTGTTAATTAGATAGAACATCATTTGACCGATCGCACGCTCATCAAAAGCGCACTTCACCCAGCACACCTGAGTGGAGCGAGCATGCAGCGACCTTGATGCACGCGGCCAACAATATCCCACCTCAGTCCCTTAGAAAGGGGGGCATTCCGATTTCCCTAGTATCATCATTTTTGCCGCGCGAATCCAGATTGCCGACTGGGAACTCACAACCCGCTTCGACAAATCATCGAACAGGTGGGGCACGATGGCCGTGAGAAGGGCGACGCAGGCGAAGCGAATCAGGGAACAGAAGAGGAGAGCAAGCGTTAGTTACCGGACGGGGACATGATGATGAGCTGCTGAGCGAGGGGCACGGCGGGGTCGTTGGCCTTGACGGTGATGCTGCCGCCGGTGCCGGTGACCCAACCCTGCAAGTAGAAGTGCCGGCAAAGCTCCGCCACCAGCTCCCGCGCCTCCCTCACAGCGTCGCCCGCCAGGTACGCCTCCGACGCCATCGCCGCCGCAGCAGCGTCGCCGCCACCGCTCGCCATGGTCGTGTCCGCGTGTGGTGTGCGGCGTGTGGGGTTTTGGTCTTATGCCCCCGGCTTGTTGCTTCGCAATCGTAGGCGGCTCGATTAGTGCCTGTGAGATTCGGGGTTGCGCTAACAAATTCTGCAATCCGGGCCCACATGTCCGTGGCGTTTTGCGGGGAATCGGGACCCACCGGTGGTGGTTAACGGGACAGGAATAATTGGGGGCGGGGAATAAACGCCTTATTTTCTTTACTCTACTTCTCGCGCACCCACTTTGCGGTGTGTCGTCAGGGAAGGTGTTGGGCTCGCGTGGGGCCCGCATGTCAGTGGGAAAATGTCGGCCGTCTAAAGAGTGTCCGGGTAGACGGCATGACTCGTGGCAGGTGAGGTCAAGGAGCGGAACCAAGGGCGGCATACTTCGTGATGCCCATCTGACATTTTGTGTTTCCTTTTTTCTTTTTTTACGTTTTTGTGATTTTGGATATTTTTCTCCTCCTTTTCCTTGGAGATGGGTGTGTTTCCTTTTCTTTCTTTTTTTTTAGCACTGTATCAAGTTCTTGTACAATCAAACCTCATGAAATTGGTAAGCAACCAATGGATCGAATCCAGCATGTAGCTAGTACTTTTAGACGAAATCGTAGTTTATGTTAAATGCCACAGCTATACCACAACTACATTTAGCTAGCTGATTATCAACAATTTTACAATATAATAATAAAAGAGAGTGAATTGCGGCATGATAAAAGAGTCCCTACAAACCTTTAAGACAAAAGCAAATTGAATTCACATGGCACACCACATCACTAGGTTGGGACATCTTTATAGGTTGCCTAGGCTACCATTAGCATCGCTAGCCTAGCTGATTAGGTGGTCGAATCATACTTCTGGGTCACTCTTTCCCCATCCTATCCCAACCCACACTCGGATCCATTTGCTAGCCCACCTAGACCTCATCCCTGGTGCAATGTCAGCGGGGTTGTCCTCGAGCCTCCTTCCTCATCGTTCTCACCTTCTTGTCCACTGTCATAACATGCCTCCTCGTGCCCTGCCTTCCTACCTCGTCTCATGTAGCTACCGTCATTGGATCTATTAGCACCTTTGAACATTATCTCGTTCTTCTTGTTAATCCTTTTACGTGGCTTGACTCCGGAACTCTGAGGTTGAGTTGCCTCCCCAGGTGGAGTTGGGGTCGGCTCTTGTACTGGAACAAAGGGGCTCTCGCCGCAAGACTCATCTTCATTTGCTACATGATACCTTCGACGCAACTCATAGCGAAGCTTGCGGTTAACTCTTGTTAGTCGTTCCACCTCTTGAGTAGCATTTCCGTAGTCCCGATACAACCTATCGTGCATTACTTCCGCAGAGACAATGTGATTGGCCGTCTCCATCTCAGTCTCATCCTCTTCTTCGTCGTCACTTGGTGCTGGTACCGAAATGCTGGCGCCTCCATCGGTAACCTGGGGAATAAGACGGAAGGGGGAAAATAGGAAGATCTCATCGAAGTGATGTCGTAGGTGGAGAACTGCTTTTCTTGAGGCTTCCAGTCGGGCATCCGCATCACTTGGTCTGGGTGCTGTAAAGGTCTGATCCAGATCCGAAACTCTCACTGTGACCCATCCCATCCAAAAATGAGTCTTCCCGTGAACTTTGTAGGTCTTGGCATGGAAAGCAGGGAGGTCTTCCTGGGGCACGCCAAGGTATTCCAACATTCTCCATAACAGGGTAGCCCATCCTCCTAGCTGATGTGGGTCGGTCACAATGTTATACACCATCCTATACAAGTTTAGAGTTAGAGAGAATAAAGTTAGCCACACAAGGAAAACAAATGCAATAGAGGAGAATTTCAGAACTAAGAGCGATGAGGGTAAGGAATAAAAGCAATCTACTTATTAATTTTCAACATAGGGTTTAATTTTTAAATAGTTTTGCTGGCCTGCGACGAGGCGCAGCGGAAGCCCTATCTAACGACCACCTGCAATTGGCTTCCTACGGTCAGCTCGGCTCTGATACCAAGCTGTCACGGACCCGGAATAGCATATGGTTAGGGGAACGCGAAGTCGCCAAGGACCGAAGGACTCGTCCGCCCGGTGGCACGGTACCTGCGCCGTACGCACCAAGGTAGAACGATCCGACACCCGCCACGTGCGAGCCGGCCGGAAGCGACCAAGTTTCCCAAAACCACATACGATTCCGTAATCCGGTGAAGAGTCAGAGTCGTTCCCGAATCCTACCACGCCTAGCAAGGTCGGAGGAGCCCGGCGGTTCTACCCACACCCTAACCTAGCTCGGAAGCTAGTGGGTCACTCGAAAGCCCGGTAGAACGCCCACACCCTGCCTGGCCGGCACTGCATCTCAGCCAGCGGGTCACTCAACCAACACCTGCTCGACTTAGTAGAAAATGGTACGGCCTCGATCCTTCACGGCATACCCATACACTTCATATCATTCACGCATTGTGCAGGGGCAGCCTGGAATAACAACTCGGATATCGTCACAAAGCCCTACAATACGATATTACTAATAACAGTCCACGATGGGGACAACATATTACATCAGTCGGTATATCCGAACACATATCCGAGTACGGAGAAGTTTAACAACAGCGGAAACAAAAGGAGTAAGACCCACAGCGGCAACATGTCCGCTGACCAAAAGCTACACCTATCCCACAGATCGAACACTACCGAGGAAACCCAAGTTCAAGCATCGTCAAAGTAATCTTCGACCACCGGCTCACCTGCAAGCTCTAGGATTAACCTAGGTGAGTACGAAGTACTCGCAAGACTTAATCGTGCTTGATTAGATGTCCTACACATGCTAGTTTAGCAGCAAGTAAACATGATGCTTCTCAGAGTAACAATATGTAAGTAACAACATAGCATCATCAGGGTAAATGGAGACAAGTAAAACAACCAGCTAAAACAGACAATAACAGGACATGAACAAATCATCACAAATCCGATTCCTCGAGTTCAAATCCAAAGGGGCAACCCATACATCCAATACAATCCGATCCATTAACGATTCAATCCAAGGGGCAGCCCTGTATCCAATTCCGAATTGATCCAACCACGACACATTATCAAACTCCAAAGTAATCCATTTAAGACATGATATCAAATCCGAATTGATCCACCAATCTCATTATGATTTAATCTCTCGGACCGCTACCGACGGACTCAACCCCTGCCGATATAATGAGTGCATAACCGCAAGGAGGTAGCGAACCTCCAAGGGGCGTGGAGGCTTGTCCCACTATACCTCAGTGTTGGCTCTCGATAGCGCTCCCGTGTGATAAGGGATTGTGACACGCTGAAGATAAGGTTGCTGCGGTGACAAAACTCTACTTACACCTGGGTCACCTTCCCGCCGCAATTAGCAACAACCGTACCCATTGTGCACGCCCTCGGCTCTCACAACTCACTTAAAGGTTTGGTTGAAGAGCCACAGATGTTCTCAACGTGAGACCCATCCTGCTTGTATTAGTGTGCTTAACATCTCCTAATGACATCTAAACTGATCATACCCATACGACATACAACGGAGACATACACATACAAGCACACATAAGAGAGGGCATACACAAGAGTACGGAAAGTAAAATGCAACAAGCTCTGCTTGCCTTGATCTGGTTGTTCCTGGTCTTGCGGGGAGCTGTAAGCCTGGTGGTCACCTTCGTCTTCGGGCTCTGTTGCAATTAACGCGAAGACCGGAAAAGAAACGATAAAAGAATCCATAAGGTCCAGCATGTATGCATGATACTTATGCAGGATGTGCATGTCATGAAGATGCTAGGATGGCTAGGGTTCCGTTACGACAAGGCATATACAACTAAAGCAGTTGGTGTTACCCTAATGCCTCGTACATGCATGCATGCAATATTAACCTTTATGTCGAGTTAGGGTTAGTCATTTACTACTAGAACAAATGGTGTTAAGTTAACTTGTCGAAGCTACCGGGAATACTAATTAGGCATGCATGTGAAATTACAGTACTGTTACTCGGGTACAAACCTAACGCACTAAATGTTACTACGTTTGGAGCTAACATCGTGGATAAACATGTTACCGAAGAACGAGGCTTCGGAGGGGAGGAATTAGCTTAGGTTCGATGGGGCTGTAGGGAACTTGCTCAAATTAAGTTTTTGGTTCAGCCAAGCTGTAGGAAATCTCTCAAGCTTTCTATCGATATAAACTTTGCTAAAATCCGAGCTACGGATTAAGAGTTATCGCATTTTGAAGCTCGACGGAACAAAAGATTAGACCCTAGATAACCTACTGTGCATGTAACCAAAATGAACTTTTGATGCATCCAAGTTGTAGAGAATTTCACCAGCTTTCCAACCATATAAAATTTGTTCAATTTGGATTTGCGGTTTAAAAGATATGAGCATTTGAAATGTGGGACAAAATCTGCCCTAATCTAACCTAATTGCTAAACGTACCCGAACTAACCCCACCCTCTCTCTGATACGCGCCTGCCTCAGCTAAGTCTACCCGAGAACACACCCCAAGGTTCCCACTCCTTAATCACCCCAGCTGACGTGTGGGGCCACTGGAACAATGGCTGACCGGGCGCACCCGAGCCAGTCAGCTGCTGACTGGGCGGCATGGCCCAATCAGCGGGCGACACCTCACCCTCTCTCTCTCTACACTCTCTCTCTCTCTGCCTCACTCGGGACCGGTCGGAAAAGGGCCCAGGCGGCGGAGGGCTCGCCGGAGCATCACCGGAAGGGGGTTCCGGGCTCGGTTGAGCTCGGGGAGGACGGTGGGGGAACCAGGAGCTCACCCCGGTGCTGGCACGGTGCTTGGGGGCGACGGGGAGGCTCAGGAGGAGGCTAGCAGCGGCGACCGGCGGCGAGGGGCTTCGGGTGGCGGTGGAGAGGTGTCTCCGGGGCGCGGATCTGCATGGGGGAGGTGAGGGGCGAGTTAATGAGGTGGAAGAGAAGCTCATGGTTAAAGAAAGAGGGCTCGGGAGCCACTGGAACCAAATCGGAAGCTCGCCGGAGTAGTTGGCCGTCCGCGGGGAAGAAGATTGCGTCGGGGCTCCTCGGTGCAGATCTGAGACAAGCAAATGGTCGGGGAGTTAGGGAAAACGACGACGAGCTAAGGAACCGAGGATTGGGAGGGGAGGGGGAAGACCGGAGCGGCACCGATTTCTCACCGGAGTTGGGTCGGCGTCGGAGAAGAAAGAGCTTCGGGGGCTCCGGTACTGATGGCTTAGGGTTTGGAGGAGGGAAAGGCGAGGAAGGGGAGAAGAAGCTGTCGGGAGGAGGGCTTTAAAGGGCGGCGGGGCTCGGACAGGGGGCACCGGGAGTGGAGCGCCGCCCACGCCGGCGTACCCGCTGCCGGGACGTGGCGTGGAGGACCCGACAGGAGGGCCCCCGGGGCGCGGAGGAGAGAGGGGCGCTGCGGCGGGGTATGACAGGGGGGGCCCAGTGGCAGTGGGAGGAGGGCGCGCGCGCGGGAGGCCGAGCGGGCTGAGGAAAAACGGGCCGACCGGGGAGGGTTGCGGCCCAAAGGAAGTTTAGGGTTTCTTTTTATTTTTTTCTTTTATGTATTCCAGGTTTATTCCCCATGACATTTTATGTACCAAATTAACTCCAATAGACTTGAAATTTTTACAGGGGCTTCATATTATTATTCATGAGCTACTGTAGGAGTCTGGCTTAGTTTGGAGCTGGTTTGACCTATGTTCCCATTCAATTTTGAATTAGGGTTCGAATTCGGATTTGAGCTAGAGTGAAGCCCTAGACATGTCCACAATTTCTAGGAATTGGTCAAGGGCTAGGGGTATCCCCTTTTAAGCTATTCATGGAGTCTTAGAACATATCTTCTACTAGAGTTTGCTTCATTCGTCGAAACCCTAATTCTAGCATTTTTAGGGTTTGGTGTTAGGGACGGGGATTCACCGGAAGGGTCGATGACTCCAACCACCCTTATCGACGATGTTGTTATTTGAGTTACTTCAAATAAATTGATTGGTGTTTGCAGCAATTATCCACCGAGGATGAGATATTAACATATTCTATAAAGTATATCCATATTACATCTAAGTTTAATTGAGGTGGGGGTGATGATGATGACATGTATGCATGGATGCAAATCAGAAACCTATTTATCGACTTTGGGTATTACACATGTACCGCTCAAACGGGTACATCTGACGTAGAAATACCGGTCCACAGACCTTTATCTCTCTCACGAGGTGGACGGTAACATGGACCATGATATCAAAAAACGACGGAGGAAAGTACATCTCAAGATGACATAATGTCTTCACCACATCGGCCTGCAATGCATCTAGTGCTTCGGGATCGATGACCTTCTGAGAGATTGTGTTGAAGAAGTAACACAGCCTAATGATTGTGTCTCGGAGATAGGTCGGCTGGATATTTCGGATTGCAACAGGAAGCATCTGTGTCATCAACACATGGCAATCATGGGACTTCATACCAACTAATTTTAGATCTTCCATCGAAACAAGTTTCGAGATGTTGGCGGAGTAACCGGACGGAACTTTCACACCTTGCAAGCACCGGCATAGTTCGGTCCTCTCGGCCTTTTTTAGGTTATAGCAGGCCGGAGGAAGCCTTGTTCTGCCTTGTTGGGAGGGCTCAGGTGCCAGCTCGGGCCTGATCTCCATGTCTACTAAGTCGAGACGTGCGTTGAGGCCGTCCTTCGTCTTCCCTGAAATATTAAGTAAGAGACCAATCAGGCTGTCACACACGTTCTTCTCTACGTGCATAACGTCGATGCAGTGGCGAACTTCAAGGTGCCGCTAGTAGGATAACTCCCAAAAGATTGATTTCTTCTTCCACATGCCGCTGGTCTTCACTTTTTTACCGCTCTTTCCAAGGACAACATCGATATCCTTAACCATATTGTACACCTCTTGCCCGCTGTAATGCCTTGGACATAAAGCTCTCTCCCTCGTCCCGTCAAATTGTTCCTTCATATTGCGGTACGGGTGATTCCTCTTAAGGAACCTACGGTGGCGCATGAACACCGTCTTACGGGAGTAGGCCAGCCACCTACTCGCGGTACCATCCAAGCACTGAGGGCAAGCCTTGTCTGGTTCTTTACTCTGGCCCGAAAGGTTACGTAGAGCAGGCAAATCATTGACCGTGCAGAACAACATGGCGTGTAGGGTGAAGTTCTTCTGTTTGTACGCATCCCATACCTGTACCCCTTCATTCCACAGTGTTTTCAGATCTTCCACCAAAGGTCTTAGGTAGACGTCGATATCATTCCCGGGTTGCTTCGACCCTTGGATAAGCAGTGACATCATGATGTATTTCCGCTTCATATACAGCCAAGGTGGTAGGTTGTACATACTAAGAGCAACAGTCCAAGTGCTGTGCCGGCTGCACATATTGCCGAAAGGATTCATTCCGTCCGTGCTCAACGCGAACCTTATATTCCTCGGCTCCGCACCGAAGTGTTCGAAGATCATGTCGATGTTTCTCCACTGCGCGGAATCGGCAGGGTGTCTTAGCTTTCCACCTTTCTTACGGTCCTCCGAGTGCTAGCACAACAATTTAGCCTCTTTTGGGTTCGCGAACAGACGCTTCAGATGCGGAATTACGGGCAGATACCACACCACCTTAGCGGGAACTCCTTTCTTCGCCTCGATGAAAGACTCGCCGTCGTCTGGTTGGCTCTTACGCTTGTAGCGAGATGCTTTGCACACTGGACATGAACGTGAGTTCGATAATTCATTCCGGTACAAGATACAGTCGTTCGGACATGCATGTATCCTTTCTACCTCCATCCCCAGTGGACAAACCACCTGCTTTGCTCGGTATGTGTTTTTGGGCAGCTCGTTACCATCCGGAAGCATCTCCGAGAGGAGACCTAGGAGCGCCGTGAAACTCTTGTCTGACCAACCATAGCTTGCTTTCAATCTAAGCAGCTCGAGCACGGACGACAGCTTTGTGTATTTCGGCTTGCAACCCGGAAACAAAGGTTTTTCTGAGTCCTCAATCAAGTATATGAACTTGTTTAGGTCTCTCTCAGTATTAAAGTTCACGTCAGCATCGCGCAGCATCTGATCCAACCTATCATCGTCGTCTGCGCCACCACAATCATCGTCTGCACGTACTTCCTCATGGCGGCCACAATCATCATCTGCACCTACTTCGTCGTCATCTTCTCTCCTTTCGTTGACTTCGGGTTCTTGGACGGTGCCAACATCTTCGTGTAACATGTTCTGCTCTTCACCATGTTTGGTCCAACACGTGTAGTTCGGTTTGAAGCCCGTAATAATCAAGTGCGCTTGGATCTGTAGGGCTGAGTTGTGTCTGAGAAATGATCTCTCATTTCTACAGTCGCAACAAGGACAATATGTAAATTCAACACCCTTCTTCAACCTATCCTCCTCGGCGACTCTAAGAAAATTCGTGACACCATCAAGGTACTCTTGGTTCGTACGAGAACCGTACATCCACACCCGATCCATCTGGCTACACGCGCTGCACAACAAGGAAATTAGTGTTAAATTGACCTAATAAAAGAAAGCCACCTAGCTTCTCATCGAAAAAAAGGAGCTTATGTAGAAATCGTACTGCAATTTAAGGGTTTAAGGGTATAAACGTAAATATCAAGATGCGGAACATCGGCATGAGATGAAATGCATGTCATGGAATAGAGGACATAAAATAAAGACTAATGCAAATGTAATCAATTTAATCGGACTCCGGACGCTGAAAATATCGCGATCCGAATTTCTCCGGCGGTTCCGGAAACCCTAATTTGAGTTTTTAGTAAATTTTATTTTTTCTACAATGCAAACACGAGTGAAAATTCCATAATTGCATAGATCTTATTTTTCTGAACATTTTGATATATTATTTGCATTTTTCTGACTAATAATGAATTTTCTATGATTTTTATAAGATTTAAATATTTAAATACTCTTTTTGATCTTTTCCTCAGTAAAAATAATAAATAACTAAATTAAAAAATAGTAGGCCCTGACAGGTGGGTCCCACTGGTCATATTTTTATTTTTATTTTTATTTTTTTATTATTAATTTTTTTTTCTCGAGGGCCGGCGGTCGATCGGCCGGGACGCCGGCCGAGCTCGATCGACCACGGCGGCAAGCGGCGGTGGCGCGGGAAGCGGCGGCGGACAGAGGAGGGAGGACGGAGCGCGGCGGCTTACCGGGAGGCAGCGCGGCGAGGCAGGCGGCGGCGAGGGAGGCGGCGAGGCGGGGAAGCTTCGGGGGCTGGCCTGGCGGCGGCGGCTTGGGGAGGTCGGCGGCGGGCGGCATGAGTTCCGGTCGGCGGCGGTGCTTGCGGGCGGCTCGAGGTTCCGCAGGACACGAAGCTCGGTTCGGAGTGGGAGTAAGGGAGTGAGTTTTAGTGCAGACGGCTCCAAGTAGGGAACCGTCCGCACAAATAACGCAGACGGCTCCCAACTGGGACCGTCTGTACTGTATGCGTTAATGCAGACGGCTTCCAACTGGGACCATCTGTGGAATTAGTACAGATGGTTCCGTGTGGGAGCCGTCTGTACTGTACGGTTTAGTGCAGACGGCTCCCAACTGGGACCGTCTGTACTATTTGTGCAGACGGTTCCGTGTGGAAACTGTCTATATTGTGCCGTCCCACGTTTTCCCCATCCTTGGTCGTGATTTGTGCAGACGGTTGGTGTTGGGAGCCGTCTGTGATAAGAATTGTACAGACGTCTCCCGGTTGCCGTCTGTACAAGGGGCGTCCCGTTAAATGCTATCTGTAGTAGTGATTTTGCATTGACTTAGAAGTATTTAGGTGCAAACCCTAGTTTTTGAGTTTCCTATTCAATCCCTATTTTTCTTAATGAATTTGAATAGACATCGCTTGTGTGATGGTTCGTATGCAATACCCTTTGTATTTGTGCATAAGCATACACATTTGAAGTCGTAGCATAATACAGTTTCAATAGGAATTTCTTTTGTATAAAGAAGCATTCTCTTGTAATTTATATGAGTTGTATCATTGTAGGACGGAACTACATGGCGATCATGCCTAACATAGCGTTGTGGTGTGACACATTGGATAGTATCGTCCCGCGTATGTCGGGCTGTTCAAAAAATTCATCTCAAGCCAACACTACAGAAACGGGGCTTAGTTTAAATGCCATGCACTAAAGTACAAAAAAGCTAATGTCATTTAAGATTCTTTTAAATCCAAAATTTAAAATGTTTTATCTATTAAACCGTTAGTTCGATTGACAACCGGCTTTCACTATTGAGTTAGTTGTGACGACAGCTCGAAAACTAGATCCTATGTTGGTATGTTTTGATAATATTTTTTGGCCCAATAGTTACCATATTATAACGAGCGAGTTGTCATATTGGCAGTGATAAGTTACCAGATTATTGTCATTGTGTTACCAAATTATTGAACATCTCTCCGTCACCTCTAAAACTTGCTCTACTAGTATTAATTACTACTTGATAACACTCCACATTTTCCTCTTTAAACTTACATAATTGTGCAACAATGCCCTAATTAGTTCAGCTATTACGTGGTAACCGTTCACTAATATCTTAGTAAGTGTTCACTTTTAGTTTGGTAATCAACACACTATAAGCTGGCAGTTTGTGACGATTAAAAATGTTTTGTCGATTCATACCAAAATGGGATCTAGTTTTGAAGCACTCGTCGAGGTGAACCCAATTGTGAAAAATATCATGAATCGGATTACGGTTTAAGCGCTATTGCATTTATAAGTTTTGATTTTGAAATAATCTTGCTGATGTCATCTTTTCTTGGACTAATTTGCATGTGAATTAGCAATCCTCAGTAAACTATTGGTCATGTAGTAATTTCACACCAATTGTTGGGGTATACATAGTAATTTAGAAAATGTATGCGGTAGCACTTCTCGATAATTGTATACGTGATTTGGCTATAATGTGCATATGTCTGTCACATGCAAGTTGTTACAATAGACCGCATCTGTACTTAATGTTGGATCATTGCTGCACAACAAACTAGCATAAACGGTTCAAAACCGCCACCCTAGATGATTTATCCAATCGTCTGAATTTAATGGTCGAAATAGTCGAAAAAAGGTCAAATTGGTCAAAATTTACATCCTGCTCATAGGAGCCACCCTCCTTGTTAGAGCCTCCTTGACTAGATCTCGTCGCTTCGGTTCGCCAACGCTCAAGGTTGAAGAAGACAAGTGAAGAGAGAGAAGGAGCGACACGTAGAAGGGGGGTTGAATATGACTCTAGGTGGTTGTCGGATCTCTCGATCTAATGCCCATGGGCTATACTGCTGCTTTCCCTATATAATGAATTTGTTGAACGGTTTTGGAAATAAGTTAGACGTAGCTATACAACGACCATTGTTATGTAGTTTTACTCACCAACACTTCGACAACCTTTCGCCCATTTCACTGTGCTATCCAAATACACGTCTCCGAGCTCAAGAAAGAGAGTGCAGCAATTTTCCTGTGCATACAAACACAACGATCAAAATTAGCTGGCATTAGAGAAGATTCCCTCTATTTCTAAACGCATCTTCAAGAAAGTAATATCCGTGTATATTTATCCGATTAGTCTACAGTAGTTATCAGATATTTATCTTTAGTAATGAGTATATAATAATGTCTTGCCTCTCGTATATCTGTGAAGACTAAAACGCCATGCATTCCCACCTTAGGGCAAATTGTTGGCGGCGCGGTGGCAGGAAGGCTAGAACTTTTTGTTGGTTGCTGGACATGGCGGCCTGACGCGGAAGGCCCTGCGACAACGGGCATCGCTGCTGCCGCGGTGAGAGGCGAAGATGCTGGGGACGATGCCGGCGCCCGAGGGAGGAGCTGCTGATGCTGCTCCTGGTGAGCCAGCGGAGTCGGACCCGCGGCCTCCTCTAGCGGGAGAACGTTGAGAGCTGTGAAGAGGCGCTCGGAGATGGCGTCGCGCCGCGCACGGAGGCCGTCGGGGTGGTCGGCGGCAGCAACACGGATGGCGGCGTCGATGACGTCGAGGATGCTGACACGCGCCCCGTCGAAGAAACACCGCCGATAGTCCAGCGGCGGCGGTGGCCACGGCGGCGCCATCCGGACAAGTTACTGGCGTCCAGTTTCACGCTTCCGTGGAGATGAGGCACGAAGTGCTACCGGTGGCGCCCGCAGCGGCCGAGTGGGGGTTGCGGCGGCTTGCTGTCGACGAGCACGGTGAAATTCTCCGAGATGGCCGGAGCGGCGGCGGTGGAGTGGGTGGAGTTGGCGGTGATCACGGAGGGCGTCGAGGACGAGGGGATGCTGTGGTCGTCGTTGGGGTATTGATCATGGTGATGTCGTAGATGCTGGAGTGGTGCTTGTCCTTGCCGCCGGAATTGAGCCAGACAAAGTACCGCACTTCACTTCTGCGCAAGATGTAACAATCTAACCAACACAAATTCACCAATTTAATGCACAAGAACACGCGTGGATCCATTAATTGATTCAATTCCATCAATATTCAGTATGGGTTAATTGGGGCTTGTGCTCCTCCTCTGTCCAGAGTCCAGACATGGCTTTCTTGCGCTCCTGCCGCAGAGCTCCCGGATCTCGGCCTCGCGGTCCCGCTGGACGGCTCGGAGCGAGGACAGCAGTAGCTCCTGGCTTCCGCACGCGAACGTGTGCTGCACGAACGGCACTGACTCGCCGCCAGCCGACGCCGGCGCGTCGCGATGGAGCTTGCGCCGCATCAGGATGTAGAGGAGGTGAGGTTGAGTGGAGAGACGGGAGGAAGAGAAGAGGAGCGAGGGAATGTCGACAGGTGGAACCACCTCTCTTCTCGGTGTTATTTTGGTCTGCGTGACATCTTAGTGTTCATATAAACGTCCACGTAATACTGTATCAGTAAGATTCTATGGTTACTTTGCTTCTTAAGTGTTAAAAATGGTCATTTAATGTGTAGCGTTACAAATTATCTCGAAATTTATGGTTTTCAGAAAAAATTCTAAAAGATGTGCTAAAGTGTCATGAGACATTTTGAAGTTATAGTTTTAAGTAACTTACGCTATAAACCCATAAGAGGTACAAACCAAGAATATAAAGCAATCAAACAATCCAAAGGTGCTAACAAAAGAGGATTAGATCCTATGTTTCTTTAGTACTTGATTCTTTTATAGAGTAAGGATTCAAGTATCACAAAAGATGTGAAATGTTTGTGAGAGAGTGACAACCTCTTACACTCTTTTGAGGTCATGATTAAAAATTCACAGTGAGTTTCTTTCCTCTTTTGCCACGATTGTTTTTCATCAATATTTTGTTACTATCTGTGGAATTCATCTACTTCACTCCATATACCGTGCATACTCATGTTGTATCTCACAAATTCAGATCGAATCTGAGCTTGTTGCACATTAGAAGGGCATCAGGGGTATAACAAGTGGTATCAAAGCCAAAAGTAGAATAATCCGATTTGTGAGAACGCTGGTAAGACATTAGATGGCACAAAATGAAGAGCAATGTTAACCATGTGGAGTCAAATAGAGAAATTTAACGGTGAAAATTTCAGCGTATGACAATATATACTGAAGGATGTTCTTGTCCAACAAAGACTAACCAATGCTCTTAAGGGGACAACTCAGCAGGACATCCAATGAAGATTGGAAGGTGATGGAACGGAAGACTTTCAATTAGGGTTGGGCATTCGTCCTGTACTGATCTTTTGGTTCAACTATTTGGGTCATTTTTCTCTCACTTTTCCCAAACGACACCCGAAATCATCACCGACTAAACTAAAAACCAAACCTAATAGACTAAAATAATTTGTTCGGTCTATTTAGTTAACCATAAAATCGAAGCACAACAACCAAATCTAGATCGGTTACTGGCAGTGGAAAGTGGGCCACCGGACGATTGATCAATGATGGATTGGGATGAGCGACTCGCCGCGTGCTGGCCACCTTCGGAGGGCGACATGTCAGAGCTGGTTGACGACGTGCTGGTCTCGTGGAACGACTCTACTGCCATAGCAACTACAGCCACCGAGACGCGCCCTCACTGCACCATTGTATTCTTTTGAGGCCGCATTTACTACACTATTTTTTTCTTTACGGTGATTATTTGTTGTTATTATTTTAATACTCTATTGAATTCATCAACTCAAATGCTTGTGACATATTTTAGATACTCTAGCGAGATCAGAGGGCTGCTACGTACGAGAAGGAGCATTGGAGTATTAGAGGCTTTTTAAGTTGAAAGAAATTTGACGTGAAATTGTTTTCGGTATTTCAAGTTGAAATCCAATTTGTATCTAGCGAAATGAAAATGAGAAATTTGCTGCGGGAAGTGAATTTCAAAGAAGCAACGGGCAATCAGTTTGCCAACCTCCACGGTTCTACTTCGCATTCAAACACGCGCAAATGCCCGCGCCACCGCTCCCCGGCGCCGTCGCCGGAGTCCGCGGTCGCAGCCGCCCCAACCTCTCCCTCCTCGCCGACCGCTGCTCCACCCCCCGCGTGCTCACCCTCGTCCACGCGGCCATGGTCGTCTCCGGCCGCGTCGCCTCCGACGCCTTCGCGGCCTCCCGCCTCCTCGACGCCTACGCCGCCCTCTCCCCTCCCGCCACCGTCCTCCGCCTCCTCTCATCCCTCCCCTACGCCCCCAACTCATTCATGCTCAACACCTCTCTCCGCGCCCTCGCCTCCTCCCCCGATCCCGCCTCCGCATTCCCCTTCTTCTCCCTCCTCCGCCGCTCCGGCAGCTCCTACTCCCCCGGCAGGCACACCTTCCCCTTCCTCCTCAAGGCCTCCGCCCACCTCCCGCTCCCTGTGTCCAAGCAGACACACGCGCTCGTCATCAAGCACGGGCTCGATCTTGACACCTACGTCGCTAACGGCCTCATACGGGCTTACTCCGTGGCGGGACTCATCCAGGTCGCGCGGAAGGTGTTCGACGAATTGCCAGAGAGAAGCGCGGTGGTGTACACCACGATGGTCTCCGGGTACGCGCAGAACGGGCGGTACGAGGACGCCATGGGAACGTTTGACGAGATGGTTAGCGAGGGGTTTGAGGCCGGCGGCGTGGTGCTGGCATCCGTGCTGTCGGCGTGCGCGCGGGCGGAGTCGGGCGGGCTCGTGATGGGGCGGCGGGTGCACTATATGATGCAGGGGAGGGGCATGATGTGGCCCGTGGGGGTGATCCTCGGTACGGCGCTGGTCGACATGTACGCGAAGAATGGGGCAATCGAGGAGGCGATGACGGTGTTCAAGGGGATGCAGGAGCGGCACACGGCGACGTGGAACGCCCTGATCTCGGGGTTGGCGCACCACGGGCATGACGAGGAAGCCCTGGAGATGTTCCAGCAGATGCGGCAGGAGGGCGTGCCGCCGAATGCAACCACGTTCGTCGGGGTTCTGTCGGCCTATTGCCATGCAGGGCTGCTCGACGAGGCCCGCAGAGTGTTCTTATCCATGGAGAAGGACTTCGGGGTCACTCCGGGCATCCAGCACTACGGATGCATGGTCGACCTCCTTGGCAGGAGTGGACTCCTAGCGGAGGCCGAGGAGATGATACGGGGCATGGCATGCGAGGCAGACACCATGATCTGGGGTGCTTTGCTTACTGCCTGCAAGAACCACAGCGACATTGATGTTGCGGAACGGGCCGTGCAGGAGATGCTGAAACTGAACCCTAGCAACCATGGCGTGTATGTGGTCCTGTCCAACATATATGCAGACGCTGGGAGGTGGCAGGACGTTGACAGGCTGAGGAAGGTGATGAAGGGCGCGAAACTGTCTAAGATCCCTGGGTCGAGCGCTGTCGGTGGCGACGGCTGACCATGGTAGCGAAAGAAGATGTGAGGATTTCCTGTCAGCTCAGTGCCGATTAGCAAGTGACTTCATGAACAGACCGGGTGGGACTGTCAGTTTGTGACATTTCTTAGAGCAACCGAACCCTATCTCACTTCCCATACCTTTATACGAAGAGTCTCTTTAAATAATTTTCTTGCTGTATCTCTTCACGCTTCAGTAGACTCTTCACTCTCCTATATTTATTGACATCCTGTAAGTAATAATATATTTATAACTGCTATAATTTCGATAGCTATATTTCTAACTGCTATATTTTTTTGGTCTATATATATAAAGCCATTCGTTCTTCCTGGTTGTTCCTCCTCTACCACATCGTAATAAGTCATTGTAGCTTACTCATACAATGTCTCTTGGATTCGTGGTCGTTGGATGATGACGAAAAACTTGCTCTTACTATAATATGCCTAGCACACAATTAATATCAGCTTTTGAATGCTGTGGCGTGGTTCTGTGCCTGGACGTTAAGTAATTTATCGCAATAGAGAATCCAGGTATTTAAGACTATACGAAGACTATTTTTCAGATGCGCCTACCTATGGCTCAACTATCTTTTGGTGTAGCTTTGCAATTAGTCCATATGTTTTTGTTCGCCTTTTTTGTTGACCCTCCTGTCTACGGCTCATTCTTTTTTGTGTGCAAGTTTAGAGTGTCTTGTTCTCTTTTTTTTCACATATTGCATGTTGTAGAAGACTATGACGACTATTTTGTGTAGAAAAGAGATAGAGTTGAATATCTTTGATTGTCTTCTTTGCAGAAAATTATCACAACATTTCGGATGCTAACATATGGAGTAGCAGCGAATGCTACGAATGATTATGTTTGGATTGGAGAAAATACTTTTGTAGAGAGTCTTAAAAGATTTGTGAAAGCTATTGTTGAAGTCTTCGAAGATGAGTATTTGAGATCTTCGGATGAGAACCATATTGTTAAATTACTTGCAATTGGAGAGGAAAGATGTTCTCCTGGAATGTTACGGAGTATAGATTGCATGCATTCAAAGTGAAAAAATTGTCCTGCAGCATGACAAGGTATATATACTGGTTATGTGCACGAGTCCACAATCATTCTAGAAGCCGTTGCTTCACAATATTTTTGGATTTGGCATGCGTTTTTGGTTTATTAGGGTCTCATAATGATATTAATATTTCTCACCGTTCGCCTCTCTTTTCAAAGCTAGTCGAAGGGCAAGCTCCAGATGTTAATTATACAATGGGATATTAGATGTTAATTATACAATGAGATATTACCTTGCATATTCTATATGGGCGACATTGAGAAGACAATACCATCTCCGCAAGAGAATATGAAAAACCATTTTGGCCAAGCTCAAGATGTAGTTAGAAAGGATGTCGAACGAGCCTTTGGAGTTCTACAATCTCGTTTTGCCACTATTCGTGGACTAGCTCAATTTTGGGATTAAGAAACACTCGGACAAATCATGATAGATTGTGTCATCATGTATAACATGATAATTACAGATGAGCAGGACGAAGGTCCACATGACCTCCATTACAATGGAGTGAGAAAATGTGATAGTTTCCTATGAGCATATGCCTGAACTATTTGAGTTTATTCAAACTCACTATTCTATTAGAAAGCAAGTTCACTTTCAGCTTCAAGATAATTCAGTCGAGTACCTGTGGCAACGTTATGGAGAGGTGTAGTTTGATACTGTTTTAATAATGTGTGCATTTTTTCAAAAATAATAATAATATTTTTGTATAACAAAATAGCTCATACTATTTTCATAGTTCATACAACAATTAGCTCATGCTCTTTCCATAGTTCATACAACAAAATAGTTGGTACAACACAATAGAGAGTATAACAAAATAACATTGGAGTCCACATAAATGAAGCAGCTCAAACCCGACCATCGTCAAGCGATTATCTTATTCTTCAATCTCTTGTAGTGTTGTTGTTGCCCAGCCAAAGCGCTAATGTCCATGTCCATAATTATCTCATCTTCCAATATTCTCTTGAATTCTAACTTTCTGCTCCTTACTTCAAGCTTTTTTTTATCTCATGTGCCTTCATGGCTTGTTCTTGTGCAATGCTCTATTTTCATTTGCAATCCTCTATGCTTCTAGTGCATGTGCTTGTTCATAACGCTCATCTTTCTTGAGCTCTTTCATGGTCTCCACCTCTCTCTTTTTGACCACAGATTATCTAACGCTTCTATGTACATATTATCACCTCCAAAGTTTCTACTAGAACTTTTGCCTCGCTGTAATCATTCTTTCTCCGCCTTCCTACTAATTGATCTTCTTAGGGGCTCATTTTTTGGAGTAGGAGCCTCCACTTCATCATCATATCGACTTGAGTTGGTACTAACAGGAGCAGACGTACCTAGACTTGAATTGGAGGTTGTCTTCTATTTTTTCTGAGATAACCTATCAATCAAATTTTGATGGTGTTGTAATACATTCCAGCAATGCGAGTATTAAGATGCTTTGCCCTCTTCTCCCATGTACACATGCACATGTCTGAAGAATCTTAACAAGTGAATATGTCTTATTAAACTTGCACACAACATGTGAGAGTCTAGTTTCAACTACCAGACCCCCCTGTGTATATCCTCATCAGTCCAGGATCACGCTGACGATACACAGTCGAAATGAATAACATTGCATGCATTCAACGTTTAAAACTTAACTTGAGTACAATATGCCACATGGCTTACAAAGTTTCATGTCTAATGACATTTATTACATCAGAGGCAAACAACGGAAAGATAAAAGCGAAGCGACTCCATCCGTGCCACAGGCAATTGACGGCAGCCACGCGACCTATTCTTCGGGCTCATCGTAGAAGAAGTCTTCATCGGCCCCTTCTTCAGCATACTCCTCTGCACACCACCACAAAAACATGCACGATGAGTACTTCACGTACTCAGCAAGCCACCTGGCGGCAGATGGTCTTACCGTACTATATGCAAGGCTTCAAAGAAAGGCTTTATGGCTTAATTGCGTAAAGCAACTTTTAGTTGAAATATTAGGGTGGATTCAAAGGCATTGTTTTGATGTAAAACAGTTTTATTATCAGGGGTATTTTCCAATGTGTGGTCCTCGACCAATACCTTCGAGCAAGGAACTCCTGCCTTAGCTCGGCCATATGTTTCATCAGCAAAGGGGTAGAGGGAAGTAGCAAGGGGGAGAGGGACATGTCCTTTTCATCATGAATGAGTCATGTGTTGCCTATAATCGTGGACACGGCTAATCGATTAGTTTATTACTCTACAGAGTTTGTACACTTTACCCACATGACACAATCTTGCCTTGTTGCCACTGGCCGTCGTCAGCATTACAACAGGAAGATTGTGACGAGGTCTTTTAGCTAGATCCCCCTATGGTGTGACATGCCCACCGGGTCTGGCTCGGAGTCGAGAGTATGTCCCCGCACTCCGGTCCCCCCATCTGTGCCGAGGGTCCTCGTCGCTACGTCCACTCCTTCTGCGGTACGGCAACATCGGCACCAAAGGCTGACTAACCTACTTGACCAAGCCATTGCCAATATAGCATGTGGTTACACTGTTGACACACTTCTCCAACTTCAAGACTTCGGCCTTAAGCGGTACAGACGACCAATGGTTCCTTTCAATCGGCCTTCTGCGGGTAGGACAAACATATGCTCCTTCATCACATGATCCAGCTGTCGCCCGCACCATATTAGATGGTAAGTTTCACCCAGAGTAGAATAGGAAGAATAGAGCGAGAGCGGGAAAACATCGGGCATCCGGCCCTAGCTCAGCGAGCTCAACAAGTTTCAACAAGGATTATCGATCCGATATCATTCCTCCGTAGAGGCAAATCAAAACAACCTAAAGATGTATAATTAAGCATGGCTAAGCATTCTCTACTCTATTCAGAATAAAACATATTATACTACTCAGGGTATCAAGTAAAACATGGCGACAAGCGGAAAGGTAAAGGTGTGTCAATCGACACGCTAGCTACTAGATTAAAACAGCATGCATGTTTATAAACAATAAAAAATAATGATTTTAAAAATATAGGATCAACATGATCAAGAAAAAGTGGCATGCCTTCGTGGTAGTACTCTCCTTCTTCAGCTGCTTCGGTCGCCGGGTTGGTCTCTTCACTCCCTATTATCGCAACGCAACGAGCAAAGCAAATAAATAACCAACTCTAATTAAGAGTAACTCGGAAGCAACACGAGAAGAAGCACGACGAAGGTAAGTTGAGGTGGAATAGAACGATGGCACGATAGCGTCATCGCAAAGAAAGAATGGTTTTCTAGGACTGGCCATAACCATATACAACATATATAACTAACATATATCCCCTATCGGGTATTAAAATAGTCAAACATATACATACATACACCCTATCATGCTATTTACCATGACAAAAGGCATAACCAATCACAACTAACCACAAATAAATATTTAGGTGAACCCTAAATATTTATAATGGTTAACAACAGTAAGAAAAAATAGATGAACAACATATAACTAGATTTACACATGCTTTTCTAATATTTTAAAGACTAGATTTTAACCATAAGGCTATTCCCTAACATTAGCATGAGCTAACTGGGCATGGATCATCTTGGAACATGTTAACAGTACTGGAACAGTACCAAAAATGATTTAATAATAATTTCTAATCTGAACATTATTTAATTAAAGCATTTTCTAGCATTTCTAGTGTAACAAATAAGTAGAAAATACTAATTATCATCAATAAATCATATAATTGGACTAACATCTTATATTACCAATTCCAGAGACATTTCATGTTCAACCATGTTCTGGAAATATATTTTAACCAATTAAAACTATTTTTCTAAGCATGAAAACTACCCTAAAAATATAGTAAAACATTATTTAATTAAGCTAAATGGGTTGTCATGACTTGACAACATTCACATAACATTATCAGATTTATTGGGTACTGGACATTAATTTTTAGAGGCTAAAACAGATTTATAAAGGACTTATTACTAGAAACAGCATTTAAATATCAGTTTTAAATAGGTCAAGAACACTTCTTGATTTCTATAGCCATAACCATTGTAGATAAAATATTTTGGTTTACATGGTAAATGAGTTCTAGGGTTCTCTGATCCTAGACAAAAATTAGATAAAAATAACAGAGAAGATTTCTATTTTTAATAAATGAAACAAAGCTTATTTTAATTCTAGGAAAATCTACACATGTCCAAAAATTATGAAAATTTCGAGCATACTAATGATCTATAGAAAAAGATTCACCTCAAAATAATCATCCAGTAAAAAGATATCACGAAATTTGCTCAAATTGCATACTAATTTAATTATAATTCAAAATCCGACGGTCGGATTAGAAATCCGACTGCACCGTTGGATTCGTGGGGTTCTAAGGGTTCCATTTTAATCCTAAGATCAAGGATCGGACAAGGCTTGGTTGGATTCCAAAAATTGGACAGGAGGTTGGAGCTAGGGTTTACTGTTCACGTGCTACAGTGCCCGTGTGTACTGTTCATACATGCACTGTAGCAGAGAGGTTTGGGGAAGAAACAACTCAAGGTTGCACCAAGGAGATGATCTAGAGGCAAAATTGGTTGAGGGGTTTTGATGTAGGGGTTGATGGGAGACTACCTCGAAGAGGGATTGGAGAGGTGCTCACCGTATGCGGAGAAATTGAGGAGAGAAGGAGTTCGCCGGAGTTAGAGGAGATGACGTGGTACGGTCGGAGTTGTGGACGAAACTTGCGATTTGTTGCAGTGGGAGGTGCGCGCTGGTGTGGGGAAGCTCCTCGTGGCCACGTCTCGGATGGAGATGCACCGGTGTCGCCGGAATTGCTCGCCGGAGTGGTCGCCGGAGTTGAGGAAGAAAAAGAGGTGGAGGATGATTTTTGGTGTGGAAAAGCAAAGGGGAAAACCCTAGGGGAGAGGGGGGCTTTTATAGGGGAAGAAGGGGAGTGCGTGAGGCAGCAGTCGGGTTGCATGCATGCATGCATGTGCACGGGGCCCCACCAATGTTTTTTTTTAATTTTGAAATAAAAACAAATCCAGAAAAAGAAAAGAAGGCTTTTAAAAATACCAAATGCTTCCCGAAAAATCAAGAAAAATTCTCATAAATCAAATTTAGCATGGGGAGCTCAATAAAAATATTTTGGAGGTAAATTTTCAAATGATGATCAATTTAAAAATCAAAAACTTACTTTTTGCTCTCAAATTAATTCATAGACTTGAATTAATTTGAAATAAAAACCGACGAAAATATATTTAACATATATTACATAGTTGCACATCCTTCTCTCTTTTTTAAATTTTTTTTTCAAGCCCCAAAAATTGAGGATGTTACACAACATATGAAGTTACATGCAAATTAAGGAGATATGAACTAACCTTATCTTTCTCTATCACCTTGCTTTGCCTTGTATGCTGAATCCGGTCATGACATCTACATAACTTGTTAATGTGTTTCGGAATAATAGACTAACGGTGCACAAGGGAATTCATTGTTGTTTTTGAATAACAATGAATTCTGTTCAAATAAGTAGAACGAGATTGTTCATTTTCTTGTGCTGCACTCATACTTATATTTAGCCATGCTGACATCAACATATTATCGTCCAACTCGTTGAAGTCTTTTTATCTCTTGTTGTTTGGTCTCATAGAGGAAGTAGCTTTCAATTGGTGATTGTTGCTCCTCAAATGGGCTATAATGTTGATTGTCATCTCAAGATGTGTCATTGTTTCCCTTATTCAATAATCTAATATAAAAGCCATCCATAGGTCAAAATGGCAAAGGGTACCCAATATCCGATACCCGACGGGTATTTACCCGTTTAGGAATGGGGTATAGGGACTTTTTTTTACCCATGGGGATGCAAACGGGGGAATTATTTACCCACCGGATAAGCCAGGGATGGGGACGGGACTCCGCTACTCGTCCCCGTTACCCGTTGGATAGCCTATGACAAGGGGGCCTGTGCAGTACCTAAAAAAGAAATTCCTCCTCCCCCAATCCCCCTTCGGCCTTTCTTCCAACCCACAACCTACATGCACCTCACCCCCCTTGCCTCATCTGTCACTTGTGGCTGTTGCCCCCACGTCTCACCGCCGTCGTCGCACCTCACTATTGCACTGTGCCGCCGCACCTCACGGTCCTCACTGTAGTACACCCGCATCTCTCTCTTGCGTCGCCGCCGCACATCCGCACGGCCGTACCTCAGCACCATTGTGGCTCATTCCTCCTCCCGCCGTCGTTGCACCTCACCAGTCGCCACCGTAGCTCTCATTTGCGCGGCCGCCGCACCTCACCATCGCTGCCTCACCTGGCAGCCTCAGCCCTTCAGCTCGACGCACCTGAACGGTGGTGGCCACCCGACGGCCATCCTCGTCAGTGTCACATCCCATCCCCAACCCTAAATCCCGTGGTAGCGCGACGATAGGACCTGGTGGTGGTGGCTGAGCTCGTCACCTTGGAGATCAGGTCGCCTCCACTCTGCAAGCTAGCATATGTAGTATAAAAGTTTTGTTCAGCCGATTTACATGATGCTCACTTTCTTAAAATATTCTTAGATGATTTTGCATCTTGAATGAGAGCTGGCTGGGCAAACTATATCTTATTTTACTAGACATCATAGCTATGTGCTTCGTTCCATCACAGTTATCTATTATGGTGGAGTGATCTGATCGGCTATTGAAATGATATTTGGAAATTTTCATTATGTTTGGACATGAAGTGATCTTAGATGCTCACTTTCTTAAGGGTGTACTAATTTCATAGTTATCATGTGCTTTGGATTTCAATTTTCAATTAAGCATATTTAGCTCCATGCTATAGCAGCAAAAAGAAGAAACTTACTGTGATGATGTCTATTTTTCTCCCAATTTATAGTGCATGGATTTTAAATCTGCCAATTTATTGCCAACCTTGAGTTGTGAAATCTACCATTTTAATCAGGTACGAATACCTGTCGGGTATTCGGTTCCCAACGGGTAACAGGGGCGGATAAAAATTGTACATAATTCTGGGGATAGGTATAGGTAACGAGTAAAAAAGCACACTTGGGTATCAGAGATGGGCAGCTAACCGTATCATATCCATTGCCATTTTGATCCATATGGACTAGTTCAATCTAATGTATCTTCTCTGTTGCGACATCCTGTGATTAGAGTAGAATTTACACGTGAAAATATGCTAAAAAAGAACTTAAGAATCTACTATGAGAGCGACGACAATATGAGTTGGATACTGTCCGAGCCGAAGGCACCGATCTCCCTCGCAAAAATCTCGACTCCCACGCTTCGGAGGTAGCAGTTGCACACATGCCACACCGCCTCAACCCATCTAAACGCACCTGCCGCACTCGAACTCCCCGCAAAGATCTATGCCCGTGCCCAACAACGATAACAACGACGCGGTGGGAGCTCCCGACTGTCTGGTCACCACGGTTGCCTACCTCTACCTGTTCCTCGACGGCGTGCACCACGACCGGATGGGCGGCGACGCGGGAGCGAAACGCGGCGGAGCAACAGTGAGATGGGCGACGGAGCAAGAGCGAGAGGGCACATGGCGGAGCGACAGCAAGATGGATAGCAGAGCAGGAGCCAGATGCGCGGCGGAGCAGGAGCTAGGGGATCGGTGGGGACGAAAAGTTGGATAGGTAGCGTTCAGGTTCGGAGGGGACAAAGGCGAGGTGGATCCCGCGCCGCTAGGGGCGTATACGACCAAGCTCGTGTCGCCGCCGTCGACCCGTGGTGGTGGGAGGGAAACCTCAGCCTAGGAGTCGTCGGGCGATGGAGAGGGGAGAGAGGGTCGCCACAAATGGCGAGCGAGGAGAGGCGGACGGGATGGAAAGGAGGATGGGGATTTGGCTGGAGAGGTTTTTTTTCTTTTTTTTGCTTTTGCCAAATAATTGCTATAGGGCGTAGACGAGAGTTCGGTTGGAGATGATCTTAGGGCCTATTTGGTTGAGCTGTGACTGTTGGCAAAGCTGCTATTGGCTGGTTGTCTGGAAAAGCTGCTGTGGTTGTGGGAAAGTGAACATATAGCTTTTGGTTGATCCAAATAATCTATAACATTTTGGAAAATGAGCACCGAAGCTTCAACACATTGTAAAAAGCTGGCAGAAGGCAGCTTTTCCAAACAACTGAATTTACACTGTAAAGCCCACAGCTACTGTTGGCAAAAGTTGCTGAAAAGCTGGTCGTCTGGTTGGGCTGCAGCTTTTTCCAGTGAAAAGTTACTGAAAAGCCCAACCAAACACCCCCTTAGATACTATGGTCCCGGAGGAAAGATTGGGATCAAATGTAGATTTTATCTTAGGTGACTCTACATATAGGTCATTCATTGCAAAAAGAGAAAATTCACTCAAAAAAATGCAGAAAGAGGAAAAAAAAAGAATACTTGACAGCACATCACCAGCTTTGGCATGAGTGGTACTATCAAATACTAATTCATTTTGGTGAGGCACGGATGAGTTGTTTACAGTGGGGGCCAAATTCAGTATTACAGCAGCAAGCCCTACATGTCACGAAAAATTTCCTCCCAGAAATCAAACAAAGGGAGGAGCTATACATTCCAACCATGAATTCAATCGTCATCTCCAGCACATATGGCCGCTAGCAAAGCAGTCCGTATGATGGCATATCTTCAATCCGCATCACATCATCCAGCAGAAGCTCCCTCTCCAGCTGCGCTCGGGTCGACTTCAGTATATCCTGAGAATGACAGCACAATCATAAAATCAATAAAAAAAAATGTGAGATCTGACAAGTTGCGGATAAAAGGATGGGAGGAAATTACATTGAAATCCATGTAAGAGGCGTTCTTCTCTAGCCACTGCTTGTCCATCACAAGGAACGCGACACAGTAGAGCAGATCAAATGCCCATTCATCCTCTGGGAAAGAGAGCATGAACAATTTGTTGGAAACTGATGATTCATTTGTGTGATAAAGATTTTGTTTTTTGCTGCACTGGTCTCACCTGAGAGCATTTGGATAAAAACAGCTCGGACAAATGTTCTTGGCTTAGCTGCAATCAATATTACTGTCTCATTAGCAAAATTACAGTTTACTTGCAGACAATGGTTGGCAAGTTTGGGTCAGTACTTACTGGACTGGAGATCCAGCATTTGCATGATCATGAATGTGATATTTACACCGGCAACTGCAAACGGGTACTCCCAAGAGGCTCGATTACCGCATTGTTTCTTCAGTAGCCTCTGAAATGAGGCCTGCATAGTCCGTGGAAGATGGTCAATTTTCATCAAGAGAGCAGTTTCAGATAATGAAAAAGCAATAGTGATATATTGCTTACAGAGAATGTCTTTGCAAAGAACAGAAGATTCTCTAGAGATATGAATCCTGCGCCTCTGTACTGAAGCTGAATATTTTTGAACATACTCTGGCAAGTTTTAATTTGGACTAGTGCTGTCTACCTGAAGTCAGTTGATGGGTCTCTTCCTTGCCAGCCCATGTTTTTCCACTGTTCAGAAATCAAACCTTGCAGCTCTTGATCAGGATATGTTGCATACCAAAGAGCTCTCAAGGCTTCCTATTATCATTAATAGATACCGATCAAAATTCAGGACACAATGAACTATTCAAACATCTTATTTGCAGTATCCCATGGCAAAGGGCCAAATGCCACAAACTTGGAGTCCCCTGCAGCCAATTTTGCCTAGTGAAATATTCCTATGGTGCATCATGTATTCAAATAATTGAGCAAATGTTATGCACAATATGATAAGAAATGCAATCATGAAGTGCATTCAGACTTCTAATGAAGTCAAACCCTAACAGTAATATTCGCTTTCAATCAAAATACTTATGCATAACATCTGAAATTATCAAAGTATTTCTGGAAGCTTATCAACATCTATTCTGCATCACTAGATTGTTTACAGGATAAGCGAGATAATTTAGTCTTTATAGGATACTCAGGAAGATTAGGAGTGCGGAGAAAAAATAGTCAAAACTTCTACATGGAGGAATTATTTTATGAAATTCAGTGTGCCGTGATCACATATCTCATGATACAGTATTAGTGGAAACTGTGACCTGATGATCTCGTCTAGACGGATCAAAATAAACCTTCGTGCGGTGCCTCAACCTCTGAAGCCTCTCTTCCTGTAAATAACCCGCCAATTAAAACAAATCATCGATTTCAGTATTATTCAGCTAAGAAGCATGTACCTAGTCAAGTTGACACACTGGAAGACAAAATATTATAAACAAATCTCTGAACTGGACTACTTAATTTGCTATGTCTGTCGTGCGGATTTCAATTGTGCATTGAAATTACTGACTGGACCACATGAAAATGGTTGCACATGGAGAGGGATAGTAATAATTTGATTGCAAAAGTTTAAAAGTCCTTTTTAAGTGGTCACTGCAATGATTTATGGTTTTCTTTACCCAAAACGCAGGCATATATATATATATATATATATTGCTTAACTTTCTTTATAAATCAAAACTTTTCTACAAACAGAAAAGGGTGTTGGATGTTCACATTGGCATGATCATAAATTTTTGCCAATTCCTTGGCAAAAGATTCTGGGATCTAGCAAACCGACCTGCAGGGGTGTAAGGTTCATGCATATTCGCTCGTATGTCCCTTTTCGCTTGATGCATATACAAGAGAGGCCTTTCCCTATCCATCTTGGCGATCCACATGACGCCTCATCTGCACAAGAACAGTAATCCCTTCAGATGATACCCTCAAGAAACAAAGAGCATCACACAAACCGAAAGAAGAAAATCACATATTTTTCATAATAATCAATGCAAAACTGCCAACATACGGATCACATACTTGGAATTATCAAGTGCATACTGGAGCAAAAAAAAGAAGTGCAAACTGACCCACGAGGGCTAAAGACGCACTGATACACAAAGCGTGGTATGTGCTATCTTAAATACTAGCTTAGTGCTTATTATAAGCAAATGGATCTATCATGATAGGATAAGACAAGGCAAGTATGTTTGTAGCCTACCAAACTGATACCGCACCTCACATGATGCTACATGACAATGTTCCTAATCTGAGCTACAGCCCTAATCCCCCGATAGTTTCTCACCAAACACTCTGTTTGCTCGACAAACTGTCAAAGGGAGCTATCAAGGTTCAGATTTCCTACCAAATCAGTTGCCTCTCGCCGATTAAGAGACGTGTGAACCGAGCCAAAATAAAGCCCAAAATCACAAGCAATTGTTGGCATGCCGTACAGATGAGCTAATAGTCCAGCATTTGTTGTGAATGTGCAATCGCAATTGGTTGATGTGGTCTAGTCATATGTAATGGTAGAACCAAAAGAGCCGCAAAAAGGCGCCATAATTTGGTGCTGAATTAAGCACGAAAAGGGTGTGGAGGAGGACAACAAGTGAATCTGGCGACTTTAAAGTTCCTCAAGCACAACTGAACATATTGGATATGATATTATTGGGACCATAGCAAGTATAAATGTTATGGTAGTAGGTAACTAGTTAATTACTTAGTATACTGTCACTGAGCACTGAAGGTCTTTTTTTTTGACAGGGCATTGCAAGATTTTATGGAATAACTGAAATTCTCACCTAGAAAATTAATTAACGGGAAAATGAGGTGAAGTAAAAACACAGATTACTGCACCTAATTAACAAACTGCTAATTCTAAGACGGGAATCACGAGAACAAGGCAAGACTAAAAAGACTGCAATAATTTCACAGGAGTCAACAATGAGGTGACAAAGACATAACATTGGAAGCTCAGTACAGCAAGAAAGAGGACAAGAACCATGATTAGTTCCTCGAGATTGACCTGCATCGCTGAGCCACAAAAATATGGCAAAAAGCGTAAGGAAGTACTCCCTCCATCGAAAAAATAAAATTTTGACTAATGATTACTCTATTAATATGCGGTTTATGTGATGTAAAATCATAATCATAAGCAAGTACTTTTGAATATGAATCTAATGATAATAATTTTATATCACGTAAATCGTATATTAATAGAGCAATCATTGGTCAAAGGGTTGTCTTAACGAATCAAAATACGCCTTATATTTCTGGACGGAGGGAGTAGTACAAAATTGAGAGAAAAGGATGAGCTTTAAATAAGAAGATTTCTCTAGGGACCTGCAATGCTGACTTTTGCGGGTGTTGAAACATAAAGATTGAGGCCACTCGATTAGCTGCACCATGACATCACAAAACCATAAACAGAGACAGAGACATTGATAATGGTAAAATGGTAAATGGAATGCAGGATTATTGAGAGAAAAAAAGAAGAAACAAGAACAGAGGAAAACAGCATCAATAGAAAGTCACCAGCAACCATATATTCGAAACAGGGAAAAATATAATATTCCCTACTTTAAGAACACCAAGAAACCGCAAAAAAAAATCCTAAAATGCAGAAAACAGCCAAAACAATAGCACACACGCGCAAACACCGAAACATCATACTACATACATTACAAACAGGCAAAAGCAAGAAGCAAAGGAAGAAAGAAAGAATGGAAGGAAGGGGAGGAATCTCACCAGAAGATCCAGCCTGCGAGGAGCCGCCGGCGCCGTAGGAGCACCGTGCGACCGGCCCCGGTGGCATAAAGGTCCTGACGGCCAAGCATCCGCCGTGGTGGTGGTGCTGCCTCTCCGCCGCCGGTGCCGCCTCCATTCTCCTCCGCAACCAGCAGCTTTCTTGATCTCGCGAGGCAAAAGCTCAATTGCAACGTGTCGTCGACTAGTTACTTGCTCCGAGAGCTGGTTCTTTCTTGCAGGCAGCAGCGCTGAGAAAGGGAAGGGAGATGGGGGACTGTGGGAAGGGGGAAAAGAGAAAGTTGAGATCGAGAGGGTCGTAGTGTCAGAGCGGGGTGGGCGACGGACGCAGGCGGCGGCAGCTGCAGCAGCGAGCACCGTGTAGCTGGCTGGGTGGCGCCGTTCCGGGGGAGGAGCACGTCGCCTTGTAGCTTGTCGCCACCTAACGAGGGCAGCGCACAGATTTAAACACCTCAGAAAGTTTTCATGTTTCCTTTTCTAGGGATCTCTCCCTGTTTGCTCATCTCGGATTCGATTCAAAGTCTGACAGTGGGACAAGCTCTAATTTTCTTTCTGAAATTTAGACCAGGACGAGATGGCACAACATCATGCCTAAAGTGCGTGGATGCACTAGTACAGAAATCGATATCCGAGGAGGTTAAAATAGCATATCCGAGGCGGTTATAGCACCCGCCTCCACGGAGTGGTTGCGGATATGGGGCATGCATCGGAGGGAGGCGGTTATATTTCCCTAACCGCTTCGGATAATGTCTTATCGGAGGCGGTTAAGCGGTTATGGAAATAAGCGCTTATCCGAGGCGGTTGAAGTACAAATCTTAGGTGGTTGTTTAGTTGCAACCGCCTCGGATATGTTTTTAAACATGCATTATTTTGCCTGATTTACTAGCCTCCCTGAAAAAGCAAACAGTTCATATATATGATATATCACAGCACACACAACAGATTTATATATATATCCAAATCACAGCACGCACAACAGATTTATATAGCACACTTCAATCATTCATTCTCGCATCGACCACAAGACATAAACTACAAACATTCACATATATACACATACGAATTAATAAATATTACAAAACTTGTTTACTTGAGTCATATACTCAATTCACAGCGAAGATATTGATCAAATTCAAAAAACTAGACCTCTCTTAAGTTCTTCACATGAATAGAACCACTCGCCGAAGCCTCCATACACGATATCTGTTGATAAAGAAGTCTCATCTGTAAAACAGTGACGTTAGCAGTGAGAGGAAAAATGAACAAGACATTTAAAAACATCAAGTGCACTTATCATTTAACCACAAGTTGGATAGATAATTACAAAGTTTGATTGTAGACATTAATGAAGTAACTAATGACCTAACTAGAAACCTAAGTAATGATCTAACTAATCGCAATCCTAAGTTCCTAACTTGCCGCCGGGAAACTGAAGCGTCCTTCGGGACTAATGACCTCGTTGTTTAGGAAGCTAGCGATGTGCGACTGGATCTGGGCGAGGTCCATATCTTCCAACTGTTTGATTGCCATGGTTTTCGCCCCTCCCTAAAAACATGAGGCTTATGCTCAGGGCGAATAGCATGATTAAACACTAGACATTAGTAGTGGCGATGGTTTCGTACCGCTAGATCACCGTACTTTGGGTTGCTGCAAAGGGCTAGCATGTGGAAACACACGTAATACCCACAGAGGTCGGTCCCTTCGGGTTGTTGCCGGCACTACAAAAGGGATATCGATTAGGTATAGAGGACAGAAGTATGATGGCATTAGTTCGAAGAGTCAAGGACATTACGGAATACCTTAAACTTGGAGTCATGCTGTAACTCGACGGACACTCCTTCCTTGACTTCCTTGTGCCTCCCTCCTTGTTTGACGTACGTGTCAAACGCTATAGGTGATTCAAAACAATTAGCATCGAACTATCTTTTCCTTTGTGAAGAAGAAAGAATAGGCATGGACGAAGTCGAAAGTTTTGGTACTGACTCGTCGAGTAGACGCATGATGCCCACGTACCCTTGCTTGCGCTCGTCAATGCTACGCCTCATGGAATCAAGGTAATATACCTTATTCCATTTCGGCACGATCACGAGGAGGATCCAATGGCCCCTGGTTATACGATACGAAGTTCTTACATGTTTAGCCGTCGAACTATGAGAATTTGCAAAGGATGTGGCTTACCCGATGTTATAGGCAACCTGGATGTGATCTCATGCGGGGTACTCATGGAGTAAATGCAGGACATAATCCCGCACCATGTTCTTATTTGCCGCGATGCTTTGGGCCGAGATCAAATGTGGGTCACCGAACCCCACAGAGTTCTTCATCTTTCTTTTTTCGCTCAGATCAAGCATGTATCTGAGTATAGGGGAAGAACGAGTTATATTGCCGGCAGTTAGCTAGAATAAAACAAAACGGTGCTGTGTTGTAAGTAGGGATGAAAACGGATCGGATTCGGACGGATAGTGTTCTTACCATATCCTATTCCACATTTTTTTGTCGGATTCGGAGGCGGAGTGGATAGTGCTCGGATGCGGATACGAATACGGATTTGTCGGAATCGGACATGGTACGGAAACGGATCGGACTCGGATCGGAAACGGAAAATGTAGGCGGATAGTACGCACATACAAATAAATACATTTTCAACAAAATCATATGAGTAAATTAAGTACTAACAACATACATAAACTACAAAGCACACACTGATTAATGATATATAACAATTAACAAGTTGTAAGACTAAAAGATTACATATTTGATGATCAATCTATAAACACTAGAAGGTAGTAAACATTCACAAATAAAATACTAGCAAGCAGCTGCACTGGACATATACGCACAACAACCATCTCATAAACAAAGTTAACATTCACTAAAATTACAAGTCCATACTTGAAATTCTATCAGAAAATCGGATAATCCTATTTAGGAGTGCCGGATTATCCGGCTAGAAAATCGGATAATCCTATTCGGCGAGATATTAGTAATACCGTATCCTATACCATATCCTATACATCGGATTCGGAATCGGAGCGGATGGTACTCGGATGTCAAAAATCTCTTACCATATCCTACAAAAACCGGATTCGGCGCCGGATCGGATCGGAAATTATCCGTACCGTTTTCACCCCTAGTTGTAAGGACTTACATCGTGAAGCATCTCATGAGACTGGCGTCCAGCTCACGGAAGTGCATCATGTTGAAGATGTCTGTGAATTCCACGGGAAACATATATCCGCTACGGTGCTTGAAATGCTCCTCCTTGAAGAAGACCATGAGGTCGACTCTTGTATCTGGGAACGGCCTATTCGACATCTCAAGGTAATGATCATAAAGCTTCCGGCAGGCTATGCCCAGGTTCACGTCAGCGTCCACCATAGGTTGTCCCGGCACGTACTGGCGAGCTAGCTCCGCTAAAGGATATTCCACATCATCCGCCAGTTTGAAGCAGACTTCTTGCCTCTGTATACTTTCAGCTTGGATGTGGCCCCTTGACTCTTCGTTGGAACACAGCTTGGCCGTGAGCTCTCCACTGGTGGTACTGCCGGGAGTTGAGGGGGTAGCGAACGATGAGTAACCTCCACATGTGGCACTGCCAGCACTGGCTGAGAAAGGGCGAGCTGCCTCGAAACCTCCGGCGGAGATGGAGCAACCACCGGTGAACCTTAGCATCCCTTGCTCCGGCGAGCATGGAGGAACGGACGGTGCGCTCGGTGCTGATTCGAGGACTATGTCCTTCTTCGGCCACTGGATGAACGACCCGACCGCGTCGCTTAATGTCTGCATCTCATCAGATTCTTGCGCGTTCGGCAATGGATAGTTAGCGAAGGTCGGGTTGATTGACTCGACCTGCACTCGCGTGAAGCCTGGCATTAACGGGACACCGTGTATCACCGTTCCAGAAGGAGATGGCCACACCTGATCGTACGCGGCGTCCGTTGAGAAGTTCGTCGTAGCGAACTGTATCTGCATCTTGCACCGCGTCGGACCCCTAATTTGATCGACAGGAGAACAATCCTCCGCACCCGAGGCGCAGCTACTACGGCGGGCACCCGGGCTAATTGCGACTGGCGCCCTGTCTTGCAGGTACTGTGCTGAAAGCCTCTCCTCCATCACCCTCATTCTTTCCTCAAATTGCGCCTCAAGGGATGACTATATCTCCGCTTTCATCTGCTCGGCTCTTGCTCTCTTCCTCTGCCAACGTGCCTCCTGCGTGTCCCCGGTGAAGGCTTTGCCCCATGTTGCCAGATTTCCGAAACCCCTGGTGCGTCCATAGGGCTCCCTGGTGCCGATGGCTTCAGAGAGTACGTCTTTCTCCCGATTTGGCACAAATGAGCCTTGAGATGCCTGCTCATTCAGCCCCACCATTTTCTGATAGACTTGCTCGTCTTCAGGGTTTCTCCATACGCGTTGACCACGAGGATTCACCTTCGTCCTCGCTCTGCACCAGTCCCGGATGCGGTTGTTGCTGAAATCCAAGAACACCGGCTACTGTCCGTGCTTCTCTGCTTCCTCGTCCTCCTTTGCCCACTTCTTCTTAGCACCGACGTACCCTAAGGTGCCGAGGAAATGCGGGTGCTTGTTCCTCCTGGCTAGCTCTTGCCCCTTCTGGCTTTCTGTCTGGAACTCTTCGGACGACTTCAAGGCGCAGAATTCCGCCCAATCTTCTTCGGAGACATTCGGGTATGCCTGGCAAGGTGACTTCTCTTGCTTGAGATAGTCCCTCACCAGTCTGTGCTTGAAATTCCTCCAGCACTTCCCAGTCGTCAATATAGTCGCTCGGAAGAAATTGGCCTCGACCTCTTTCGGGTACATGAAGGAGCCCTTCACTTCGTCAAACAGGGACCTCCGCTCCTCCCATGTCAGCTCACCCCAATCGGTGAGGGTGATCCTAACCCTAGAACGGGCAACCACCCCGCATAACGTTCTCCACTTCTTCCGCGTTTCTTCCGGCTCAGGAACTCCGGTCACCGGATCCAATCTCTCAACTACCCATCTGCCCTTCGGCCTCCCCGATGGTTTCCTTGGTTTGCGAGAACCCTTTCCTGACGATGTCGATGGTCTTGGCGACACCGACGGCGATATCGTAGGGGAGGGCGGCGGGGAGTTCATCTCCATTGTTCTAGCATCAGCACAAACAATTCATCGTATACAATTTGGGAACATAACCCTAATTATCTCTAAACAATATGTCAAATAAACAGTATGCGAACATAAGCCTAAACATCTCTAAACAACATGTCAAATTAGTATTCTCCATCTTTTAGCATAGGGCTACTAATTTCTAAGAGAATGATCAAACTTATTAGCAGTAACAAGCTCTACAATAGCTTGTTACTAAGACTCCACTAAACATGTTCAAAGTAACAAAGTCTTTCTGATAGATCTTGTTAGTAATCACACTAAATTAGTTTTTGCACCAATTAACCGATTATATTGAAGTCAAACCTAACATCCATGTTAAACTTGCTATTGGTCCAAACTTGTTAAACTTGCTATTGGTATCTAACCATTTTTTTCCTGAATCATCATTGTACAAATGAAATTATTGTTTAGAACTATAGATTCTCAAAATGTACACACAAATTGTACATATTAAAACTTGAAAAATTGTCTAAATAACATCCCAATAATAATTTCTAGCTTTGTTGCTTACTGTGTTCCAATATTTGCATCTAAGCATCATCGTAGTAAATGTGAGGCAATAACTCGAATGAATAGGATAACAAGCAACATGTCACAATGCCACAGCTTTAGGGGAGCGACACAACAAGATATTTGGACAAATTTAGACAGATGTAATAAATTTATATGGTAGAAAGTACACTTCATCCTGTCATCATCTAGGCCATGACTTACTCCATCCAGACACACAAAAAAAGTGCCGTTGTACAGGCTGGTTAAAATTTCTAGAATTTACAAGTACCCTATCAATTTCTACCAGTAGATTTTCAATTGATGTGATCTTTGTACATTAGACACCAGTAAAACACCATCAAGCCTAACCCTAATCTACCAGCAGTTTTGGGGGAGGAGAGGAGGCAGACCTTGCGGAGGAGGCCCTTGCTCGGGGAGGAGGCCGGTGCTTGGGGAGGAGGCCGGTGCGTGTGGAGGACACCGGTGCTTGGGGAGGAGGCTGCCGCTCGGGGAGATGCCACTCGAGGAGGATGCCACCGCTGGGGAATGTCGCCGCTAGGGAGGAGGCTGCCGCTCGAGGAGATGCCGCTCAGGGAGACGCCGCTCGGGGAGGTCACTGGTCGTGGAGGAGGGCACCGCTGGTCGAGGAGGAGGCGGCGCTGTGGGGAGAGGAGGCTTTGGTTTGTGAAGGGGATGCACGCGCGCGCAGTTCAGCAAGGGATACGCCGGTTTGATTGATATACCGAAAGCTATCCGAGCTGGTTAACCGGATCTAACCGCCTCGAATATGCTTTAAAGGAGGCGATTGAGTGGATCTGACCGCCTCGGATAAGGAGATATCCGAGGCGGTTCATGTTTTCCAACTGCCTCGGATAAGGAAATATCCGAGGCGGTTCATGTGTTCCAACCGCCTCGGATATTCTTTAAAGGAGGTGGTTTCTTTAGAATAACCGCCTCGGATATTACTTAAAGGAGGCGGTTTATTGGGAATAACCGCCTCGGATGTACTTTAAAGGAGGCGGTTACGTGATTATAACCGCCTCGGATATCTGCATTTCACATTAGCACTATGTCAGAAGTATTCACATCAGCACTATCTCACAAGTATTAACATTAGCACTATCTCACAAGTATTAACATCAGCACTATCTCAGAAGTATTAACATGAACAACACAAGCATCTCTATATATCAACATTTGCACATATATGTTTCTTGCATATTTCAACCAACAAAATCGTTTCATTGCCTCTGCTTCCTCGTCCTTTTCTTCTTGCGAGGCATTTCCTCTTCGAACTCTAGCCCTTCTTGATGATCTTCACGTACGTAGCATGGTTCATTAGGTTCATCGGTAATCGCATCTCTAATGCTATGTTGCATCGGAGGAGCATCTTCAAAGATCTTGTATTCATCCTCATCCACCACACCCTAAACTCCGACAATCTTCCTTTTACCCTGTAGGGCAATATGAAGATTCTTCTTCGCCGGGTCGGTCACATAAAGCACCTGGTGAGCTTGATTGGCTAGAATGAATGGGTCATCTTTGAATCCAACACGTTCAAGGTCTACTGTTGTGAAGCCGTGGAGATCGATCTTCGTAGATTGCAGATTGACCCAACGGCACCGGAATAATGAAAACTTGAAGTACACATAGTTCAACTCCCAAATATCCTCGATGAACCCATAGTACCAGCTCCGTTTCCTGCTCAAGTTAGAAGCCTCTATGCGGACCCCACTATTTTGAAATGTGCTTTTCTTATCTTGATCTCTCATGTAGAATGTGTATCCGTTAATGTCATATCCTTGCCAAGTGACGACTTCGAATGTTGGGCGCTTCGCATACCAGGTAAGCATGTCGCTAGAGGCACCTAAACGAAGACGCTCCTTGAACCACTTGTTGAATTCTTTGTTATGCTCTCTCGTCCTCCACACATCGGTTCTATTTGGATGCTCTTGCCTTAACTTTGCCCTGTGCTCGTCCATGTACGGGGCAACGGCGGTCGTGTGTTGCAACACCGTGAAATGGACAAGAGCGTGTCCTGCTTGATCGGCCGTTATAGATTTCTTTCCGATGGTCCCAACACCATAAAGCCTGCCTTCGTGCCGAGAGCGTGGCAGGCCAATCGGTTGGTTCGACTCCATGTAGTCAACACAGAACTCGACAACCTCTTCTGAAGCGTAACCTTTGACAATACTTCCCTCCGGTCGATACCTATTTCGCACGTAGTGCTTTAAGATTCCCATGAATCTTTCGAACGGGTACATGCTCCGAAGAAAGACGGGCCCGCACATCTTGATTTCGTGCACAATGTGGACGATGAGATGCACCATTATATCGAAGAAAGACGGAGGGAAATACATCTCTAGTTGACAAATAGTCTCCGCCGCCGCTAACTCCAGATCATCTAGTTCGAACACGTCCATCACCTTCTGTGAAATCTTGTTGAAGAAGAAGCAGAGGTTGGTGATTGATTCTCGGACGTTAGGCGGCAGAATATTCCTGATTGCAATTGGGAGCATCTGTGTCATCAT
Organism: Stipa capillata; assembly: GCA_019208055.1. Classification (NCBI taxonomy): domain Eukaryota; kingdom Viridiplantae; phylum Streptophyta; class Magnoliopsida; order Poales; family Poaceae; genus Stipa; species Stipa capillata. The sequence continues at coordinate 37,584 of JAGXJF010001805.1, read as the reverse complement.
AACATGGCAGTCATGAGACTTCATGTCGATTAGTTTCAAGTCCTGCATTGAGACGAGCCTCTTGATGTTGGCGGAGTAGCCCGACGGAACCTTCACGCCATGCAAGAACTTGCAAAACTCGGTTCTCTCGGCCTTGGATAAAGGGTTCTCTCGGACCCTTGCCGCCGCGGCCGCTGCCTCCTTCCTCCACCCTGGGCGGCGAACGTACGCTGACGAGATCGACAAATGCCTCCTTCGTCACCACCTGCTACTCCTCCGCCCACACCCGCAAATGTAAGCATGCATCCCTCTCCTCTCCTCTCCTGTGGATGAATCTACTGTTTATTGATGGTGTAATTCGAATCACGCATGGATGCATGTGTACGTACATCGCCTCGATTGTGTTCTATGTGTCCTCTGGAACTCTAGTTCGTCCTTGATTAGATTTGTCTTCACGATGACGAATTCACGACTCTTTCAAGTTCTAGACTGCATGTGTTGGTGACCTGACACATTCTCTAGCTCAACAGATTGCATATGTTTCCAGTTTTGTTTCCTGAGCACTGCTGATTGAATGCTTGAATTGATTATCTCCCCAATCAAGTACTCTATTTGTTTTCTATTCAGTTGTTTCCACAAGTTCGTCCAGATTCTTAATTACACCTGCTAACATTCCAATTGCTGCTCATTGGCGTTCAATTGATACGACAACAACCTCCTCATTGGCGTTCAATTGCTGCCGCTGCTCTCAGCTTTCAGCCACTCATCAGCTTCTTGAGACCAGATAAGTAGATCGATGAACACATGACATGAACCTAAATTCCATCAAAATTTGTATCTTTTTACTTTTTTGCGTCTTCTCATGTATCTTCTGAAGCTTATCATGCCTAAGTGAACATTTATCTTGTCTGATTTCTTCAGGGGCGTGAGGGTGAGGAGCATCTGGTACACGACCCACTGGCTCCTGCGAATCACGGTCTGCGTGGTGGGCGTCATGAATGTGTACATCGGCCTCCATTGGGAGAGGACCGGGAGGAGCGTGTGGCCGTGGAGGTGTGCATCATGGGCTGTAATGCTAATATGTAATGATGCTAATATGTAATGATGAGTGTACTAATTGATATACGTTTTTTAAGCCCCAAAATAGATCCACTGACGGCCAGAAAACCTTGCCCGTCAGTGATGTTAAACTTCTGCTGACAGTGCACGCGCCCGTCAGTGGAGACAGACCCCTCCACTGACGTTCCCTTAGTGACGGGCGCTAAACCCGTCAGTGGAGGGGTTTAAGCGCCCGTCAGTAGAGATGTATTCTGCAGTAGTGGGGATTACAGGCAGGTACTAAGCAACCTTCGCAGGAGTCCCCTTCGTCACCTCGACGAATTCCTCAGCTCCTTCTACTCCAATCTTACCCTTGTACCGAGAAGCCTTGCACACAGGGCATGAATGTAGCTTCGCAAACTCTTTCTGGTATAACATACAGTCGTTCCGACATGCATGTATCTTTTCAACTTCCAGTCCTAAGGGACAAAGCACCTTCTTGGCTCTATATGTGTTTATGGGTAACTCATTCCCCTCCGGAAGCATATCACCTAGGAGGCCCAACAACTCGTTGAAGCTCTTGTTGGACCAGCTGTTGCTCGCCTTTAGCTTTAATAGTTCAAGCACGGCATATAACAAAGTGAACTTAGCCTTACATCCTGCGAATAGCGGTTTCTCCGATGCCCCCATCAAGCCTAAGAATTGTTGGTACTCTCTGTCGGTTTTGTGCCCTTCGAAATTACGCAACATCTGTTCTAACTCAGGCATCGAGTCGGGATCATCGGACATCTCATGGTGTGAATCACAAGGGATATCAAATGGCATATCGGTTGCTTCTTCATCGGCAAAAATATCATCATCTGATACTACGGCTTGATCTTCGCCGTACTTGGTCCAAGTTGAATACCCTTCCGTAAAACCTCTCTTGAAGATGTGGTACTCAATATGATGGAGCTCAAAAATCCTTACGTTATCACAGTCTAGGCATGGACAATACGTGTCACCTCTACCCTGTCTTAACATGTCCGCCTCGGCAGCTACCATAAATGCACTCACTCCATCTCTATACGCCTCTGTGTTGCGAGCTCCGTACATCCACGATCGATCCATCTAAGCCGTGCATATGGAAAGTTGAAATTTTAGTTAAAAATATGAAGTGCATCGACTTCGTGACATGAGTTTAACACATTTCTTCAATTACTAACATAATCGAATTCTAAAAATAATTACTAACCTAACTAACTAATATAATTAAATAGCCATACTAATTGACTAATATAACTAACCTATACGCGTCGACTCTCTTCAATTACTAACGTATAACTAACCAAATTACCACTTCTTGCGTACAAAAATTAAATACGCCACAAAACTAATCCATCATTATTTTTTTCCTTTTTACCCACAAATTTTAGAATTCATTCAAAATTTGCATACCTTAACAACAAATTTCTATGCATTCAAACATACGATAAGTCAAACATCTCCATCGATCTAATTATGATCATATAATTGAATATTCTCAATGTCCAAGAAAGAAAGCAAAATCAATAAAAATTATTGGATAAAATGACTCAAAAACTAAACACTAACCTTTCGTAATCAACAAGGAAGTATTATCTCAAACTTCTCTTCCAAATGTAGCTTCTCCACCGAAAAATCGCCAGCAAATCGCTCAAAAACTCGCCAGCATATCGCCACATTTAAGACATAATCATCCTCTGGTCGTATGTCTGCTCGCGCAGCACAATAAATACTGTGAATCATATTGAAGGCGGTTAAATCCAAACAACCGTCTCGGATATCAACTAAATCGAGGCGGTTATATATTGGCAACCGTCTCTGATATGTACTCGCTTATCCGAGGCGGTTGACAGTATATAACCGCCTCCGATAACGTCCATATCCGAGGCGGTCAGGAATAATTAACTGCCTCGGATAACATTGGAGGCGGTTCCTTATTTCTAACTGCCTCGGATGTGGTCGTTATCCGTGGCGGTTTCTCCCGAACTCGTTATCTGAGACGGTTTTTTTTCGTGCTAACCACTTCCGACATATGTTATTCGTGGCGCTTTTACTTAACCGCCTCGGATATGGCGCCTCGGATAGACGATTCTGTAGTAGTGATGGCACCACCCCATGCAAGCGACACATGTGAATAGGGGTGCAAGCAGTGTTGATAGTTTCCGACCACGTCGAAGGCATTCGGAGTCAGTCTATCGGATAATCGTCGGATTCAGAGTTGAGACGGATAATTTGTATCGTATATAAATTCAGATTGGGAAACTTCATCTGTCGGATTCAGAGCTATCTTTATTTTCTTTTCCGGATGTTATCCAGATCTCTTCCATCAAATATTCACTATGCGCTATGCGCACAATATGTGGTGGCTCATCAGAAAAGAGACAGAGAATGTGTCAGGGAGGATTCAGCCCGCGCGAAAAAGAAAAAAAAATAAAAAAGGATTTTCGAAATTAAAGAAAACACTATGCCTTCAAATAAGCTCCAAAAATACCAAGCTAACTCATGAAAATCTAATAAAATTCAGACATTTAAATTTGAGCATCTCAAGCCCAAATAAAATTCCTAAACTTCATATCGTGGTCTAGTTAATCATATTTCATCCTTTAATTCAGAAAATTCCAATTAAGCTTAAATTAATTGTAAGAGAAACTAAGGAATCTCTAAACCAATTTCTATGCGTTAAATTAGCTTTGTCTAACCGTTAATATAGTTACATTTTGGAAATTATGCATGATTTGTTGATACTTAAATATGCGTGATATATATGGATTCTGTTTTTACGCAATATCAACTAAATATTAGTTACCGAGAACTCAGTCCATATTCGCTCCATATTCATGATTGGCACTATCCGCATCGGTATTTATATCTGATACTATTCGTGTCAGATTTTGAAATGAGTGAAATCTTTCCATATCCACTTCGATTACACTCCTATACGTGAAACAACGACCTCTAAACATCTGCATAACAATGTTGCTATTCACATTTCCACCTTGCGTACCGCGGATTGGGTGGTAGAGATGTACATAGGATACCTTATACGCATTGCTACGTTTGTAAATTTTCGTTTTGAGATGGACTCTCTATGATTCCATTAAACCACACGGTCGTAGTGAGGTGGTTATAAGGGATCTCTCTCGTTCTCTATGTGTGTCTAAACAAAGTGAAATTTATATTCAGTATTATACCATGTGGCCATTACTTGCTAGGCACATTTGATGATTTCATCAATCTTCTATTTAACTTTGCGAAATTGCAAGTCCATGCTTAGTAGTGAGTCAATGTATATGCAGCGACGTGCGTGTTTGTCCGTGTGTCCATGAGTTGCACTTACAAAAGAGGTAGCTTAAACCACGTCATCTTAATTTGAATTGGCAACCGCTAGATCAGTAGTGACACAGTTAGAAACCTAGATCGACCGACCATCCAAAACACGACAGCACAAAGATCCAAAGCCAGTCCTTGAGTGATTAACCGGTCAGCTCCTGCAAAAGATTGATCTTTCCGATGACAACACCCAAGCCTCCTGACCGTACCGAGTCGATCTCCTCGCTTTCCTCCTGAAAAGATCCGTCAATGTTCGTCTTCAGGAAAATTTTGATCAGGTGATAATCTCAGTAAGAGTTGGGAATTGAGAAGAGATATAACAGACGTGATAGCCAAAACTAAACAAATGGAGTCAAATGGGCATGTGCCTTTGTTACAACAGGAGTCGATCGTAGCAAGAAACAGCCAGAACACCATTATTGTGGCCGCAGCTACACGCCACTGCATGCCCAAGCACTGCACCGCTAAAACGAGACAGAATAATGGTCCTCCGTGCTCTTCTTCGCCTAAAGCTACCGAGCGTCCGTCCAACGGTTCGATGATCCTCCATCGTGTCAACACTCCTGGGCTCGATCGACACGCGCGCCCGTTCTCCTATCAGCGAGGCGTTGTTTTCTAGAGGGCGTACGCATGCATGCATGGATGATGATTCTGCTGCGCCTGATGAGGACCAAATTAAAAATGCAATTATAGGCTGTTGGTGCTCGTGTACACTGCCCTGGTGAGATGCATCATGCATGGCATGCATGCATGCCATGGCGACATGATTCTGCATATGCTGTGGACGTACATCATGCATGAGCCTTTCTAGCCTTTTTCCCCCTTATGTAGAGGTATACAATTATAGTGCATGGTATAAAAACGATTGAGATGACCAGAAGTAGTACTGTTGAGGAGTGGACTCACCACCCGTTGAATGTGTGCCTCGAGATAGATGCAGACCTTCGAATTTAAACTGCCTCCACGTCTTCTATTCATATTAATTTTAGGTTTAGGGCATTTTTGGTCGAAGGATTTTTATAAAATTTTTTGTAAGATTTTAGTTCACAGAAATTCTGTTAGAAATATACCCTAAATACAATCATAGAGATGATCATATTTCTCCGTATTCATGATTTATTGAATAGTGTCCTTGACTTATCTTTAATATTGATTAGCAAGTACGTGACTTGATTGTGAAACTCTATATTTATATGTGATGATCATTCTAAAGTGATTTCTGGTCGAGAAAACATATGGGGACATAAAGTGTAGGCTAACATATGTATTGATTGATGACCATATGTGAGAACCCTAATTCTAATGCTAGTCGAGAGAGGCGTGAGGTAGAAGTTGAATAACTCGCGCTGCTGAGTTGACCTAGTTCTGCCGAGGAATGTCGGAAGTAGAGAGTGAGGGGGGAAATGGTTGTGCAATCGCATTTCATTCGCATCATCGCATGGCATGTAGTATTCGTGCATGGTAAATACAATTGAAATTAAACTTTATTAGTTAAAGGAATAATACAATGTCATTGGTAAATGTAATTGGAATTGAACTTTATTAATTGAATAAATGTTACAAATGTCATGATACAACAATATGGTTACAAATGAATAAATAAAGAAGAAAAGAAAATTACATGTTAAGACAATCTACCTATACAACATCTAACCCTAGATCTTCAAATCTTCGGATCTTCGAAGTCTTCAAACCCTGAGTTGTCGAGGAACACCGAGAGCCGAAGGGAGAAATCCTTCGGGAATGTTGGCGATCATCCGAGGTCATCGAGTAGGGGCACTCGAGACCGTTGGAATTACGCCGTTTCTGTAGGAGGCAAATATTTTTGAAGAGCGACGTTTTGCAATAAGGTTGGTCATGTCGGCACAGTTCCGTCGACAATCCGCAGGGTTAGCTGCGGGGGCAAAACCGTGCCGACGACCTAAATAAATTTTAGTTTTGAAAATAGTTTTATAAAACAATGTTGTTTTCAAAAATGTCCGAGGGCCATGGGGCTAAGACCCTCAGCGGACAATTCGATTTAGTAATTTATACTAGAAGGAAAAGAGGTGAGAATATTAAAATATATTTTATTTTCTCCTACAACTAAATTGCCTCCATGAGTTTTATTTTTTTAAAGGGAAATCATTTCATTAAAACAAAAATCTAAGATAAGGCAACAATTTTCATTCAACAGCCATAGATATACATCCAACAAATATCTAGACAAGATAGGCATCAGCTCAACCGAATGGGGCAACTTGGATACAAGGCAGCCAGCAAAAAAATTATCTCAAGTGGAATAGCTTAGCACGTAAGGCAACCAAATGAAATATCACTAAGCCATATCCAGCAGCTTGTAAGCCAAGCCAAGGAACTGCAGCAACCGACCAAGAGAGTAAGCAGGAGGTGGCCAAGGTGCAATCATCACAGGAAATTCAGGAGAGCTCGGTAGAAGTAGTATCTAAGCAAGTGACCAGCAGTACTACAGCGGTAGTCACCGGGTACACCATAGCAGACCACCAGAAGAAGGAGTCGGCCACCAGCAAGAAGAGAGGGAGGACCAGCTAAGGAGGGAAAGACCATCAGGGCACTTGGGAGTCAAGCTCCAGGAGATCATGATCCTAAGACCAGCAAGCTTGAGAAGCTTATTCTCATTCCAGCCCACATAAGGTAAAGCTATCAAAGGCAACATAACCCACGCATACATGCTCATGAATTGGCATGTTAATGAGGACCCTCAGTACCCATTTTATCATCACAGAATTCTTGTAAGGGGATTAAATAGCACCTGTTCTTATCATTTTGAACTATAGAACTCCCAAAACAAGAATTCTCAGAATAGAACGACATCATTAGGTTTTCCTTTGATAGGCAGCAATTGATAAATATCTGTTCTTATCAAGGCAACCGAATACTTTCCTCAGACCCTTTCTCAAAGAGATTATCATAATAAGCCAAGGCATCGAGTAGGTAGCATAATAGCATTCTGTTCTTACCAAAGGATACCCAAGATTAAGTTAAGTATCTGTTCTTCGTCAGAGTAATAATCTAATATAGGCAACATAGTGGCTCTCTGTTCTTATTCAAGCATACCCATCTCTAACCTTATTCCCAAATGAGCAAGTCATCACAGAATTGAGGCTAAGACCAAATGGCATATGCTCTTTCAGAATAACAACTGATATAGATATATGGATAGGAGTAAGAAAAATAGCTAAGATCATATAGCATCTACTCTCCAATTCAATGAACTGACAATAACATATGAGTTCAGATGAAGTCAGAGAATAAACTAAGATTAAAGTGGCAGCCTGCCTCATAACCAAAATCAAGCATAGTACCCAAGCCTTAGCCGAGCTTACCAAGTCCTCAAATCAAACCAGTATTGGTAAGAACCCTAGAAGTAGCAGAATGGGGAATTGAGAGAAATGAGGAAAAAGAAGAATACTTACCCGATGAAGGAGGTTTGTGGCCAGGCTCAGCGAGCACCACCGACGGGGGCGGGCCCCAGTGGAGCGCCGGCGACGCCAGGAGCTGCAACACCAGGGCCGCAGCCATCCCGGGCGGCGACCGGAGAGGGGCCGAGCGTGGGGCGGCCGGAAGCGGAGCAGCCGGGTGGAGCAACCAAGGCGGCGGGGCTTTCGCCTGAAGCCGAGGCTCGTGGCGGCCGCGTCCGAAGCCAAGGAGAAACGGCGGCGCGTCGGAGAAGGCCGAGGCGGCCTATGGGAGGCGGCGTATGGGGGAAACCGAAGGGGAGAAGAAAGGCCGCGGGGGACCGGCGGGGAAAGCCAGGAACCGGGGCGGCACCAGACCGGGCGGCGGCGAGGTGAGCTCGAGGCGGCGGCGGCGCATGGAGCAGCCGAGAAAGCCATAGGGCAGGGAGAGAAGAGGATTAGCCCTATGCGTGTGTGAGTGAGGTCAGGGTGAGTAAAGGTTAAAAAAAAAGAAGAAAAAGTGAATGAAAGATAATGATAATGATATAAGAATAAAGGAATTTCTGAAATAAATTAATTCCATCATTTTTCTTTTATTCCTTAAAATAAGGAATGAAGTTAAAATAAGTCTATTCTTCCCTGTTTTAAAGAAACATGGATATGTACACATGCATATATGTGAAAAGTAAATTGAGAGTGAGAATTTCTTAAGTTAAAACATTTACCTCTTAAAAGGGAAATGGAATAAAAGTTAAGAAAAGGATTAGAAAGAAAATCTCTCTCTCTATATATATAGATACATGTATTTATGTTCCTTTAAAGCAAGAAAAGAGAAGAAGTAAATAAAAATGAGGCTATGGATGCATATATATACACTTAAGTTGTGAATTACTTTTAATTTGAGTAAATGTATTATTCCTTAAAAAGAAGTTAAACCCTAAAAGTAATCTCATAAGATCTTATTTGTTTTCCCTTATTAAAATGAATGGTAAATAAAATTGTTAGACCTTCAAGTGGAGTAATCAAAGACTAAAGTGGGTAAATGTCATAATGCGAAGAATTAACGCAAGATTTAAAATATGCCACATTGGATTATCCCTTAGAGAAACTCTAAGTCTTTTAAGGGAATATCTAAGAAATTTATAGCTAATTCCTTCAAACAATTGGAATGCACCATACTCGCATATATGCATAGTACCACGTCATTTGCATTCATACTTGAAAATCTTCTGAATAAGTCCTTATCGGACTTTATTGTTTTTCTTCAGAGACCGGAGTTCCGCAAGCAGACCAGTCGAACTCCACTACTTATATCCGTCACCAGGCAAGTCCAGTTTCTTGTTCATGTCTGTTGAAAACTGCCAGATTTCCCTCTTGTCTATAACATGCACTGGAAATCTATTTTCTAAGGATGAATCAACTGTTGTTTTGTTTTGGATCGCCGGTTCTTGGGCGATGGCATGGCGGGTGGTGAAATCCTGGTATGGGTGCCGGAGGGCACATTGGGAAGGTGGATTTCATCACACGGGTTTGTTTCATATAAGGTTAACGCAACCAATGATCAATTGTGTTCAAGGGGCCGTAGCGATCGCGCATACCACATACCCTGTATGGGCGGGGCTGAGCCGAAGTACCTTTGCCCTAGGTTCATACTCCCCTGGGAACGCAAGACCTCGGTAGTGGGATCGGCTACCGAGAAGGTGGTTTGGCCATAGGGCTACCCACAGTTGTTGATGTGGTTCGGCCATAGGGCTGCCCACAATGTATTCAGGTGGTATTAGCCGCCGGGCTAGCCATAACTTATTGAGCAAGTGGTATTAGTCGCCGGACTAGCCACCTCTTATTTGAGAAGGTGGTATTGACCGTTGGGTTAGCCACGATTTGAATTGGGGATCGGTAGTCCTGTACGGACTACGACGCGAAGTATGACCGAGCGGGCGGTGCGAAAAGGCTTTGTGATCGGGGGAATGTGAATGAGCCTTGCAAACTCGGACACATGACCAAGTTCTTTTGTGGGTACAGTTGCGCACCTCTACAGAGTGTATAGAATTGTGGCATTGTCACTCCGTGTTCCCGGTTGGAACTGCGAACCCGGCAAGAAAGGGATTCATCGGGAATCCTAGCAGCTTGTGAAACAGGAGATCATTAGCCTCTTTAATTAAAACTTGATTCTCGTACCTTGCCACAATGCATATCCTTTGGGAGAACGTTGCCGTTCTCAGTAGCTAGTGCATCAAACACCTCTTTGCTATTCCTGGACTTGTTGAGTACCTTCTGTACTCATCCCTCTATCTAATTCCTTTGATTAGACTGTGAGCCGACGGCGCCGAGCAGGAGATCATCTACGTCGAGGTCGATGAAGAAGAAGCTGAAGAACCGACACCGGCAAAGGAGGAGGAAGGCGTGGACTACTACTACGACTACCGCGACAACAACACCACCGAGTAGATTTAATAGGTCGAGTCAAGGAGAGTTGTAGAAAAGTCTTTTGCTGTAACCAAACGATAACGGTTTTAAATTTCCCGTACTTTTGTGGGAACAGTTGTAATACTCTATGTTGTTCTTCGAGTTTGTAAATTAAGTATTGTAACATATGGACGCTGCTTCTGTCGTGCTACTCTGTGTGATATGTACAGTCGAGAAGGCACTTCGTCTGTGCGTATCGCCGCACCATATTTCACAGGTAATTGATATGCAAATATCAAACTAATGATATGGACATGTATAAGAGAACACGGAGATGGATCAGCCCACCATGAGGCACAACGAGAACGTTGTATTCTTCATATCATGTGTTGGTCTCATATACAATATGTATGAATATCCTTAGACTTGAGGTTGTCGTATGCACTCGAGATGTGGAGCGCCTTACTAAGGGTTACCAAACATTACTCTATAACTAGGTAGTTATAAATATGTCTTTTGGGTTTGCCATAAAGCATAATGCGAGATATTGTTAAACAAGATAGGATTTTCCCTTCCGTATAACGGGCGGGATATCTCTAGACTTCTCGAGTGATCGGATCCAGAAATGCGTGGTCATGTACTCGTGGTTAAAGAGTTAACCACAAACGGGATTCCGAGTCACATGATCGAGAAAGAGTGGTCAAGCTATCCAAACAAGGATGACAATACTCGCCTTGTGTTTGACTGATACTGTGAGGCAAAGGGAATACATATGATTAAACATTGCAGGAGGTACGTTCGATTTGATCTTTATGCACACTTAGGAGTTGGCATGTCTTTCTAGGGGGCTACTTCAGTTAATGACCGAGTAGGAGTATTTGCGTTATGTCTAAGTGCACATAAGCCATAGGGTCACAAGTTTTAAAGGGTTCGAACCCAATTCGGATTAGGATCCGAATTCTATTGGGCCTCAAGTCCTAATGGGCCTCTAATGTAGAAACCAATTATGGAGACATTTATATAAAGAGAGGGGGCGTCAGCACTAGGGTTACCCTACTTTGAAATTTCCAAAACCCTAGCCAACACCCCTCTCACACCCAAATCGCGCTGCTCGAAGTTAGCACTCCGGTGTGTGGTGTTCCTTCTCCATACATGTGAATACCTTAGAGGCGTTGCGAGGCTTCGACGCTAGGACGATCCACTACTTCTAGGAGGAACCGCGAATAGCCAGTACTACTATGATCACGACGTTACGTTACACCAACTCTGCTTCCACTACTGTGTGTATCTAGTGGTAATCCTGTGATCTAAAACTCTAGTGGTTCTTCTTTAACGCGGTAGAAAATTTTAATTTGCGCTAGTATAGTCTACGCGTTTTCCAATAGTTGTATCAGAGCCATCCTTCTTATTTTTAGATTCGGATTGTTACATATGGCGATATGTAGAAGTAGTAGATTTGATCTATTGTTGTTCCGGTGGTCAGTCCATTAGATAGATTCATTTAGCACCACTCGATATGATTGATTGTGCTCGGTGTTCATAGATGGGTTTGTGATTTACATTATGTGATCGTGCTGTTGTCGCACAAAGGCCCGATGGTCGGTTTTTGCCATCAAGTTGTAGCATGCGAAGATCAATTTGATTGGTCGAATCAGAATAGAGATTGGAAATCGGGTTAATTTGATTATCCGACAAGAATTTTATGGGTGAAAATAATAGATTGGATCTATGGAGTCTAAAATTTGTATGTCACACTCTAAATGAAAGTATATCTCAGCCCTTAAGATTAATTTTGTTAGTTAATGACAAATGGTTAAGGGACTAATGATCTTTAATGAGTGCATGAACAGGTTAGTCCCAAGAAATCTATAAAGGGAATTATCGACGACCCTCAAAAGAAAAAGGAGAAAAGAAGTTGGTAAAATCTCAAGTCAAATAGATTTCCTAATTTTAATCGCACAAATCCCTTGAGTATAGGAACACCGAACTATTAAGAGGGGTTTAATGAACATCATGAGAAATCTCAATGCTCAGTGCAATTTTATTGTCACCCAAAGCTAAAGAAAAGAAACTCTAATCTCGTAATCTAGTGAATCTAGGCCTCAACCTGGACAGTTCAGTTGAGGGTTTGGCCTGTCCAGAGGATATCCAGACCTCAGCTCGGACGGCCCGGGTGATGGTCCGGATCAGTACTGGACTGTCCGAACCCTAGGCCCTGATAGTCCGGATTGCTACTGGACTGCCCAAACCTCTGCCCGGAGTGTCCGGGCACCCGGAGGGTCAGGTTGAAATCTGGACAATCCGGGTGGGTTTTCATCCTGCCCGAACAGTGACATCTCATCTGCCACCTCAGCAAATAGCCGTTGGAATTCAAAATCCGGAGGGTCCGGTCCAAATCCGGACAGTCTAAATTTAGGCAGATTCCTTCAAACGGCCAGTTTTTTAGGAAGCCTCTATATAAGCCCTCTTGCCCCAAGCAAGGGGGACTCTTTGCCCAACTCATTTTCTGCATCCTCAAGAGCATTCCTCCACTCCTCAAAGCACCAAGAGAAAATCCTTGTAAGAAAGAGAAAGATTTGAGTGATTGAGATCCATTCCAAGCCAAGCATTGAGTTCATCTCCGAGTGTTCATCAAGCTCATTTCTCTTGGAGATTGAGGTCTCCTAGATGGTTAGGAGTCCTTGAGAGCTCCCATCCTTTGTGTTGAGCCTCAAGAAGTTTGTGAAGGTTGGAATTCTCCTCCATGAGGAAAGAATCACCAACAAGAAGTCGAGGAGACGCAATAGCGTTCTCGAGGGATAAAAGGCTTGAGAGGAAGCTGGCTCTTGATCACGTGTGATCAAGCTCCCCAATAGAAATGCAGGATTCTCCCAAAATCCAAACTTTGGCAAAAAATCCCATATCTCCCTTTTAGTTATTTCTTATAGCAATTACATTTTGCAACCCTAAGCCTACATTGTTATATACTTACCTTGATTGTCAAATAGCTAGTTCATCCTTGTGCTCATATCATTCTTGCTCTAAATAATCATACTTTCGCATAATCGCAAGAATTGTTAAAAAGTGATTAAAATTGTAGAGTTGCCTATTCAGCCCTCCTCTCTAGACCGACATCTTGATCCTTTACAAACCTATATAACATTGTGAGTTCACATCATTCTTTAAAATACAATTCTATGCATAACTTGGTTTTGTATGATTCACTACTACAGAAACCTACATCAATGATGGGCGAAATCCCCCACATCAGTGATGGGCGAAATCCCTCATCACTGACGGATTTTAGCCCCGACACTGATGAGTGGTCAATGATGACTTAAGTCATCAGTGATGGGTAAATTTACCCATCACTGATGACTTTTAGGACCAAAAAAAGATCCTACCTGGCAAGGCTAGGTAGAGTTTCACTAAAACAGTTGTAACTTTTGTATCGATGTCTATTTTAGCTCCACCACTCAAAATGAGCGTATCGATGAGGCTCATCTAAATGATCCACTAGTCAAGATACCTATTAACCTCCAAATTCACCCTCTAGGACACACTTTCGGGCCTTCAAATGAAAAACCAACTTTTCGACGGTCTGTTGAACTTCTCCCTGAAATCCAAATGCAACAATTTTTATTGGATTCCAAACCGTTAGGGAGTAGAATTTCTAGAAAAAAATATGAGAGTTTTTTTAAAATAAAAAATTTAGGCACTAGTAGGAATCCTCCAAATCCAAGAGTAAAAGACATAAATCTTGCCACAGGAGGAGCTTCCTTACCTCGAATCTGAGTGAAACTCCTGTGTAGCCTTTGCCATATTCCTACAGGAAGAGTGATATGAAGAGGAGAGGCCGCCTTGCGGTCGGAAGAGGAGAGGTTGCCGTGTTCCTACGGGAAGGGTGAGAGGTGGAGAAAGGTGAAAGGGAGGAGAGGAGGGTGGAAGGGAGAAGAAGGAGAAATTTTAGATGTGGATCTAAGTGGAGAGAGAGGTGCATTGAGGTGAATTATATACCACGCGGCACTCCAGAAATTAGGATTTCAGAGTTGGCAGGAGTCTAAAATTTCGAGTTAAAAAAAATCATAGATGTGTCACTCACTTAGCCCATCAGTGATGACTTCACTGACGGGTCAGCATGCGGCCCATCGCAGTCATCACTAACGGGTCCTTTCCTCGTCCGTCATTGATGAGTGGCACTCACTCATCAGTGACGGGCGAGGCAACGACCCGTCAGTGATGACTAGTCTCTCTTCAACCCATCACTAATGATTTCTTTGGGGACAAACCTCGAGACTTGGTGAAGTCATTAGTGTTGGGTAACTGGACAACCCATCAGTGATGACTGACATCAGTGACAGGTTAGCCCTACTTGTCAGTGATCCTGATCTTAGATGACTACTTTTTGTAGTAGCGATTGATGTGAATAGTATGGCCTATTGTTTATGTGATGCATGTATGTAATTTTTCATGTCCTGTATGTCAAGCCTAATTCTAACCTATGGTTGATTATATTGTGTAATGGCATGTGTATCGACTTGTGATGATCTTATACCTCATATTAATTTGTTACTAGCTATTAGTGAGTAATAGCTTAGTACACGTATATGGAGGATTTCAGCACTTGGAGGCATGGCAAAAAGGAATGATTATGGCAATGGCGATCACTGTGAAGAGGGCCATACTATGTCACAGATAATGTGATTACTAGTGGAAGCTATTCCTGTTTTTTTGATGGTAGGTCTACTAAAGTAGGGTGCCATTAACTTTTCTTGATTAGATGGGTTTGTGTCGGACACTTACATGCATAGCGTTGGTTAATTTGACAATGTCATCATAACGGTTATGGACTTTGGGGCATAAGGGTTGGGTGTCGGGAGAGATATCACCCAACAACAAGAGTCATATAGCCATATGATTAGCAAAGCATTTGAAAGTGCATCTAGTACCCCCTAGTGGGTTTTGATGATTAATGACAAACGATTAAGGGACTAATGGTTTACTGAGTGTATATAGGTGAATAGTCTCTAAGTAATTGGTTTAACCAGTGGATGTCGA
This sequence comes from Stipa capillata, assembly GCA_019208055.1. Classification (NCBI taxonomy): domain Eukaryota; kingdom Viridiplantae; phylum Streptophyta; class Magnoliopsida; order Poales; family Poaceae; genus Stipa; species Stipa capillata. Next base: position 22,354 of record JAGXJF010001805.1, on the reverse strand, counting down.
CTCCTAAAAAGTTAATGATAAAGGAAGGCTTGGACTTAGAAGATTAGTGGTGATTTTCTAGTGTTTAACATGATCAAAGATCATTTGAGTCTATAGGACAAGCTGCACTATTAAGAGGGGTAAGATATCTAAGCTATAGGAAGAATCTTCATGTGTGCTCAGTCAAAATCTCAGAAGATTTCTTTGAAAATCTCTTTTGAGACACAGACAGTGATTCTCGGTAATACCGGTTTGAAACACCGGATGTACCGAGATTGGCCTCTATTGCGAGGTTTGATGACTTAGTCGTCTCAAGCCTCGAAGAGCTTCAATTGCGGCATGACCGGTCTTCAAGCCGGTGCTGCCGAGAAAGGCCTCTGTGTCGGAGAGTTAGGGAACCCTGTCGTTTAGGGTTTGCCCTAGTTTCATGTTTCGAAAACCGGTATGTCTGCTCTTGAAGACCGGTGCTTCCGGGATATGCTTCTGTTGTCTTAGACTAAGTCCTATTTGACTTGTCTTCGGTTCTACCGGCTTCGTTTTCGGTTGTACTGAGAATCCCTTCTGGACTTAGGTCTTATGTTACCCTAGACTAAGTCCTATTTGCCTTGTCTTTGGTTCTACCGGTTTCATGTCCGGTGGTACCGAGAATCTCTTTTGGACTTAGGGCTTTTTGTGAAGTTGTGTTACCGAGTTGGTTTCCAGTTTGACCGCGTTTCCTCTTGTGAGAGAAGAACGGGTCATTTCTTCAAATCTCGGTTTAACCGGTCTTCAAAGTCGGCACGACCGGAAATCGCTTCTGGAAATAACTCTGCGGAGTAGAATCTTCAATCCCGGTGTGACCGTGTTCCTTTTGGAACTACTGACTTTGTGTTGAAGACTATCGTTGTGCACCTGAGTTCCTCAGAATCTGACCGTTGGTTTGAAACTCGGTGCTTCCGGGTTTGTGTTCCGATTGCTCCGAGGAAGAATCTTTTCCCCAACGACTCTTTTTCTGAACTATGCCTATTTAATGCCCCCGACCCCCTGCGGGCTCGAGAGGACACTCTGCGCAAAAATACACTTTTCTCACACTTGTGTTCCCCTTTCCTCTTGCTCTTTGAGATCTACTTTGAGAGAGAAAAGATTCGTGAGATCTGAGACTTGATTGAGCATTAAAGCAAGAGCTTCTTCAAGCCTAGAGTTCTCTACTCGTTACTCTTGGAGATTTGGCATCTCCTAGCCGGCTAGACGTCGTTGAAGAGCTCCAATTTGTGGATTCGCCTCCAACAGTTTGTGAAGGTTCGGGGATCACCTTAAGATCCGCCACGAGTGATTGAGCAAGCCCTAAGTGGACTAGGCTCAAGGAGAAGAAGGTGAAGACTGTGTGTCTTCGGAGCTAAGTGCTCAGCCTCTCCAAACGAAGATGTAGAGTTGTTGCCAACAACTTGAACTTCGGGATAAATCTTGAGTCTTCTCCCTAGCTCTTTACTTAGCTGTTATTCTTCATTTGAGCTAGATCTAGTTTGCTATTTGTTGCTTCATCCTTAAACTGCTTCACTCTTGCATGCTAAATAACTAATTTGAGTAAAATTTGATAATCTCCTATTCACCCCTCTTTAGTCGATAGACCTCGATCTTTCAGCGTTGCTTACTGATACGTTGAAAACATATTATGTCTTTCTGAGTTTAATGATGCCTTTTCATTAAATTTTTATTATGTACTTTTAATCATTTTTTGTATTATTAAACAAATTACCAAACTATCTATTTCTCTCTCTATTTTCTATACGCAGGAAAAATGCCGCAAAAATCAGAAAATTGAGCATATTTGGAAACTTTTTAGAGGGGATAACTTTGTGTGAAAGGAGGCAGCCAGTGGAGGAGCCACATTGTGGGGTGGCAATCGCAGGCGATAGGCGCTACCACCCCCTTATACCGCCTGGGCCCATCATGGTTTGGCCCTCGCCACCTCTTCTCGAGTAGATCCGTTTCAACCCTAATATATCCCCTGCAGAGTTTCACGAACAGAGGAATAACAGATCGTCATGGAGAAGACAGAAGACTTCCGGAGAGGTCAAAACACCACCAGAATCCATAATTCTCATCTTTCACCATCATCACCCATAGATTAGGTCTCCTTATACTTCATCTATACCATCAGTAACATTGGATTGGTTTCTATCTTGGTATTTTCTCAAGTTATGAGTTCAATCTACTATTCGTTCTTGATGTTGTACATGATTTCTGAGTAGTCTTGTCGAGGTTACGGGGCATGTGGTTATGTAGTAATTTATAATTATTATGAGGTCATCCGTCTTCGATGTTATAAATCTTATATTTGTGATTACCATCCATCTTCGACCTAATAAATATTATGTTTGATATTAATCTTATGCATGCTATGTATTTAATAGATTAATTGTTTGTGTGTTATGTGTTGGTCGCACATAATATTTTGCGATGCATGATTAGGATGCACGTGGAATAGGGTAGAGCAACCAACCGTATGGAATGTTTATGTATTTTGTTAGAGAATTTATTAATATTGTCCTGGCTCATGCCTTAATGTACGCTTACAGAGTGGTTGGACAAAAGGTAGATTGTTCTGCCTGGTAGTAATATTAGCCTTACATGTAAATCTTGCAAATTTTTAGTTGTACTTATTTATCATATAATCTTTTTATCCATATGAGAATTGCTGCTAGTGAACCTACTCCCCGTGCCTAAATCTCCACCATCAGAATACCTTCCCCAACACTTTTAGAAGTAGGTAGCTAGCTTTTTATTTATTCCAAAAATAAAAATTGCATCCTAGGTCTAGCAATTCCATGTATAATTCCCCCATTGCATCCTTGAGTTGACTATTTGAGAAAGGTGGCCGTGTATCGAACTCTTACGTTTCATTGTTTTTGTGTGATTTTAGATCTAAACTAGGTGATCCAATCAACGCTTCCCTGTGGGTTTGACATCTTTTCTCATTGAAAATTGCTACAGTTGATCCCCTACACTTCTGGGTTATCACTTACCAAATTCACTTGTCTTCTAGAAGTGATACTAAAGCTCATTACTAGACTTGTTAATTGTAGACCTTGAATCACTAAGTATCAATAGAGGGATATTGATTTTAGTGGAAGTATCTTCTATTAAATGTTTAATACGAGTCACTCTTTCTTGAATATATATCTTAGAGTTTTTGTATATATTTTAGTTGTAGCTTATGGCACCAGCTAGCACCACCACTGCACCTAGATTTGCTTCACATTTGAAAAGAAAAAAAATCAATGGAACAAACTATGCAGACTGGTCCTGCAACCTAAGAATTGTTCTCAGGCAAGATAAAAAGGAACACGTTTTAGAGAACCCACATAGATGTGCCTGTTGAGGATGCTCCTGCTGTTGCTAGAATTGCCTATAAAAAGGATTGTGATTAATCCCTTGATGTTAGTTGTCTCATATTAGCCACCATGAACTTAGATCTTCAAAAGCAATTTGAGAACATGGAAGCCTACAAATATGATCCTAGGGCTCAAGGGCATGTTTCAAAGACATGAAAGAATTGAGAGTTTTAATATCCAAAAGCCTTGTTGGAATATAAGCTGGTGGAAGGCATTCCTATAAGCACGCATGTGATTTAAATGGTTGGTTACACGTAGAGCTTGGAAATGCTTGATTTTCCCATTAGCCAAAAGTTGGCTACTAACATGATTATGTATTTGATTCCACTGAGCTATGGGACATTCATCTCAAACTACCATATGGATGGCATTCTGAGTTGCATGGGATGCTCAAAACAGCAGAGGAAGATATCAAAAATACACTAGTCATGTGATGATGGTGCAAAAGACTACTATCTTCAAGAAGAAGGGTAAAGCTAGGGGCAAAATAAAAGGTAAGGGCTAGGCTCCAGATGAGATTTTGAAGCCAAAGCCTCAATCTAATCCTAAGAATGGCCTAGATTCTAAGACTGAATACTATTATTGTCATGGCTCTGGCCACTGGAAGAGAAACTACAAGAAGTATCTAACTAGTCTGAAGAAGAATGGTGAAAGTAAGACTTCCTCTTTAGGTATACTTGTTGTAAATGTTATAGACATATTTCTTGCTGATTCTCCCATTAACTCTTGGGTATTTGATACCAGATTGGTTGTTCACATTTACAACTCGATGCAGGGGCTAACAAGAGTAGGAGCATCACAAGAGGCGAGGTTGATCTTTGCGTCAAAAATTAAGCAAGAGTTGCCACTTTAGCCATCGACACCTTGCCACTATATGTACCTTTAAGATTTATTATGGAATTAAATAATTGTTATTCTGTTCCAGCTTTGAGTTGAAACATTATCTTTAACTCATGTCTATTCAGAGAGGGTTATAAATTCAATATTGAGGACAATGTTTGTTCTATATTTTTGAATATGTTTTGTGGCTATGCACTCGTTGTCAATGGGCTGTTTATTTTAAATCTTGATGATGCACCTGTCTATAATATTAATGCTAAGAGGCTTCGACCTAATGATTTGAATCGCACCTATTTTTGGCATTGTCATTTGAGTCATATAAGTGAGAAGCGCATGATAAAGCTCCATACAGATGGCCTTCTAAAGTTGTTTGATTTTGAATCATTCGAGACATGTGAATCTTGTTTACCTGAAAATATGACCAAGACACTTCATACGTCATAGTGAGAGTGTGTCCGACTTATTGGAAAATATTGATGTATGCGGACCAATGAGCACGACTGCTAGAGGTGCTTTGAAGTACTTCATTACTTTCACTGATGACTTGAGTAGATATGGTTATGTCTACTTAATGAAGCATAAGTCCAATTTTTTTGAGAAGTTCAAAGAATTTTAGAATGAAGTACAAAATCAATGTGGCAAGAAGTGAAGTTTCTATGATCTGATTGTGGAGGCGAATATTTGAGTCATGAGTTTAGCAATCATGTAAATAGTTGCGGAATTGTTCCACAACTTACGCCTCCCGGAACTCCCCAAAGGAACTGGGTGCCCAAGCTATGTAATCGAACTTTATTAGGTATGGTTGGATTAGTGACAAGTCAATCAATCTACCACTATCTTTCTAGGGTTACGCTCTAGAAGCGGCAGCTTTCACATTAAACAGGGTACCATCTATATATGTAGATAAGACGCCATATGAGATATGGACAAGGAATAGCCCTAGTTTGTATTTTCTAAAAATTTGGGGTTGTAAAGTTTATGTTAAACTTTTGATATCCGACAAACTCACAACTAAATCACATAAGTGCTTTTCATGGATATCGAAGGGAAACCTTAGGGTATTACTTCTACAACCGAGAAGAGGACAAAGTGTTTGTCGTTAAAAACAATGTCTTTCTAGAAAAAGAGTTTCTCTCATGAAAGACAAGTGGAAGAACGTTGTAACTTGAAGAGGTTTGAGAGACTCCAATGGGGGAGGACTTGGCTAGCAACACCCCAGTCGGGGAGAATCCAATCAAGGAACCCATCGTCGAGGAAATTCTACTTGGAGGGACCCCGGTTGAGGAGGAACTAGTCCCCCGTAGGTTCGAAAGGCCACGAAAGTTACCTGCCAGGTATTCGAACGATATATTTTTGTTGGACAACGATGAGCCTGTGACTTTTAAAGAAGTGATGATAAGCCCAAACTTTGAGAAAAGGTTTAGCGCCGGAGATCCGAGATTGAATCCATGGGAGACAATCAGGTTTTGGAACCTGGTCGATCCGCCTGTGTAACATCCTCAAATTTATCGAATTTTTTTGAATTTTTTAAAATTTTCTTGTAAGTGGATGTCATTCGTAATACGATATAAATGTGTATGTTCAAATGTGGCTTTTTCCAAATTAACCCGATAGGGTTGGATTAATTTTAGTCTTAAAAGAGGGAGTAATTTAATTTTTAGAAAATAATATTTTGGATTTGGCACTCGAAAGTATTTTGTTGGGTTCCTTATGCTTAAATTGATTTACTAGATTTTTCTGGAAATTTTCGGGAGTGTTTTGATATTTTTAAGTACCACATTCGATTTTCTGCAGAACTAAATCCAGAAAAAAAATATGAAAATTTAAAAAAAGAAAAAAGAAAAAGAGAACCTTGTTGGGCCTTTGCTGGGCCTTGTTAGGCAGCACGTGCAGCACGGCTTGTGCAGGCTGCTACCGTGCTGTCACACCCTGATTTTTCCAAACTTGCATAACATCGTATTATCGCATGCACTTAGGGCATTCCTGGTATACATAGACCCAAAGCACCCGAAACCACCACCCACGCGCCATATACGCAACAAATACACCGTATACGTCGATACATCCACGTCACCCTGCAACCGACCAGCCCTAAACCAAGGTGGAAGACCTCCCGAGGGTTCCCATACTCTCACGTCGCCTTGCCGCACTCCGGAACCCTAATTCCTCCTCCCGGTTCCCTTACCACTATTTTATCCAAATTCAACCGAAACCCTAATCGCGAAACCTAACGACCCTCAGCCTTTCCAAAAATTCTGAGAAAATTCGTGGAACAACTTAATAGCATTCTCAACTCCAACATAACATAAAATAAGGACGCCCAGTTCAAAAATATTCACATATGGAAATAATGAACTTTAGGGCAATAATGGGCGTTGAACTGCAACCCCTAAAAATAAGTTCTAGAAAATTTCAATAAAATTCCAAAATGATCCTTACTTTCCCAGGAGTCCAAATATACAAAAACATGGGCATGTCATGTTCAAAAATTTGAGATGGTCAGCATCGAACACCTTGACTCTAAATAGTTCCTCGCATAAAATGATGAACAAGTTTTAAGGACAAGACACGAAAACTAAGTCGCAGGACTCCTCTTTCGTCACCTCAGCATACCCAACATATTAACTCCCTCTGGCTCCTCTCGTCTTATCATCTCTAGTAGAACTCCAACCAGTGCAGCATTGGCATTCAAGCCAACCACTATGTTGAAGTACCCTGTTCGGTGTCAAACTCCACAGTCCCCTCAAACACGTACCCCAAAAGCTCCAGGACGTAGCTATGCATGGCATGCCGCACCAAGACACGCCATCGCATGCCATGCCACTCTACCTCACGCTCTGGCTGGCATCGGCATGCCACAGCGAGCGCCACTATGGCATTGCCGCGCTGCCCGTCGATGACAGCCGCGCCGCCCGCCGGTTGCAGCACCGACCAGCCAACCTTAGTGCACCACGGCCGTCCTTTCTTTTCCCCTGTGGCCACAGCGTCGATTCCCTTCTCCGGCGACGTCCCATCTCGAGGCCAAGCGAGATCCAGCGGCGGTTCTACCTGGCCCCTTCAGCTCCAGCTATAAAAAGAGCTCCCAAGCACTCCATCCTCCACCCAAGTCACCGCCTAGTTCCCTCCTAGCTCCAGCCCCCTCCAATCGCCGTCTCGAGCTCTTTTCTCCTCAACCGAGCTCAGCCATTAGCTAACTCCAGCACGCCGGCCCCGAGCTCCTAGGAACCCCATTAGCTCTCGGTCCACACCGCTGAACTAACCACCTAAACCAGCTACCGCCACCTTCCCGAGCCGGCCACGCCGCCGAGGGATCACCGGGACCCCTAACCGCTGTCGGCAGCCACCATTGGGCGTTCGGACAAGCCTAACCGCCGGGGTAGGTCACAGGTGAGACCGGTAAGACCTCGTGCCTTTGACGCACAGGCCCAATAACCGTTCGGCCCACCAAGCCTCAGTGGTCGCACCCCACCTTAGTTCCCGTCTCCGCAATACAGCAGGCGTAGTGTTCTTCTATTAGGGAAAGCACATTTTTGTTTTGTGCAGAAAGCGTAAAACAACAGAAACCGGTTTTACTCCAGAACTGGGCTGCCACTAGTTCGACCGGTTCGGGCCCTTCCTGGCCGGTTTTTGCAAATATTTTTCCGGTTTTGAAATCTCCAGAAATAGTTCAAACTTTTGTCTTCACTAAACTTTGAATTTTGAAATGGTTTTAGAGCTTTAGCAGTAGAGGTTAGCTTTAGGTATTTCTTTTCTTTGAAACAACACTTATGTTATATATATATATATATGTATATTTTTGGTAGCCAAAGTGAGTCTTTTATGCTGTCCAGTATGCCAATGTGCCTATAATACTCAAATAGCTCAAGAGGACACATGGTTTTGAATTAAACCTTAGGAAGTCTAAGACCATACAGATCAATCAGGTCGTCATTTTATGCAAACTTCTCATTCGAGGAAGCCTTTTCTTTAATCGAAGGTCTAGCATCCTATAGTACCTAAATGAACCCAGAGGTACCTGTAGCCCACCCCTAGACCCCGTTAGAATGTGCTCAATCTTCCCGAGACTCTAAACCCTAACGCGGTTCCCTTAAAAACCAAAACCCTTGTTACTACCCCCTAGTAGCATCCTTCTCTTTTTAGCATGCTTACTACTTGATTTTGTTGAAGTTGTTTTGGATTGCTTCCTATCCGCCATTCTTCTGACGTATAGTTGACGGAGTGAGGTACGTGCGCGAAGAAGACCCGGAGTCACCCCCACGTCAAGAACAAGAGCAAGAACTGCAAGGCAAGCATTCCCACTTTGATCATGTTGAATCCTATATGTGTGAAATTTTAATTATTTTGTTTGCAAAACTTGCATGCTATGTGGATATCAACGGTATTTTATGTAGACCTAGTTATACCCTATAGATGCATAAGACTTAGGTCTGAGTACCTGATTCTTTGCAACCCTAGGTATATTAGTCGGTGGTTCCGCAACCGACAAAAGTACTAAGGTTATAGGCGTTAGCCATGCTTAGACCTGCTGTAGTCAAAACTAAAATTTTGTTCGAATTGCACGAACTCCTTGGTACATGGGAAATAAAACCCTCGGATAGCATGTGTTATCCGAGGTGGCATTTGACAGAAAGGTTTGTCAAAACCCTAAATAAAACTGGAGATGATTTTGATTCGGGTGAGAATGCTAAGGGTAGCTCGGGGGTGTAGAGTACCTGATGGTGGCATGTTCGTCCGGGACGAACATGGGTTGAAATGGAGTCTTGCTTGAATCAGTTAAGGACCGAGCCTAAGTGCCGCTAAACCAGTTCTGTGAGTCATGTGATGACGTGGACAATTTAAGCGATGAATATTTGCCATATTGTGCGGAGTTAAATAATTTGGTTGCATGAATTCGAGATTGGAATTATTTGCAAAATGATTGATTGTTTGAGTTTCTCAATTTGTCTCAAGGAAAAATTGAGTGTTTGAAGGATTTTTCTCGGCTGACTTGGGTCAAGTGGAAAACTTGTGCTCGCAACGCTTTGCTTGGTCTGTAGTGTGCAGGTGCGAGTTGGGTGCGACGATGGTTCGGCCATATGGACCAGCATGATAGCCTGGAGGGCTGAGATACGGTCAAGGAGGTGGCGACAACATCGTGCGGCTTAAAAGCATGTACGCGGACGACAAGAAAGCGGGTGGAGACGAGACGTGAGGACCAAGTCAGTGCGATGGCGTTTAGGTAAAAACGCGGAATCCACCGAAGCATAACCAAGAAACTGCGGCGGAGGCCGGGAAACGGTTTAGGGTTAGATGCTTAGGGTGGAAGGAAAAGATAGATGGTGGATGGGTCACTTAGAAACTTTGTGATGTGTGCTAAGTGCCTATGCCATCTAAGTGGGCTTTGAGGCCCAAGTGGAGAGGGGGATGCCCCCTCCTCTATAAATAGGTGGGAGAGGGTTTCTTAACCCTTAACCCTTTTGATTAGCTTGTAAGAACTGCACTTAGAGGAGTGCTTTGCCTAGATGAGAGGCTTGTAAACCCAAGAAAAACCAATGAAAATTCAATACAAATTTTTTTTCCTAATCTCCATGCGTTCTTGAGTTATTCTCTCCGTGAATCTTTTTGATTTTCGTTTCCTTGCTTCTCTTATGATTTGATTCTTGATATGGCAAGTTAGTGATGGAGTAATCATGTTCTATTTGATTCCATCCAAGCATATTCAAGAAATCAATCCCCTTTTCGTATTTTGAGTTTGCTTGTAAGGGAAGTAAGAATTGGGGTTTTGTAATTGAGTCACGAAGAGGTTTTGGTTTCGTGATTGGAGGGATGGATTAGGTTGCTGTGACATGTGAGAGGTTACTCTATTGATTTCATATCAAGAATCCTCACGAGCAACGAGAAATCAAAGATTTCATTTTCGTCCAACTTTTGAGGTGTTCTAGGAAGATCATGATAAAGGTCGTGCCTTGGGACGTTTCTATGATGATCATCACTTGATTCATAGTCACAAGGCATTCCTAAACTCATCTGCAAAGTTTCATTTCTTTTGGTTGGGCGGATTTTAAACGGAGGCAAAAGTTCCAACGAAAAATAGGGTTTTCAAAGTTCTGGACTACACCCGGAGATTCTGGACAAGAATACCCGGAATGTCCGGATGTGTAATGTGAGGTCTTGAAAAAACACATCCGGAGTATCTGGACCAAACCCGGAGTCTCCGGACATTATCCTGAGAGGAATTGATTTTCAGATTGTACATCCGGAGTGTCCGGACATTCTAGTCTGGAATGTCTGGGTAGCAAAATCTGGCTGCGCTGCGTGCACTATTTTGGCCGTAACTTTTTCATCCGGACTTCGTTTTCAGTGATCTTGGACTCGTTTCGAAGCTATCGACGAGCTCCACATCACCAAGGACTTTCTAGGGTTTTTCCACTGCATCTTCTTTGTCATTTACAGTAGTATCTCAGTTGCTATCTGTATTTGAATTTTAGAAGAATCTTAAACCGACATTCACCACCCCCTGTCGGGAAGCCTCCGATCCAACAAGTTCCTCACCGTACGTCCACATGTCTTTTATGGGAAGGACTTGGCTTGGTACCACCGGCAAGTGCTAGAGTATGGACCCGTGGGAAGTAGGAAGTATGTGACTAGGTGTTTAAAGTCCTAGAGATCCTCCACTGCTGGGCGTTTGGGTGTTGACTCGACACAAAGGTGGGGAGTCCCATTTTCGGGGTCCGGGACGCGAAAGTTGGGTCAACCACCTAGCGGGTCCAGCTCTAGTATGGAAGCGGGCGAAGGCCTCGTTGTAATAGCCCTGCCGATATACCTCGTGAAGTGTATCCCTTAGCGCTCGGCAACAAGGGGGACTTACATCCTGTGGGTAAAGCCGTACAACCTCTGCAGAGTGTTAAAAACTATTCGAATAGCCGCGTCCTCGGTCATGGACATGAACTAGCAAGGCCACGCACTGGTTAGACTAAGTTTTGTTTGTGAAAGCTTGGGAAAGGGATTAAGGACGTGGGCATGATGTGTCCACAGGGTGCAATTTACGATACACGGTTGGTAGCAAGGAATTGCAGAAGAAGGAGGCTAGCCGTACTGTCTGGGACAGTACGAGCTGAGCATTGAGATAAATGGAGGCTAGCCGAGCTATCCGGGATAGCACGGGCTGAGCACTGAGTTGAGAAGGCCAGCTGTACTATCCGGGATAGTACGAGTTGAGCAATGAAATGATGAGGCTAGTCATACTACCCGGGGTAGTATGGACTGAGCTATCACAAGTGATAAAAGGAGGTAGCCGGGTCTACCTCATGTGAAGTGTTATTACTTTGAATTGTCCTGATTTTCAAAACTGCTTGAAATCTATTATTCTCGTATTTAAATTGAAAACTTACTTTTCCGCACAACAAGCAACTTAGGGTAGAGCTGTTCCTTTGACATATACACTGCATGCTATATTGCCGTATATTTTTTCTGTGGGAATAGCTTGCGAGTACATTCAATGTACTCACCTGGCTTGTTGATATGGCCAGATGATGAAAAGTTCGTCTTCGACGACGAAGACAGTGACTACAAGGGCTAGGGCTTTGTCCCCAGTCAGTTGCCTGTTGGGTAGGCATATTGATGGGCTATTTATCGCACTTTCTATTTCCGCTGCTGTTTCTATTCGGTCAATAGGCCCGTTTGTATGAACTAAAGCCATAATGGCTATAGTGTAATAAAAGAATTCGGTATTATATGACTATGCTATCAAGTTCTGTGTGTACTGGCTACTGATCATGGGACCAGTACAGAAAACACAGGGAAGTATCCGGCTTCAAAGCCAGGTACGCCACAGCTTGGTATCAGAGCCATATTGACTGTAGGAAAACCCTAGCTAGCCTGGCCGTTAGACAAACCTAGGAGTTTAAATTATTTTCTAAAAATAAAGCAAGTTACTTAGGTATGAGTCTGGTATTCTCATCCTCTCTAGTATTCATCTTACTCCGTCAAAAACTTCTGAATATCTAAACTCACCCTAGTCTTGATTTCAAAAATTCCGCAGATGACAACGGTCGAGAAGTATGGAGAGACTTGTGCAGCCACCACCCCCGGATTTCCCAAACTCCTTCGGGAAGCTATTGAAAGATGTGGAGGATGGCTATACCAGAATACCACATCTTTCAAGAAAAGATGACAGAGACAGTAACTGAACACTGGGCAAGAGTGTTTATTTTTGGAACAAGTCAGGAACACCAACGCGCCTATAACTTTATGGGGGACCGAACCCGGTCTCCTATCCTGGCCACCCACTCAGCCGCCTACAGGGCGTTATGACACCTCCGCCATGAGATCCCTGAGCTGGCCGCCTTTAGGGCTACCAGATATTTCCCGCAACACCCGCTCTGAGTGGATGTCCATTGGTATACCCCGCCAGAAGGTGAGGATGACCTAGCAGTGGTAAATATGGCGCGTTATGTGAAGGCACAGGATTCCTACCTCCACTGCGTCCTCGCCGAGCTGGATATGGTACGCGATGAACTGCAACGCGTGCGAGGACTATTGAAGTTGGCTACTACTCGCCAGCAGAGGGCCGCCAACACCGGCAATACACCGCCGGAGCCCCACGACATACATGTCGTGGGTGAAAATGAACAGCAGCCACCGCACGATGCGCACGTCGTGTCCAACCGTTGCCATTTTTCCAGCGCTCACCTTGCACGACTGCTGTAGCTACGCCTCACCCTCCTCTATATATACGCAACATCCTGACTCTTTGTATCTTTTTCTCCCGTCATTCTCTTCTTCACAGCTCATCTCCCCCACACAGTAGATTGTATCTAAACGGAGGCCCTCACTGCTGTGTCGTCGGAGCATCATCGGAACGTTGTCGGAGTTCGACGCGCTGCTACCACCCCGCCGACCTCCCTCCCGACGCTGCCACTGTTCCCTCCATGAGCACCTTCCCCTTCTAATCTTCTTTTCCTTCTCTGTAGAGGCCTTAGCCGAGCCATGCAGGCACCTTCTAGCACATGGAAGCAAGGCAGCATGCAGATGATGCATGCAAGAATCGATCGAGTCTCCATGTCCAGTACTAGTCCATCTCATCTTCCCTCTAATTTTTGCAAAACATGGAATCTCTTAGCAAGTATTATATCTTAGTGTTAAAATGGGGTATTTGGGACCCAACGAACCCACTGGTGCGATTGGATTTTGAATCTGACCGTTAGATTTTAAATTCATTCGAATTTGGATGAAATTCGATCAAATTGTGAGCTAACTTTGTACGGGATAATGTTTTTGAAATTATTTCTTCTCCAGTAAATTACTAGCATGTGTAGGACCTACCCCAAATTTTCCCAAGATTTTAGAAGTTGTACACAAATTTATATACCTATTTTTGTCTCTGTTTTAATTATTAAAATAGAAATACTTTATGTTTTTGTAATTTAATTTCTGTTTAGAGTTGTAATTATTGCTTAGCTATTTGTGGTAAAATTTGGTCAAATTCTAACATGGTTTGAGCATGCTAATAAATCGTATGCCGTTTCATCATATTCGTGTACTAAATAATAGACTGTTATTTACTATTCTTTTCTGTAAATTAAAACCTTGCTATAATATTTAATCAAATGATCTAGGTACTGATTAATTAATGTTATTAACTCTGTGCCTAAGATTACAACTTTATGATATTTTGCACCTAGATTGGAATATCTGCGAACACCAATAATGTCAAAATTATACCCGCGTTATTAATTTCATTCTTTTGTTATCGCTCAACCATGGCATGCTTGGTATCAATAGCATGCATAGGGATTTATTTACTTTTATGACATGTTACCGTGATTAAAACTTTACTATGTTGATTAATAATTTTATTGATGGAATAGCCCTAATAAATGTTTTCTATGAATAGAAGAAATAGTTAAAACATTGTTTTTATTTTTATTCAGATTATTATTAATATGCCATGTTGCTTGTATTTAATAATTTAATTAGTCTACTATTATATTTATTTACCTATTAACACACGGTTATGACCTCTCTTTAGACCCCAATTAAGGACCGTCCTAAGGTTAAAACCCTACCCCGATCTTCGACACATTCTGTCCGTCGTCGATCACCACCTCTCTTTTGCAATCGGATTTTTATTTAGAATGGTTATTTATTTTGTCGCTTTATTTTCGTTACGATGATTAGGGAGTGACGCCGACGACGCCGGACCCGACTTTGAAAAAAAAACTCGACAACGAAGGCATGCCCCCTCTTTCTTGATCATGTTGATCCCATTATGTGCAAAGTCATTATATTTTACTGTTTTCAAATATGCATGTTGTTTTATTCCTGTAGCTAGCGTGTCGATTGACACACATGTATCTTTATTCGTTTGTCATCCTTTTACCTATTACCCTGAGTAGATTATTTTAATATTCAGAACAGAGTAGAGAAATGCTTAGCCATGCTTAATTATCCCTATGATGATTTTACCTTGCCTCCTCGGAGGAACGATCTTCGGATCATTGACATTATTATTGAAACTTGTTGAGCTCGTTGAGCTAGGGCCGGATGCCCATTGTTGCTTCCCTCTCTCTATTCTATCATTTTCCACTCTGGGTGAAACTTACCGTCTAAAAGGTGCAGGCGACAGCTGAATCATGAGTTGAAGGAGCAGATGGTCATTCTGATTGAGTTGAGGAAACCATCGGTCGTTTGTATCGAATAAGGTCAAATTCATGATTTTGAGAAGTGTGAAAACAGTACGACCACATGTTATATGGGCACTGGTTTGGTCAAGTAGGTTAGTCGAGTCTCGGTGTGGACATCGCCGTACCGCAGAAGGGTGGACGTAGCTACGAGGACCTCGGCACAGATGGGAGGCTGGAGGGTGGGGGACGTACTCTTAACTCCGTGTCAGACCCGTGGGCATGTCGCGTCGGGAGGAGATTAGCTAAAAGGCCTCGTCAAGATCTCTCTGTCGGTACACCGATGGGTGTGTACTACGCTGGCGACGGTCAGTGGCAACAAAACGAGATTGTGTCATGTGGGTAAAGTGTACAAACTCTGCAGAGTGTCAAACTAATCGATTAGCCGTATCCACGGTTAGGGATGTCACATAACTCATTCTTGATAAAAAAGACCTGTCCTTCTCCCCTTGCTAATTCTCTCTACCCCAGTTCTGGGAATGTGATTAGGTGGTTGGAACCTATGGTCGAGTTTAGGCCGGATGCCTTACTCGCATGTGTTGGTCGTGGACCCTCACATTGATATGAAACCCCTGAAATAAAAACCTGATTTTATATCAAAGCCGCCTTTGAAATTTATCGTAGTATTTAAACCCTAAGTGCTTTTACGCAAAAAAAGCCATACAACCTTCCTTTACAGCTTCATGTATATTGGTTTAGGTGTTGCCCTACGAGGGGGCATGCTGAGTATGCGAAGTACTCATCGACATGTTTTAGTTATGGTGATGGACAGATGACTACGCTGACGAAGGCGTTGACGACGACTACTACTACGATGATCTCAAGGAGTGAGGTCGCGTTTACTCCGTCGACTGCTTGTGGCTGAGATGGAGTCTACCAGTTTATCGCTTTCTTTTCCGCTGCTTTATTCTCTGTAACGGTCATGCGACCGAGTACCTTGTTAAAGCCATGTGGCTCTATTTCGTCAAGACTATGTTGTAATAAATTTGATAGGGAAATGCTATCATTTCGACTGTGTTCATCAGCTTGATCCTGGACTGATGATGTTACACAGAGAGGGTCCAGAAGTTAAGTTTGGACTCTCACACAAAGGGAATCCATATGATTGAATATTATAGTGGTTCATCCGATTTGATATTTATGTACACTTAGGAGTTGCATTTTCTGCTAGAGGCCGCTACCAGTTAGTGACCGAGTAGTAGTACTCACGTCGTGTCTAAGTACACATAAACCTATAGGGTTACACTCTTAAAGGGTTAGAACCCAATTTGGATTAGGATCCGAATTCTATTAGGCCTCGAGTCCTAATGGGCCTCTAATTTAGAAAATCATTATGGAGATGTGTGTATAAAGAGAGAGGGAGTCGGCATTAGGGTTACCCCAGTTCGGAATTTTGAAACCCTCTAGCCACCACCCCTCTCATGCCCAAACCGTGCTGCCCGGAGCTAGCATTCTGGCGCACGGTGTTCCTTTCCCGTACGCACGGATCCCTTGGAGGCATTGCTGCGAGGCTTTGACGCTCGGTCGACCCACTACTTCTAGGAGGAACCGCGGAGAGCCAGTACTACTACGACGACGACGATGCCTACACCAACTCTGCTTCCGCTACTCCGCACCTCTAGTGGTAATCGGGGATCTGAAACTGCAGTGGTTCTTGTTTAACATGGTGGAGAATTTAAATCTACACTAGTGTAGCCTACATGTTTCCCAAAAAATTCTTCCTATGGAGGTCCCTTGGATCAAAGGAATGAGACTGTCAAAATTTTTATGGATTGCATTTCTGGACCTGAATTTTATAGGGTTTCTAGCAAGAGGTTAAACTCATGAAAATTTTATTTTGTGTCTTACATACATATTTTCTCTCATTAAATCCTTGTAAAATTCTTGTGTAGCATTCAAAGAGCAATGTTTACACATTCTCATATTTTGATTTCATGCAGGATTTATGTAGTCATGACATTACCATGCTACGTTTTTCTTTTTTCTGCGTTTTTAGACTCTTTTTCAAAGAGGCGCTTAACGGTTTTCTCCTTGAGTTGAGGGTGTTTTGGGCAAGAATTCTGGAACATGGTTTTGTTAGATCTATACTATGTGGTTTGGCCGGGTTAGCCGTATGTAAATGAGATAGCGTGCAATTATCGGACTAGAATGCTCTTGAAGTTAAGTTTGGCCAACATTTTGTATATTTGCTGCTCTAAATAATGGCGCTCTGAGAAATACCCTCGGAGGATCGTAATTGGACTTTTCCACTCCACACATATGTACACTCTAACTTAACCACTTCCGCTATATTTTCATATTTTCTGCCTTTACCACCACATGAAGTCATGAACTACCCATTTTGGCCTTCATTTGGAATTAATTCACTTTTCAGACGTTCATGTGAACTCGAAATTTTACATGTCATTTCAGTATCGCTATATTATTCCGAGAATGTTGAGGTGTAGTTTATCATGTCAAACATGATATGCATGACTTTGACTGTTGTTGAGGTCCACTCTGCCCTGAATTATCCGACTTGAATGTGGAAAGAGTCCATCCATCAGGTAAATCCAACATAGGCGACATGCATGTACGGAAGCCAGCGAGGACTGTCAGATTGCGAATCTTGGATCCCCGATCCATCGTTTCAATTCAGGAGCTCCATAAGCCGATCCAAGGTGTGTTCCATCACAACTTACATAACTTACACGAAACAGTTTTCTTCTGTCGAGAAATTTAGGTTTAGTAACTAAATAATAAATTATAACGAGGTGAAAATGTCTTTCCTAGAGTTTGAGGTCTCTTTCATTTGTAAATTTCACAGCGACGGAAAGCATGTTTTGGGTCGTTCATATTTGATTTATGACATGACGGTGTCGCCTAGGCATGTCTGGTGGGCACCGGGTCTACAGTCTATCCCTGTCCTAGGTGATTTCCGCCTTTTTGGATGCTCAATACGATTTCCCTCCCGGCTAGCGCCAAGCTTAGGGCCACGATGATGACGTCTGCCCTGTGGAATGTGTGGAAGAGCCAGAACGTAAAGTATTTCGCAATGAAAAAATCCCTACTACGCAGGTGGTTCACAACATCATCGTTGACGTTGTGCCGATGACGTTGTTCTAAGCCCATCAATAAATCTCTCCTAGAAGACTGTGCTAGGTTTTTGTCGATAATATGTAACTGTTTTACAATCATTAAGGTGCTTGCCGTGACCCTCAATGGTGCCTTAGCACCCTTTTACAAAGGTCACGTGGGCCTTTGCCTCCCCGCTCTCCCCATAGTCTCTTCAATAAAAGAAAGATGATGCCAACATGAAATCGTAGGCGATAGAAATTTCCTCCACTTGTAATTGAACCCAATCCCTCGCTTCTGGTGTAAGCCATAGAAGCACCGATGAACCTTTTGGCTCTGGCAAAATTTATTGCCGCCGTCACCAAATGCTCTATTTTTTATTATTATTATAAGTTAATATGCAAAAGTCGATACCAGCTGACGCGAAAGAAATGATAGACTCATCAAAATGGATAAGAAGCTCGTGGGAATTAGAGAATAAAGGAGATAGCGTGAAAAGGAAGAAGTGCAACATGGAGGAACAAAGGAGGAGCCAATTATGGTTGGGTTGGATTTGGATTAAATTGATATTGGAGCGAGGGAGCGAGGTGGATGATTGGATAAGAGAGTTGAACTAAAGTTAAGAAATTTTGAGTCACGGTGCAACGGACAACCCCATAAATTTACCATCAGTGCTGCGACAGTTGCCGGGTCCAGGGGCCCGAATCCGAAAGGACGACAAGCATCTTCCCCTGCAGGACCGACCTGACGTATCCTGATCCAAGGGGGGAAGAACTGTCCCAATGAAAACAAGCCAAGGAGGGACCACCTCAGACCGTCAGACCTGCACTTGTTCACTTATCAAATCTTGCACCTGCAGCTGGAGGACAAAACAAACCACCACGACCTCACTGCCTCATAATGGAGAACAAAATCATCAGCCTTAAATCCCTGATTAGTACATGGCTACCTGTGCAAAGTCATCTCTATGTGGCTACGTGTATATTCTCTGGGCCTACTCATCAGTGACAGTCTGACGATTTCGCATGAGACTTTGTGCAAGGAGCACTTCCACAAATTGTAAAACGGCAGTACACAGCATGCAGCCGGTGTTTGCGTTGGATATGCAGTAGTCTTACTGCGTAATGCACATGGTTATTTATTTAGATATAATAACATTGGTTTCACCTGTTGTAACCTTATTGG
This sequence comes from Stipa capillata, assembly GCA_019208055.1. NCBI lineage: Eukaryota > Viridiplantae > Streptophyta > Magnoliopsida > Poales > Poaceae > Stipa > Stipa capillata. Next base: position 3,261 of record JAGXJF010001805.1, on the reverse strand, counting down.
CTATAATGCAATAGAAAATTAGTAAGATGAACAGTAATCTAAGGTAATTTAAATAAATTTGACCCGTAATCTAAGGTAATTTCAGTTTGATGCGCTTTTCAGGTCATATTTCTACATTTCATGATTAACTAATAATTTATATTTCATTATGAATTATGAACTACATAAAAGCAGATAAAGGAAGAGAAAGCTCAATGAGCTGCTAGGCAGTATTGCAGCACAATGTGCAGTATGATTTCACTATCCCAGGCTCTAGTGATATGAGCTTAAAGCAGTAAGGGAAATTAGTAGTAAATAGTTTAAATCCATCGGAGTTGTAAATGCACTAGACCATTCATTTATTATGATTAATAGGAGAGACAAAAACTGGGCTAGCTAGAGGCGATCAGAATCCTTTAGTATACTGTATGCCTAATCTTTGCTTTTTATTCTCCAAATAGGAATATTGATGTGTTTACCAGGCCAAGTACCACCAATTAACAACTTAAAAGAGAGAATCAAACATGGCTAGCTAGTAGAGGTGGTTGTAGCTCTTGTCTACCAGAGATAAAATCCTATATTTGTTCCTTATGTGTCTCACCAAAGTTAAATTTTTTCAGTGATAGGCAACGTATTCATCAATAGCGAGGCATCCAATAGTGTCTTACTCGATCTTCAAGCTCTGTAAATCCAATCTCCAATAAACATTATGTTGCGTTTGTTAGTTGTACTATGCATTCTTAAAGAAAACAACGATTTAAAAGAAAATATGTTTTGAGCGCATCCTGAAGCGATAGAGCATGCTAAATGGCTTACTAATGTATTCTTACTTTCTAGGCCGCGTAAAGAAATGAAAGCTAGGTAGCACACACCAACAAAATACAATGATACTTTAGAATCTAGAATGGGCTTCCTTTCTAACGTTTAAAAGAAACCAACGAATAAATATTATATTTTCAAATTTTCCAAAATCTACATGGTACTATTTTTGACATAAAGAAATAAAAAAGTTCCCGAACAAAAGCAATAAGAACAGAAAATTCTCAGAAAAAAGGGACATAAGAACAGCAAGTACCAATTCATTGTCCAATATAGTCTCGAAAGGTAAAACAATGACAGACTGACATTATTTAAACCATGATGACTGGCAAATTAAACACTTCCCCTGGAAACAGCTTTTATAACTCAAAACTTCAACCATTTTCTAAATTTTTCATTTGTTGATTCTGCAAAAGAAGAAAACTAATAATTACATGACTAGCACGTTTCCCTTTCTTTCTAGGTACAATAGCTGGAGTTAAGCCATCTGAGATGTCAATTACTTGAAGCTTTCTTGGTACATTTCAATAATATGGCAGCCAAATAATTCTGGCTGATATGACAACCCAACATTTATTGTATTTTCTGATGCGACCGTTCCATCGGTTGATATAATGTCTGACTATGAGAATATTTGTACAGTAGAATGAAGAAAATCAGCAGAAGGTTGGAGTGGACGACAGCTGGCCATAACTTTGGACCATCCCCACATAGCTGTTTCAAGCTATAGTCAATCAGAAGCTGTTTGATGAAAGCTTAGCACCAATTGTGTTTTTGCCGCTGAAGCAGCTCATTTCCACCTTTTCTACCTTCAACTTGCAACATGATGAATAATATACGAACGTTGCCTGATCTAAAATTTCCTTCACTTGCTATTTCCTTAGCATTTTAGTGTAAGGCTTACCATTATAAGAGAATGCAGGTGCGCATTCCATGCGATGTTATACAGGGAAAATAAAGATTGAGCTTGCCATGGTTACAGTGTAGAGAACTATGGGGAGATGGATGTGTTCCATTGGGTGAGAACATACCCACTGATACCGAACTTTAGGGGAACCGTGCTGTCAACATTGAAATAATGGGGATGAGGCATTGTGAACCGGGGTTATAACCTTAGGCAGCTTGCGAGGAACTCCTTGCTCGAAAGAAAAATGAAATGCAGCCAGATTGCTCTGCCTCTATAGTATTTTTCTTAGGACCAGACTATATTGATTAGGAACCAATGAATTACAATCATTTGCGACCAGTTATATTGTTCCAAGTATTTTAGGCGCCCCCGCTAAAAACACGGAAATTCAAGAGGTTCAAATTTCCGCATTCCAAGGTACAAACAGATAAGAGATCAATGTCACCTTTATTTTACAGGAAACAAGGTCATCTTTTCATTTACGAGAGCAGCTAATTAAGAAGTTATCTTTTTCTCTACTGGATTAACAAAAAAATCTTATATTTTTTATGCGACCGTTCTGGCTTTTTACTGTAAGACCCGACTTTAGATTAGTACTTCGATCACTACAGCTACCCCAAAAGGCTACACTGCAAAAGGAACTACAGAAAAGCCCTCCGGAATACACGTCCCACAACTGCATAGGGAGAGAACACATTGCTGGCGACGTGTCGACCCGAGCGTCGTTGCGTTCACATAGATCACCAGCCGCCCTCTACAGACTGCTGGAGATGAAGATCAGGGCCAGTGGCATCCCAAAAAAGGGCGAGTATACCCTGCCTAGCTGCCTCCCGAATTTCTTGTGCAGGAGCCGAAGGACGAATGAAGTCAACGATGCCCTAGATATTGAAGGAGCTCATGCATCGGTGAAGGGGTTGACTCGCCGGCACCATGAATCCTAGAGAAGCTTGTGCAGGGGCGTGAATTTCGGCCTTTGGACGTCTAGCTAAGCAAGAGGCTGAAGCGCTCGATGCCAAGAAGCTTGAAGTATTTGTATCTACGGCTTCAGCATCCTTTGTGGCACGCAAACAGTGGGGAACTTTATTCGGTACCTGTGATTGTGAAGGGGAGAAGACGTGGAGAACGGAGCGAAGTGGGACGACGACCGACATGCAACCATAGAATAGACCTCAGATCTGAGTCCGACAACCCCACTTCACGCCTCGAACGGCAGCCACGCACTACCATGGAACAGGGTCGGAGTAGGAGAGTTGACACTGGAAGGCCACATATCTGAGTGGTACAGTTTTAGTGGGCTCGCTTGTGGACTCACCAAGCCATCATGGCCGATGTTGGTGAAACCCAGCAAAGGGGAGGTCCTGGGAGGCACCAGGTCTCTCCGCCAAAAGCTCCGTCCGAACACAAAACAGAAGCCTCTAAGGCAAGGATGCTAAAGCACCGTGGATGTACCGAGGGAGGGTAAGGACTGAGCCCCTCTCTCTCCCCTCCAACCGGGAAAGCTAACGGACGGGAGGGAAATAGGAAGAGGACAGGGGACCTAGATGCAACTAGATGGA
>JAGXJF010001804.1:0-256029 GCA_019208055.1 Stipa capillata | reverse complement strand
AATGGAGATTGTCTATGACTAAAAAGCTTACCGATCGGAGGTCCCCTACCAGGCCTTATATAGGTGGCCGGGATGAGGTTACAAGAGTCCGGATCGGTTAACAGATTGATTTCCTAATATAACAGATTCCGGGTATGCCGGGCTGGTATTAGTCTATGTCTTGCACTCCACGTTGATGGGGTGTCCCCGTGTAGAAGTCAAACTCCGAGTAGTCGGCCCGGCCCACCATATGGCCAGAAGGCCGGATTCGTCCTCCTTGATGATACCCGGGTGCCATGTCATCATCACATACAACAAAGATAATCTAAAAAAACTTAAAAGAAGGAATAGATCACACTACAACAACGAGAACCGAAAAGCATCGATGCCTCTAAGCCACACACCCTAGCTAGGGATGAACTCATGCTCGCAAACAACCAACGTTGCGCTTCAGCCTCCGCGTAGAGAGCCAGATCCAGCATTGACCTCCATGAGAAGCAACTGAGCCACACCACCAGCACAACACATTGCAACAAGAAACCTCGTCCAAAACCAACGAAGGAAAACCCGCCTCATCGCGGCCTCCTTACATCCCACTAAGTAGGTCAGATCTGGCGTGATCGACCTAGGAAAGAGACAGGAGAGCCTCGACAGGCTCCAAAAGGAGCATGGAAGATGCCTTGTCAGAATCACAGACAGGAAGAACCCCGTACCACTTCTCGGAGCTGCATCGCCTCACTGAAAACACAATCACCGTCACCAGAGAGAAAAGCCAAACCCGCTATGTGAGCAGCGGGCATGGGCTCCCCCGCCTTGGTGGAGGTGAAAACGCTTCTCCAAACCCCGCACTAACCGCAGCACCTGACACTTCGCAACCCGCCACAACCCAGAGCCGTTGCCCTGGCATCCGTCAGAACTGCTGCATCCTTTACAGCCTGCTGTCATCACCATTCGGGGCCCCAGCATCTACCGCTTGCCTCGCAAATAGTGACACCGCGCGGGCCAGCCATCCGAGAGTCCTTGCTACACTGGACCACCACCTGCAGCCCACGGAAGTCACACTGATCTCTGGAGCCACCGCACAAACCTCCATGCCCAACCAGGAAGAGGCCACCACCACCAACGCATGTGGCCTCCTACCTCACTGCTGAAATGTGCGGGACCCCACTCCACCGGTTAGACCGGACATGCCTGCCCCCTCCCCCAAGGACAACACGCTGGTTGGATCGACGGTCCCACCTCACTCACTGTCCAAGACCGGCACCCTTGAAGCATCGTCGCGTCGTATCGGCATCCGCCCTCACATGAGCTACATACACGCCAACGCCGCCCGATCTACAGCCACCAGTGAAAACAACCACAACCTGGGGCCGTCGCTCCGGGCATCTGCCACCTCGGCCTCATGCCCACAAGCCAAGGCCTCCCACGTGCCAGGACAAGGGAGGCATGCCTAGCCGCACCGGATTAGCAACCGAGGTACATCTCGCGAGGTCTTGCCATCCACCTCCATCACTCATATGTAGTAAAAGCATCGCCGCCGGCGACCGACCAAAGGGTCGTCAGGCGCTCGCTACACCATGTTTGATCGTCGTTGAGACAGCTAGGAACCGCACGCACCAGCCTCCACGGGTTAGTCCGACCCGAATCGAGCTCCCATGCCACAGCCACGCCTCATCGCCTGTCGCCACGCCATTGACCCAGGCAGCTGCGCCGCGGCCTACCGCACCGCGTGCCGCCCGTCGCGCCTTGGCCTGCCACAGTGCGATGCCCCTCGTCTCCCTTTCTAGATCCTCACCCTGGCCTCCAGTGCCGCCCACCAACCAGAGCAGCCGCTAGCCTCGCCGATTGCCCTACCTTGGTTAGTGGCTAGAGTCGCTGCTAGCTCTCCCACCACCGTGTGCACCACCACCATGTGCACCACCGTGTGCACCACGTGCTCCCCCTACCACCTTCGAGGGCAGGGACCGCCGCCACCACCGCAAAGGCTAGTAGCAGTGGCGTTAATGGGGATGGCGAGGGGGTGGCCCGGCAGTGCGCGCTAGGGTTTTTCCGCCAAGTCACCCAAGCTGAGGGACGTAGGGCTCAGGTTTCCCATTATCTTGAGTGCCCAATGATAATGCTATTTTTACCTGATCAATATGAATAATTGTTTATAGAGTACTAGTTAAATTTGATCGTACGCTTTAAATAACGTAGTATATTTGTGAGCGGATAATCTTTTAGTATTTTGTTCTGGTTTCCTAGTGCCAGTTGCCGTGCAAACTTTCAAGGTGTGAAAGCATGCAACACGCAAACCGCCGAAGAGAATCTTTCTCCTCCTCAATCTGGAGATCCTACATAGCAACCTCTACTACATGTTGCACAAAATATAATAGATTTCTGTATTATATACACGTTGGAACAAACAAAAGTATACATGCATGTGCTTCAGTTCACATTGCATTTTCTTAGTCCAAGCTTGGTCTAGCTCGTGCACTGTAGAAAAATACTATATATTTAAAGTAGAACTATAATGAACACATGATACGCGTGAGGGCAAGATGCTTAATCTGACCTGCACGACCAGCCACTGTATAGTTTCTTATGATGGGAACTGCAGTGCCGCTACACTACATTTCACGCAAAACAGATGACTAAATTCTGGATCGAAATTAAATAAACAAATCGCACGCATAACTTGCAGCTGATCCAAACTAAGCATGACATGTGACCACCAATCATGCATGCGTCATCCCAGCCCTATATATACCGACCAAACAGCTTGTCTTCTCTTCAGTAGTGCAGCACACAGCTCTCGTCTTGGAACCTGGAAGTCGAAATACATACGTACACAAGTGCCATACTTCCGTAGCCCATTGCAACTGCTCACAAAACACCTTGCAGATAGCTAGAGACATGGGTGTCAATCATATCAACACGCCCAACTGCGGCGCCTCTGCCCGTGGCCGCACCGTTTGTGTCACCGGCGCCGGCGGTTTCATCGCCTCCTGGCTCGTCAAGCTCCTCCTCGAGAAGGGCTACACCGTCCGCGGCACGGTCCGGAACCCTGGTCAGTGCATGCTGTAAAATGTACTGTATATCATTCTTCATTTTGTAACGTCCATGTCTGATGTTAGTTTTGTATGTATAATTTCAGATGATGATGCAAAGAACGCGCACCTGAGAGCACTGGATGGGGCAGCGGAGCGGCTGACCCTCGTCCGGGCGGACCTGCTCGACAAGGAGAGCCTCGCCGCCGCGTTCCGGGGCTGTGAGGGCGTCTTCCACACCGCCTCCCCCGTCACCGACGACCCGGTACTTACCGTGCTTGTGCACTACACAGAAATTATATATGCGCCGTACCAAATGTACGCAATTGCCGTTGGTTGTACGTGCGTCTGATAAAGGTCATCCGTGCGTACAGGAGAAAATGATCGAGCCGGCGGTGAACGGGACGAGGAACGTGATCAACACCGCGGCGGACGTCGGCGGCATACGGCGCGTGGTGATGACATCGTCGATCGGGGCCGTGTACATGGACTCTCACCGCAGCACCGACGGGGAGGCCGACGAGACGTGCTGGAGCGACCTCGACTTCTGCAAGAACACCAAGGTAATTAGCTCTCTTCTCGCTTGTGTTACACCTACACTTACACGTGCTACCACTACGTCGACGTGTATATGTATGACGTGCATTTGACAAGTAGGCATGCAATCGAATATTGATGCAGAACTGGTACTGCTACGCGAAGACGGTGGCGGAACAGGCGGCGTGGGAGCTCGCCAAGCAGCGGCAGGTGGACCTCGTCGTGGTGAACCCGTCGCTGGTGCTGGGCCCGCTGCTGCAGCAGACCGTGAACGCCAGCACGTGGCACATCGTCAAGTACCTCGACGGCTCGGTGCAGACGTACGCCGACGCGGCGCAGGCGTACGCGCACGTCCGGGACGTCGCGGACGCGCACGCGCGCGTCTACGAGGCGCCCGCCGCGCGCGGCCGGTACCTCTGCGCGGGCCGCACGCTGCACCGCGCCGAGGTGTGCCGCATCCTCGCCAAGCTCTTTCCGGAGTACCCCGTGCCCACCAGGTGCAAGGACGAGACAGCCGATACGAAGAAGGGATGCCGGTTCAGTAGCCGAAGGCTGAGGGAGCTCGGCGCTGGCTTTACGCCGGCGAGCCAGTGCCTCTACGACACCGTCACCAGCCTCCAGGACAAGGGCCTCCTTCCCCGTCGTGCTGCTGATATGCGGTGAGACTGAGATGACCATTAGACTGAACCTGCCGACGACGACTGACGAGTGACGACTGGCCGCTGACCTGCGTGCCCTTTGAAAATTACAAGTTGTAGCACTGTATTTTCTCTTCTTTTTTTTCCTTTGTTGTATTTTCACCTCTTTTGATTTATCTGAAAATCTGAGAGTGAAATAAAGAAACCATTTATCATGCCTGATTTTGAAAGCGGATCTGCTATTTGACAATTGTTTGAAAACTACTCACCTCTGGATCTCCTCGTGCGATCCGTGCTCCAGGCATCGTCTTCCTCTCTCGCAGCGCGGTAGCATGTCTTCCTCTCTCACGAAGTAGAGAACAATGAGCTTGAAATCCGTAGCAGGGGAGGCGGGAGCTTGAGCACAATCTGTGTGTTACGCAGTCGCCTGATATTTCTCTCATCACAGTCGATGTTTTTGTCCGTTTGATCAACATCTAACAGCTGTTGTGAGTTCTTTCTATATCTGTTTTGTGCTGTTTCATTTTCGGATGGGCTGTTTTTTTTAATTAATGGGTCCTGTCTTAGGGCCTGTTTGGTTGAACTGTGGCTGTTGACAAAGCTACTGTTGGCTGGCTGTCTAGAAAAACTAATGTGGCTGTGGGAAAGTGAGCATATAGCTTTTGGTTAATCCAAACAATCTACAACATTTTGGAAAATGAGTACTGAAGCTTCAACACATTGCAAAAAGCTAGCAGAAGACAGCTTTTCTAAACAGCTGAATTTGCACTGCAAAGCCCACAGCTACCGTTGGCAAAAACTGTTGAAAAGCTGACCGTTTGATTGGGCTGCAGCTTTTTTCAGTGAAAAGCTGCTGAAAAGCCTAACCAAATACCCCCTTAATACTTAAGGGGTTATCTATTTTGTTACTTAATGGGCCCAGTAGTAATTCATCACGACCAATCAAAAACTCACTTGACGTCTTGGGAGTCATCCAGATTGCCTCCTGGTCTCAAACAAAAACAAAAAAATTCTACGAAATACAAATACAAAACAATGGAAGCAGTGAATCCTTACTGAAAACAAAAAAAGCTAAAAAAACAAATTGCACATGAAAAGTGAAATAACTGCACATATAATAAATATTCAATTTTAACACAAAAATTCTGTAACTAACGTGGAATCCCAAGATGGAACAACTCAGCACGGAAATAGACTATATACTAATGTACTTTAGATGAGAGAGTGCTTATGGATCAGTTTCTAGGACATTGATTCAATAATAACTGAATAGTTGCATATTTTAGAAAGTGTATATGACTTTAGATTTAGAAATATGTAACTAGACAGTTACATACTCCATAACCTGAAATTACGCACAATTTTTTTTACAACTTTTGACTTAACATGTGTAACTCAGTCATTTGATAAATAAGAATTTCTTAGGCATAGCAATTCCTTTAGATAGCCAAGCAAGGAATATATGAACCAAAGACTGACGGATTTGCTAATCGCTAGTCGACGACTGAGAATTAGTTAAATATTAGTTGATCGAGGAGCACATCATCAAACTTAGAAATTTAAAGGTAGTGAAATATTTTCAGCCCTAAAATTACATAACTTTTAAAATGTGTAACTCCCTAGCATTATAGTAAAATTCTAATCCCTACAAATTTTGCATTGATTACACATGAATTAGGCTACTTGATAATATTAATTTTGTACTAGATTGCTTCGCGAACAACAAATGATACTATGATCTGATTGATTTTCTTGCAACATTTTTAACCACGATTGGTATCATGTATTTTACAATTTTCATGAACTATTGGCATCACGTGTTTTACAATTTCTATGATTGTCATGAATGTATTTAAATCCTAGAGGTAAGTTGCTAGTATTCTCTAAAATTTGATAGCTTAACTATTTTTTCATTGGAGCTAACTTTTTTTTTGACTATGAGCCGATGATCTGTTGGAAAGACTTATAACGCACAATATAAAAATGTGCATTACGCGTACACGGTTTATATTTTCTTTTAAAAAAGGCAGGACCTGACTTAGGGCCTGTTTGGTTGGGCTGTGGCTGTTGCAAAAGCGACTGTTGGCTGGCTGTTTGAAAAAGTGGCTGTAATTGTTGGCACGTGAGTCTGTGAATGTGCATGTTTAGTTGAGCTGTGGCTGTTGGCTATTGTATGAGGAAATGTCTGAAATGCCCCTAGAGTTGTGAAAATGTATATTTTATAATTTTGTGAACAAAAAATCATGAAAAACCCCAAAAAATCTGAAAAAATAGGAAAATTAAAAAAATAGAAAAATTCAAAAAAGCAAATTTTAGAAAAATTCAAAAAAGCCCAAAAAATTCAAAAAATTCAAAAAAAATCAGAAAAATTAAGAAAAATTCAAAAAATTCAAAAATATTTCAAAAAAATCAGAAATATTACAAATGTTACATGCCATCTAATTCAGTTATTCATTCATCCTCCCTTCTATATCTCATATGCTTAAAAAAACTATAGTTTCAATGGTCAATATAACAACCACTTGAGTTCAAGCTGTAAAGAAAAATTGCTATATCACAAAATCTTCGAGTTTCCAACAATCAACCCCATGCAAAACTTAATAGCTTTGACTCCGCATCTATAACAAAAGTAACTGGATCAGTACGCCTCACTTTCGACCCCATTCAGAAATTAAAATCTAATAAATTACTTCATCATACACATAGTGTGGCACTATATGCAAACTCTGAAATTGTAATACGACCACTTCCATTGAACAATCCAAAATGCCACAGAAACAATCACCTTTGAGTACATTATTCTACACCCAACATTTAATCCTACTTTTAGGATGAAATATGAATAGAATGCTATAACATTCCACTTTAACCAATAATCAAAGAAAAGCAAGCAAACAGTTCCCATCCAAATATAGAAATCTACAGCAAACCAAAGATACATATATAATCCATGCCAAATGATTTTTAAAGTTCACTGGATTTCGCCACCGTAGGCTTGTACTGGTATTGCAATATGGCTAGTAATTTACATCCAATAACTGCTCTGACGTCTGATGGGTAGTTCTCCAGCAAACAATCTCATAATGTTCATGAATCTCAGTATTTCCTTGTTTAACCCAAAGAAAAAATGTCTCTGAAAAGAAACAATAACAAGAATACAGCTGTTTAAATCCACACATAACTGAAAAGAAACAATTTGTCTGTTTATCCAATCACTACCACCAGAACAGCAGTTTTCTGAACTATGCATACAATGAATGCAACAAGAAGTTAAATCACAATGTAGGAAAACACAACGAAAACACTTGTCTAGGAGGGATCTATTCCAATTTCCAACTTCTCTATGAGGAAGCAATCGAAGTCACCCAATCTCCAGATGGAAGCAATCCAGATCACCGAACAATCTGTATAAGCAAGCACACAAAATCTCAAGGTATGTACGTTGGAGGAACTTGAGGCATTCCATCAATCCATACATAGCATCTGAACAAAAGAATGAAAAAATGCACCAAAAACGAAGGGATCCGGCGGGGGTCGTGTTGGCAGGTCTCGCTGTTGGAGGCTCGCCGGCTCGCTGTGGCCGGAGGGATCCGGCAGCAGTGATGCTCGGGGAGGCCAGAGATGGTTGCAGCGTAGGTCGTGGCGGGCGGAGAAGAGCTCGGGCAGGGCGGGGACGAGTAGCTTGCGGAGGAGGAGCTCGGAAGGAGGGAGGAGGCAGCCGGGACGAGTAGCTCGGGAGGAGGGAGGTGGCTAGCGCTCGGGACCACCAGATCCCCTCGGTCCCTGCTGCCACTGGTTTGCGGCGAGGCAGTCGGAGGGGTGGGCGCCGTGGTTGAGCGCGTGGACGGCAGCGAGTGGCGGACGGATCGGGTGGCGGCGAGGAACGCGAAGGGGGAAGGCAGGGCGGCGGGTGGGTCCACGAGGGAGAGGCGGTCGATGAGGAGGCGTTCGGCGGCGTCACGCAGCGCGAGGAGGGGACGCGACTCGGAGAGGAGCTTGGCGGCGGTGAGCTCGAGGTAGGCGACGGCGGGGTTGGGGGAGGGCCGCGTGAGAGAGATGGAGGGGATCCGCGTGGGGTTGGATAAGGGCATTTGCCTGTTATTTCCATGAAAATGAAGGGCAAACAAAACCCACTTAAGTGACCACTGCGGGAAGCTGCTCCCGGCCGGCTTCCCGCAGTGGCCGATTCCACATTCAAAAGCCCGGCCGGTTGTTGGCAAAAGCTGTGTCAAAAGCCGGGTGTTTGGTTGGGCTTCTGGGGGGCTTTCCATTGGAAAAAGCCCCAGCCCAACCAAACACCCCCTTACACACGCAAAGAGTAATGAGTGATGTGGTAGTAGCCAGCCGGCTACTCCATCGACGATATGGCAAAGGCGGTTGACGAACTCGTTCCACAGAAGGATCCAGCGAGGTCAGTCCACATTCCTCCAGCTAGAGATGGCCAGGCATGCACCCGTTCGGCGGCGGTGCAGCTGGTTCGGGCGGTCGCCGCCCGCCGTGCGCCGCTGTATTTGTCGGTTGCACCAAAGCCCTGGCATGGTCCCCTGCTGCCAGCAAGGCGTTCTCCACCTCGAACGTTGGGCGGCACCATCGAACGTACGGTGATCGCCGGCGCCGGAGGCGAGGGACCATGCCAATCTGGGAATCCCGCGCCGTCTCGATTTTTGAATCCGCATGGGCTCCTGTAGTGTGCATGCTACGGGTCGTCCAGGGTCAGTCAAGCCCAGCCCAACATGGCATAGCGACGTGATTATGTCGCGCCCGCGGGTATGCGCCGACTTTTTTCCCGATCTTCATCGAACCCTACGTACGCGGCAGCTGTGCGGCACGGCACGACGATGAAAGGCAAAGCCGGCAGTACTGGGAGGCCAGTAAATGCTGTAGGACATGGTCGCGGAGTTCCTAGTGGCGTCACTCACGATGGCTTTGGGCGTGTCGCTCCTCTGGGACAAACGGGCCAGGGCACTGGCGCTGGTTCCTCCATGGCCAGCAACCACGGCACTTTTGATAGTGTCCCTGTGCCGGCAAGTTCTTTTCATGATGGTCTACAGGCGTCTGGCTTCGGCGTTGGTAGCGGCCTGTAGCCGGGTCCGCTTGTTTTTGGTGTGCCGCTGGGGGTGCGGTTCGAAGCCAGGTCTGTTGACGCTCGGCCTAGTGTACAGAAGAAGCTAAGAATTTCTCGCGTCGGTGGCCAGGCCGGTGGGGTCCAGCTAGGACAAAGGGAAGATTAGCTACCAATCAACTTAAGCACGAGCTAGTTAACACGGACAAGGGGAAGATTAGCTATACACGTTGCTTGAAGAAAAGGGCACCTGAGCAATGACTATGTTGCGGTGCTCTATTGTGACTTCTGTGATGCCGAGCAGGAGCATGTTAGCTCTCGTTGTTCGCTGCTCAAGCTACCCAAGCCAACGGTGAACTTCTGCGGATCCGTGGTGGACGGGCAGGGCTTTTATCATATCCCAATTGGGGGATCAAAGAGGTCGATTAAAGATGCCACCTCTACTACTCGGGTGTGAATTGGGGGCACACTGACTGCCGAGATGGTTTGTGCAAAACTTCAGCGTGCAACACTAATTAATTGGAGGTGGGAAGCAAAGCCGCAATGGGAAAACTTTTTCCTAGTGCATTTCCCCAGCAAGCTGGAGATGGAGCAGCTGATCTATGTTGGAATATTAAAGCAAAGAACATCAAGGTGTGGCTCTTGTCCTTGAAGAATGGAATCACAACCCGGCCATGAAGTTCTAGCTCCACAAAGTCTAGGTTCAGGTTTATGGTGTGCCTCTCGATGCCCGAGATTATATGTATGTCTATTTGCATGATTGGGTCGATCATAAGAGCACCTCAGATTGTGGACATGGTTATATCTCGAAAGAAAGGAATTGTCCACTTGCAAGTGGCTGTAGTAGAACAACAGTTGATTCCATCCCAAATTGACGTTGTGTTTGGGGACACCATGTACACTATTTTCTTCAATGTGGAGAAGTATGATAAGGAGGACCCCGTTCCTGTTCCAAACGACGAAGACATGGGCCCAAACAATGGATCCCCGGATGACAATGAGGACATGCTTGATGAGGAGGATAACGAGTCCAAGGGCACCAAGGAGAAACCTAGTGCTGTCGAGCCATCCAGAGGATCGGGGGCCGTCCCTATACACCAGGCGCCGGAGGGGGCCTGGGAGACGCTGAACGCTAAACGGCACTAAAATTCTGCTCCAAATTTAAAAGGTACGACGGCTGGATTTATTATTAACAAGTTTCAGGTTCTTGGATGCCTCCCGGTGGACGACAATGTGTGGAATGGGCTTAGCGGCAATGCATCGGATGTGTATTCTGCTGATGATGTTGTGACGTCAGGCCTTGTCACTCCATCTAAGCCTCCTGCACCCCGTTCCGCCACGCCTGCCATGCAGCGTACAGTGCCACGCCCACTCTTGACAGTGGCTCCATCACCGTGTGCTGTTGATGGCATGACTTCACCGCCGACGCTGCTGGCGCGCCCTCCTCCAGCCAGCTCGCAGCAAGCTCAGCTCGGGCCCTCGCCGAATGTGTCACACCCGAGTGCTGCACAGGACACGGTACCGATGTCACGCAGTCTTCACACGGGCAAGGAGCAGGCATCTCTTGCACTGCAGAACCTGCGTGCGTCTACCAGCCCTGCCACATGGGCGAGATTCCGTGTGGAACTTCTTGCCCCTGCATGGGCGATCCAGTAGATCCTTCTTGGCATTAATTTAGCCGTGGTTGATATCGCTACGGAGGGGAATTTTTTGGTTAAGTTTCTCCTCTATAATAAGACTAATGGATTTAGGCAGGTGCTTGTCGCCGTGTATGGTGCAGCTCAACCTCAGTTCAAGATACAATTCCTCATCGAGATGGTCAATTCCTATAGATTGGAACATTTTCCCCTTCTGTAGGGGATTTTAACATCATAAGAAGCCAGGAGGAAAAAATAATTTTCAAGCCCATTGGCCGTTCCTTTTCAATGCGGTCATTGATAGTTTGGATTTGCAAGAAGTTGTGTTGTCCGGCCATAAATTCACGTGGCAAATTTGGCTCAAAACCAAACTTTTGAGAAACTTGACAGGGTTTTGATGACCACAGAATGGGAGCAAAAATACCCACTCTTCACGGTTCAAATCTAAAAAGGTTCTGCTCAGACCACACTCCCCTCCTTTTAAACACAAGCCCATCCTCCCACTTTGGGAACCCATCTTTGTTCAAGTTTGAACTAGGGTGGCTTCATCGGGTAAGGTTATATGACATGGTGGCTACATATTGGGAAGGAGAGCAACGAGGGGATACTCCACTTGAACAGTGGCAAGGCAAAATCCGTCGCCTCCATCAACACCTATAGGGATGGGCCAACAATACTAGTGGGATATATAAAAAGAACAGAAAGAACTGCTGCGGATCATTGATGACCTTGATAAGAATTCCGAAGTAGTAGGCTTGTCCGATGAGGATGTCGTCCTACAACGTGACGCTAACGAAAGGATTGTTCAATTATTACATGAGGAGGAAATTAAATGGTATCAACAGGCTAAGATGAAACATCTTCTTAAAGGAAATAACAACACAACTTATTTTCACTTAGTTGCCAATGATAAGCACCCTAAGCAACTCATTTACAGACTTGAGCAAGAGGAGGGACTCATGCATGGGGAGATTGAATTAAAAAAGTGCATCACTACGTACTATAGAAAACTCTTTGGGCCATCGGAAGAAAGTCATTTTTCAACTCAGCTTTTGAACAACTATTAGGCTTTAAGATCAATTTCCATAAAAGCGAGCTTTTCTGTTTTGGTAAAGCCAAGGCATGCGAGAACCAGTATATGCAACTGTTTGGTTATGAGCTAGGGCAATTCCCTTTCCAGTACGTTGACATACCGATCCACTACAAGAAACTTAGAAACAATGAATTGAAGGGAGTGGAGAAACGCTTCCGGAAGCGATTGAATAGTTGGAAGGGCAAACTCTTGTCCTCCGGAGGCCATTTCATTTTCATTAATTCCGTCCTCAGTAGTCTCTCCATGTTCATGTTATCTTTCTTTGAGATCCCAAGGGGCATCCTCAAACGGTTGGATTACTTTAGATCCAGATTGGCAAAGTGACAATTATAAGAGAAAATATAGACTTGCTCGTTGGAATATCATATGTTGTTCTAAGGACCAAGGTAGTTTGGGCATCTAGGATCTAGATGTAAAGAACATTTTCTTGTTATGCAATTGGCTTTTTAAGCTCCTAAATGAGGATGGGGTATGCAGAATCTCCTCTAGAAGAAGTAACTGGCTCATAAGTCGCTGAGTCTTGCCACAGGAAAGCCGGGAGACTCCCATTTTTGGTCTGGCCTAATGAAGGTTAAACAATATTGCCTCAATCATGGAACTTTCTTAGTATAGAATGTGACGATGACATGGCACCCGGGTATCGTCAAGGAGGACAAAGCTGACCATCCGGGTATAGGGTGGGCCAGGCCGACTACTCGGAGTCCGACTTCTACACGGGGTGCCTCATCGACTTGGAGTACAAGACATGGACTAATACCTGCCCGGCATACCCGGGTATCAGTTGTAACCGATTAGGAAACATATCTGTAAGCCGATCCGGACTCCTGTAACCCTACCCCCGGTCGTCTATATAAGGCCGGGTAGGGATCCTTGGATTGGCACAGACTTAGAGACGATCAAGAGCAAGCTAGAGCACAAGAACGCTCTGAGCATAGGCATAGACACATACCCTCATACGGGATACGATCAATACAATCCACCAAATACAGGACGTAGGGTATTACCTCTTCTCGAGGGCCTGAACCTGTCTAAACTTTGTCTCCCGTGTGCACCCGTCTAGATCTGCTGTGCGTACGCTGCCCCGCATTCATTATTGCCGGATATAAACACTGACAGAATGGATGCTAGATTAGACTTTGGGAGGACAGCTGGTTAGGCAATACCCCCTTATCCATGCAATACCCTAGGCTATATGCGATTGTTAGGGAAAGAAACATGACACAATGGCGACGGTGTTACGACAATAGCCACCCAATATGTCATTCAGAAGGGCCATAGTAGGTCCAAACTTGCTAGCGTTGCATGAAATCACCAAAGTGGCAACGGTACAGCTAACACCACAGAGTGATTCCTTCAGATGGAATCTATATCAGCATGGACAATTCTCTGTCCGGTCCTTATATAAGGTCCTAGTTCACCAAAATGTGCCAATTATAAACCGGTTACTCTGGAAGCTCAAGATGCCGTTAAAGATTAAGATTTTCTTATGGTACCTACTATGGTACCTACAAAGTGGGGTCACGTTAACTAAAGATAACCTTTGCAAATGGAATTGGCATGGTAGTAAAATGTGTTATTTTTGCCTCTAGGATGAGACAATTTAATATCTCTTTTTTTATTGTCAGTTCGCTCGTTTTGCATGGCGGGTCATCCAAGCAACGTGTAATTTACCTCCTCCTACTAGTATTGCCAATATGTTTGGGAACTGGTTTAATGGGATAGATCGGGGATTGTGGGCCAAAATCTTAGCGGGGGCGGCTGCGTTGTGTTGGTCTATTTGGCTCTACCGAAACGATGTGGCATTGATAGGAGTACTATTTCTAATTCATTGCAAGCTATCTATATGTGTATCAATTGGCTGCGATCCTGATTATGATGCCCGGGGGGCTATCTAGTTAGCATGCAAAACTTTAGAGACAGTGATTAAAAGAGCTCTTCATCACCTATGGGTGACGGTTTAGCTAGAAGCTACGTAGTTTTTGAGACATACGTTTCTTAATTGCTTTATCTTGTTGCGTCCTCTTTTAAACATCGCTGTAATGTATTCTGTAATAAATATTAACTATGTATATTTCATAATACAGATACCGAAAGGATACTCTTCCATTGTCTACGAAAAACCAAATTTTGGTAGCGCCCGAGAACAAACTGCCGGGTCAGATGGCTAGGTAGGTGCGGTTCAAACGAGAGTGGATCGAACGCACAAAGGTCTTTTATGCAAGAGAGTGGTGCTGCGGGCCTGTCGCGCATGCAGGGCTCACTGGCCGCGCGCTTTCCTCGGTGCGCAACGCACGGAGTTCGACTCCTCGAGATCGACCACGCGTCGCTCGACCTCAATGCAAACTGTCTCGTAGTACTAGCTCGCACCCACGAAACACTCCCGACCACACGCGCCGAACGGGTGCATGCAGCCTCGATCCGTGGCGTATATATGGGACTATGGTTTCCATGTAACTCTTGCGTTATCGTGAAAATTAGCCTCAGGGAGTACGACGTCGATCGACGACCATGGCGGCGAGTTGCGGCACCCTCCTCGCCGGCCTGACCCTCCTCCTCCTGCTCCTCCACTCCGCCACCCTCGTCGCCGGCGGCGACTGTGTCAAGACGGCGTGCGCCAAGACGCCGCACCCGGAGTACTGCACCACCGTCCTCTCGGCCATGCCGGAGAGCAAGACGGCCGACGCGCGCGGGCTGGCCGAGCTCGCCATCCGCTCCGCCGCCAAGATCGGCGCCGCGGCGGGCACCTACGCGCGCGCCGAGCTGGACGTCGTCAAGGACAACCTCCTGTGGCAGTGCCTGGACGAGTGCGCGGACGACGTCGAGGACGCTGTCTCCCATCTCGACGACTCCGAGGGCGGGATCGACGATGCCAAGTTCGACGAGGTGCGGCGCTACCTGGCCGCCGCCGAGACGGACACGTGGTCCTGCGACGAGAGCTGCCGGGACAACGCCGTCCTCGCCCGTCAAGACCAGCGTGCTCGCCAAGAACACCGAGTTCGAGAAAATGATGGCGGTCACCAACGCCCTCATCAAGCAGGTCCCCGGGGCCTCGCCGGCGCCGGCGCCGGCGCCGCCCAAGTCATGAGATAACTCCAACTGATATACGTACCCATGCATGTAGTAACTTCTTCGATCCTCTTCTCTTCTCCGATCAATCGTGCAAGTCTTCTATTAGCTAGGATAATTAGTACTTCTTTTATTTTGCAAAATTGGTAACTATCATAAATAAATCGATTGATGAATAACAAGTTCTCTTCTTAGTTCTGTAACAATTTTCATTGTTGTTATTAAACTTTTCTGAAACCAACCATCTTTATTAAACTTGATGTCCGCAGTATATTACCTCAAAATCTAGACGAGTCAAAAGGGAAATAATCAATCATGTCTGTTTCAGCAAAGTCTAGATTAGTTTTACAATTTTGAATAGAATTCAAGCTACTTCCAAAAAAGTGGTACTTAATTATATGACATGTCATCCCAAGAAATGGTAGGTCCGTGAACTTGGCTATTGAAGCGTTAGTTCCATTCACTCTTTGGACAAAATAGTAGTATTAGCTGGTGCGTATCTATATTCCTTTGCGAATGCACGACAAGAGCGCTGCCATTCTATTCAAAGAAGAAAAAAAAATAACTTATACAAAGGACCTACAGGTAGTTAGCCATTGTTGTCGCTTACAATTGTCCTAAACGCCAAAGCCCTAACACGGGTAGCCCTAAACGTTTTATTAGGTCAGAAAACGAGCCTACGGTTCCGTACGAGTGCTTGAAGACGCGCCTATCTCTCTCGCACCAGATCGATGTTCGAACGAGGGTAGGAGTGTAGGACACACAACACCGTCGAAGGCCTCCTTGTCCTTGACCGGTACCGACGAAGGCACGGACGGCGGGGTCAGGCACGGCTGGTCGGAACAAACTTTGCCTCGAGATGAATGCTCCACTGTTTGTGCTTTGGAAGTGATTACAAGTTGTGAACAGTTACGAGTTTCGGAGAAAAGAAGAAGCTGTTAACAGCTGACAGTTATTGGTATTCGGACCCAGCACTGTTTACATTTTTTCAGCATTTTTTAGGAAAACTTTTCCGTTCCAGCTAGGAGCATGGATTCTACAACAGCAGCAACTTGCTACAGTATAATAAAAACAGATATAAACATTATTTCTCAATAACTGTCAAACGGCCATCGTTTCTCAAAAAAGGTGTAAAAGAATGGAGCATCTATTGAATAACTTGGCACCATTTTTTGCCGCACCAGGTGTAAGTTTTACCAAATAGTGGGTACGACTCGTATTAAATTCTCAACTAGTTAGATTGACGCACTTTGTCAGGAACAGATTATTCATAACGAAACGAGCATGTCTAATGACTATATCTGTCCACAAGGCTAATATAAAATGATAAAATTCGAAACGGACAGAAAGACAAACATACTGCAACAGTGAAATGCGCAGCAGACCATGAAAAGGAGCAACCGAAGGGGTAGGGAGAATTGTATAACGACGATTGGTCAAATGGCGTTTTACATCAATACAACTGCTACACTCCGAGAGAAGACTCAACACTCGGTCGGTGTCAAGACTCTAGCGTGCACAAAGTTGTCTCGCGAACTCGATCCGCCCCCGTTTTTCTCCTCTAACCTCTTTCCTTAGAGCTGTTTTGGACTCAAACTCTTTTTTCTCACCGGCTGTCTGCAGCCTCTGGCGTTGAGTTGGGCAAGGATCCCATCTCTTTTACAGATCTACTTCAGTAGTTTTCTTCTTTCGAGCACTCAAAGTTCTGCCACCGCTTCGGTGCTTGGAGGTCTCCCTTGTTGACCTAGAAGATCACCTCTCCTAATATAGAGACATCTTCTGGTTCTTCCTCCGGCTGTCGAGATCTATCGCTCTAATGATGACGGCTTCAGTATTCCCGGTGACTTCGAGTCCGATGAGCCTCTTCCCCTTCCTACTGTTGGTCGGATTTTGCGCTAATCGCCTTGCTTCATGCCACTCCTCCTTCTCTAGAGTGACATGGTCCTTCCCCTTTTGATAGATGTGCATCGAATCAAGCACCGCCGAGTCATGTTGGGAGGTCGCTAGGGTTGGAGATCACCTCACCTAAATGTCTTTGGCGGCTGGTGTGGTGCCGCTGGGTGGATCAACGGTGGCATCGCTGCCTAGGGCCGATCCCCACCACCGCACTCTTCTACCTCCGATGTGGAGGCTTTTTGCTCCTTGCTGCCAATGATGGTCATCTATGAAGGGAAGCTATGCATACGTTCTGAGCGTGAAGCCAGGTGCCCTCTAATCATCGCTGAAGGCAGTGTCTCCGGCGAAAATGACTCCACGGAGACCTTTTTGCACTCTAATTTCTGTATTTATGATTCTATGTGCATTACAGTACAGTCTCTATGTAATATTTACATCTTGCTTGGGCTTTTTCGTAAAACTACAGTATACCAAATTACATTAATGAATTATTCCAGCATCTTCTAAGGCACCTAAAACTGGTACATTCCAAAAATGACCAAAAATAATCTGAGCTGTGCACACATCTAAAAAGAATGAATGGTACGGATAGAAGGTGTAGGTACGCTCGAGCTCAGTGGGAACTTTACCTTTTGTAAAATTTACAGGAAGAGAAAAGGATAATATATGCTTGAAATATATGACAAGACAAACGAGGCACATCAAGGTCAGACGCTATGGCTGGTTGGGTGTAGGGATTGTACATATCCCTGTTGACGTCATTGAGCTGGTCACAAACATGCAGTTTCTTTTGTGAGAGTGCAACGCGGACGCGCACAATGTCATTTATCACCCTCAATCGGACACAATGAAGGAAAAAGCACCTAATCTTTTCAATAAACTACAATATTATAAATCTTCCTAATCTTTGAACTTAATGCATTTTTCTCTGAAACAAACTATAGTTTAAGCCTTCCTAATCCGTACATAAATCTATGCGCATGCCGAAACATATTGTGATCAAAATAATTTAATACATAAACATGCTATCCCCGGCCCGGCCGGTTGTCTGTCTTAATTGGAAACCTAATGCACATATCAAAGAACTTCAGACATCCATCGCACAGATCGAAGTTTGAGGCTTTATTTCGTCAAAGAAAAAGGGGTTGAGGCTTCGACCGTGTTACCGGGGGTTTAATATAAGCAACCAGTTACCATCAAAGCTTCATTTAGTCCTCTAGAAGAAGCGTTTCGAGCTCGCCAGCCATCTAAAGGTGAGGTGAGGTGAGGTGAGTGTGAGTGTAGACTACCACGGACAAAAACATCGCAAGGGTATATCAGGTGCACCCAACTCTTGCATGCACACACTTGCATTCTTTTTGAGACATGATGTAAATGGCCCGCGAAGATTTCAGAAAAGGTTGACAATTAACATCGAACGCAAAATTATTATTTTTTACGAAATAATAACATCGTGTTATTTATTACCAAACGAATGGCCGAGAAGATCCCAACCAGAAGATATATAGAGAAACACGCAAAATTATATAAACTTTTAAATCTCGCAAATGTGCTATCTTTAAGAGTTTGTAAATAAAACCGATCAAATCACATGCCACTCAATATCCTCATAGCTCATAGCCTAACGCACGAGAAGAGAAGAGAACGGGCCTCTTGCAACCGAGCTGACAGCCATCGAGAATTTGGAAGCCGTTTGTTGCTATCCATGCAAACCACTCCCTCCGGTCATCTAAAACCTGTGGTTTTGAATATTAACACGATTTGTACCACTTTTGTGATTGAAAAAGTAAGCAGCTATAAAATATCAGGTAGTCAAACATTTTTATGTTTAATCATTAATATAGAAAAATTATGAACATCAACAATAACATGATGATACTACTAGATCCATCATGAATATACTTTCGTAATATATAATTTGAAACAATATATTTAAAAAAAATTAATGATCAAAGTGTCACTTTGGAGACTGTGTCAATATTCAAAACTACTTATCAATATTCAAAACTACTTACATTTTAGATCAGAGCGAGTATAACTTATATTATAATATATTCTACAAAATTATTATTTTAGAAAAATTCTACACATAAACCAAATTCAAATACTTTTAAGATATTAATAGTTATAGTTACGAAGTTTACCTACGTTTAAAACGACACAGCGGAGAGAGCAGTACCAATAGTCAAAACACTCCCGACCGCACGTTACCAAACAGACGCGCGCATATGCATGCAGCCTCTGTCGCGTACAAATTATCATCCTCTTGTTCCAGCCGTTGTTGCCCTGGTCGCGTTTGGAATGGTATGGCTTTGGAATTGAACGCAACGCAACGCAGGAAAGAGCGCAGAAACTGGATGCCATGGACGCGTAGCGGTAGCACACGCACGTTGGAACTTGGGTGCCATGGACGCGTTTTCTTGTTTCCTCTCCCTGTGTGATCGAATTCCGTATTGAAGTTCTCCTCGCGTAGAAAAACCGTGGCGATCGCAGCAAGACAACAACCTTGATCACAGTCTGCAACCTTCGCTGGCGAAGATCGATCTCACGTTTTAGCTTTAACCATCAGTGTGGGCAACTGGGTGTTACATGTAGATGGCATACTTTATGAGCAGATGGCATACTTTATGAGCAGATTCAATCATATATTGGACTTGAATGTCTGCACAGAAGATAATTAAGGGTAGCTGAGACGTGAGAAGAGAACAATCATGCATGCTACAAGCCACGCACTGATCGTTGAGGAAGTAACAGGCACGCACGTCGGCGAAACTCCCGGCGGCTCCAGGTCGCATGCGTGGACTTTGGCTATTATTGATTACTACTAAACACGCTGAAGATATTGATCAGATCAAATCGATTAATCATCACTTAAATATATGAGAGTGTCTATTTTTAAGTCAACTTAGAAATAACTATTTCTAAGTTAATGATCCTAAATGTTGATCCTTGATCCAATGATTAATGAAGTAGTTGCACATTTTAGAAATTATGTGTAATTACGATCTAGAGATGTGCAACTGAACAGAATTGAGCAGTTGCACATTTTCCATACCTAAGTTGTATAGTTTTTTTTATGCAACTGAGGTATAAAAAATATACAACTCAGACGATTGAGAAATAACAAATTCTCAGTCACCTGAGAAATAACAATTCCGTATAAAAAATACCTTTACAGGAGACACGCGCTCATGCCGGTTTCTGCCTGCTGCGCGCTACATATAAGCACCCCCCAGCTAGCTCATTCCCGGCACAAAACAAAAGCCACACTGACACAAAAAACCCCACATCATTTTCACCGATCGATTGATCGAGATGAACCCTAGCGCCGAGCCGGTCACCGGCGTCCCCGCCGGCGGCGCCGCCAGCACCTGGTCCACCGGCCTCTTCGACTGCTTCGACGACTGCGGCCTCTGTACGCACGCGTGCATGCACACTCCTTCTCTCCATCTTCTCGCCAGCACGTATGCGTGCAACCTATTCTAGCTCGTCTCTGACACACATGATTTGGCATGCAGGTTGCTTGACGTGCTGGTGCCCGTGCATCACGTTCGGGAGGGTGGCGGAGATTGTGGACAGGGGGGAGACGTCGTGCGGGACGAGCGGGGGCGCTGTACGCGCTGCTGGTGGCGCTGACGGGGTGCCAGTGGATCTACTCCTGCACCTACCGCGCCAAGATGCGCGCGCAGTACGCGCTCCCGGACGCGCCCTGCTGCGACTGCTGCGTCCACTTCTGCTGCGAGCCATGCGCGCTCTGCCAGCAGTACAAGGAGCTCAAGGCCCGCGGCTACGACCCGGACATCGGATGGCACCTCAACATGGAGAGGCGCGCCGGCGCGGCCAACCCGCCGGGCATGCAGCAGATGGGCCGCTGATCACACTCAGCTCATCCTGTGAAGGATCGGTCAAGTGTGCATGCATCCGTGCGTGGTAAATTATTACTTACTCCTGCATAGTTTTAAGCCGTTAGTTACCCCAAGTTTATAGTGTGTATGTTGTACGGGAAGTACGGTGGTGTAAGTTGCTGTCAGGAGTGGGAGGAGAATGAGGTGTATTTGTTTGGGCGCCGGCCGGGCTCTCTGGTTTGGAATAAAGAAAGCCTAGTTCTGTCCATGCCCAAATATTAACGGTTCTTTTGTGAAGTCCCAACTTTTCTTGAAAGAGGGTGAAGTTCCAACTTCGGAACAAGGTCCATAAATGTCTGTCTGACTGCAGATGCAGTGGATGATGAGCATATAGGTGCATCAAGTGCATGCATATATCCAAAATTAAAGTTGCAGAGCGCGCACTCTGGCTGGTCGTTGCACTTGAATTCGTGCTAGGTCCGCACATAATTCAAATCCTGACCTAATTTGGGTTGCATTTTCCGTTAAAAACATGGCCGCTTGGGTATCCTGGTGGGCACCGAGAATTTTCCCTAAACAGAAATGGTGAGCCCGGGGCTTTCACCATCTTCCTCGCGGTGCCGGTGCCCTTGCATTCCAGCCAGTCATGTCACGAGGGAACTTGGATTCTGCCGAGAAGAACATATCATATGCCTCTTAAAACATAGTATTGTCCGTTGCTCGCCGGCGGCCACGAAAGGCGCTCATGCCAACATATGCCGATGCAGGGAGCTAGGGTGCCTGCCGGCAAACCTCGGATGCCTTGAAGACTCGAACCTTGTGGTCATTGGGTTCGGTGGCCGCTCGAGCACTTGGGAATCATCGCGCGGCCATAGCCTAGTGCACGGCTGATTTGTATATTCGACGTGGCCACACACTCTGCCGGATTTCATGATCTGCTCCGGTGGCCACGGGGATCTAATCGTCAACGGAAGGCTAGTATCCTATCGCAGCACAAGATAAGCACTAGCATTAAGCAACACACGCTCCTAATCTCTGACAAGTCCGATGTACAATTGCATACGCCCGCAATGTTCTTGTGGAAAATGTCAACTGAGAGTACCAGTCTTGGATGACATCGATCCTTGTACATTACTCGTACGTGTGACTTTCAAAGGACATCACTTAACCTACCTTAGTTAATACTGGAGTACCATTATCCATCTATTACTCCGTATTATAATATTAATAAAGTGATAGTAAAAGAAGCTATCGCTTTTGTCCATATAGTCCAAAATATCTTTACTATTGATCGTGATGTGGGTCTAAATTATAACAATGTATATAAATTAGATTATTTATAAAAATCCATATACAACTTTATTTCTTAGATTTAATTTCAACATTATAAAAATTACCAGTTGGATGTATATTAGGTGGACAAAGAATATAATGTTGTTTTCCTAAATAGCTAAGTTTTGGAATTAGTTTTGATTAGAAATTAGCAGTTGGATTTGTACATAAAATTCAATCTAAAACTGAAGTGTGGAATAAAAATTAAACTAAAATTATCGTTTGATTTCCATTCGATGAATATACATCAATGATCGTGTTGCCATTGAGGCCGTGAGGTGAGTCATGAAGCAATGAGAAGGTAGCAGGGATCATGCTTCAAAGAAGATTTGCCAAACAAATTAATGACTGTGGTGAGATGTAGCAAAGGATGCTACTAGTGATACGCCCCTAGAGGTATAGTAGTTTGATTAGGAGGCGGTAAAAGAACCACTAGGGTTTAGGTTCTCGCAAACGAGCTTAGTGGCATAGCCACCAAGACTACTCTAGTGCATGTAGGTCTAAGAGCAAAAGCTGGACGCATTGCTTGGGTGCTGCATGGTAGGTTTAGTTAACAGCGGGCTAGAGAATGACAAGGATGATTACTTTGTCCTTGTCAGTGACGAGATGGACAAATGGCAGAGAGAAGCAGAGTAAGAGGAGCACGCATGAAAACATCTAGAGGCATGATATTGCACTAGTCGAATAATGCAACTGCAATACGACCTATCATTATGCAGGCGAAGGAAGATAACACAAGGTTTATGTACGCGTCATCAATGTTTATATGAAAATTTCTCAAAAAAATGGTGGAAAGATGGACACCATAAAATTTACTATTAAAATAGTACTTTGAACTAAAAGCTAACAATGTAATACACACAAAAAAATTAGCTAATTTTTTATGTATTTTGAATGACATATCAAAAAGCTAAGGTAATATTGAATAAATCGATAACAGTTAGCGGCAAGGGACAAAGAACTGACAAAAAAGAAATATATAATACAATAATATGTTGTAAATCTAGCTGTACAAATATGCGAGCCATCTCACTAATTTTTCTAAAGAACGTCACCTCCAGAAAATAGAACAAGTGGTATTGTCTCAAATTGTGCATTGCTCATGATTGTCTCTTTTATCTTTTACACCCTGGACCGAACAAAGGGGGGCTGCCTTTTCTTGACCCAACAAATGTAGTATAGTATTTTTTTTGCCCTTATAATTTCAACTAGCACGGTTTCATGCGTAATTGCGAGGGTAATATTTTTAATTATCTTTATTTTTTATCTACAGGTGTGATATTAGATTAGTATAGAAAATAAAAGTTCAAATTATGGACATGCCTACTAGTCATTGTACTAAGCCATCTATGTAGGTACAGTTATCATGATTTATCGGATGTGATTTTTTTAACTATCTTTATTGTTTTACCTGTACGCATGATATTATATCAGTACTAATTGCATGGGAAGCGTTTTTAATCATCTGTATTTTTTCACATGTATGTGTGATATTACATCAGTACTAATTGAGCAGCAAACGTTTTTAATTATCTTTATTTTTTTACCCGTACGCGTGATATTAGATTAGTAAGGGAAATAAAAATTCAAATCGCGAGTCGGCATGTACTGAACTGTCTATTTAAGTACAGTTATGATGATATATCGAATGTGATATGTTTAATTATCTTCATTGTTTTACCTGTACACGTGATATTAGATCAATACTAATTAAACGGAAATATTTTTAATTATCTTTTTTACCTGTACGTATGATATTAGATTAGTGCACGGACACTACCTCAGAAAACACTTCTGCTACACTACAATCACTGACGGGCACGCGGAGGCCCGTCGCTGAATATATGAACCACTGACGAGCGAGTAAGGACCTGTCAGTAATTGTAATTCAGAAGACAACGCAGGCAACTTCCACTGACGGGCGCAGAAAAGACCCGTCAGTAGAAGTACGAAGAGAGGAGAAACACTGACAGGCAACAAACACTGACGGGCGCTACAAACATGCCCGTCAGTGAAGTGGGCCACATCACTGACGGGCAAACTATTTGGCCCGTCAGTAGTTTTCTGGGCCCAAAGGCCCACCCGAGCCGCGCCTCTGTATAACCTGGCCGCCTCTCTCCTTTCTCTCCCTCCAATCCCGATTCCCCTCCCAGCCCTAAACCTAATCCTCTCAGCTCCACCGATGGGAACGCCCGCATCAACCCACTGCTCCCCCGCCTCCCCTCCCTGACGATCCCTCGCGCCCTCGCTGCCCCGCTCCGCCCTCCCGCCTCCCCTCCCCGACGACCCCTCGCGCCCTCGCCGCCCCGCTCCGCCCTCCCGCCTCCGCAGCCGCCGCCAGCACCCTAGGGTGGCTCGCGTCCCCGGCGCGACGCGTCGCCGCTCCTCCACTCAACACGGTGCTCTCCGAGCAGGAGGCTAGAGGGATGGCGCCTGCGGCGGCGGAGGAGGGGAGGCCGCTCCGGGTCGGGCTCGTCTGCGGCGGGCCCTCCGCCGAGAGGGGCATCTCGCTCAACTCCGCGCGATCGGTGCATCCAGGTCAGCCTTCGCTTCGCTCACATCTGTCGCTCGCATGTCTCGATTTGAGCGGACCTCTTCCTCTGGTTCGACGTCCGCAGCATCCGCGTCGACATCCCCTCCTCCGGGGTCATCTACTTCGACGTCGGCGTCGTCTTCAAACACTTCCCGCTCTCCTTCTTCGAGGCCCCGCCGCCGTGCACCCTCGGGCCGCTCCTCCTCTATCTGGTGCTTGCGTTCTCTATCTGGTGCTTGCGTTCTGTATTGTGGCTAAAGTGCATTTGGAAGCCTGCTCAGTTTGGTTGTTTTTAGAGGATACTAGATGCTTAGCTTCTAATTCTAGTTGGTTGTGCAATAATTGGGGCTCTTGCAAACTCTAATGTGCAATATTCGATCTGAGCTAGCTATTTAATCCTGACTGCAGACAATTAGCTACATGGCAGAGCGAGTAGTGGGAACTGGTTCATTTGGTATTGTCTTCCAGGTACGGTGCTTGGTCTTATGGTCTGCTTTTGCTTTATCTGGTGTTGAACATTAGTTGATGCAATGTTTACTGAATTGAACCGGTTCTCATATGTAGGCTAAGTGCTTGGAGACGGGGGAGACCGTGGCCATCAAGAAGGTGCTGCAGGACCGGCGTTACAAGAACCGTGAGCTGCAGCTTATGCGCTCCATGGACCACCCCAATGTCATCTCTTTGAAGCACTGCTTCTTCTCGACCACGAGTAGGGATGAGCTGTTCCTGAACCTGGTCATGGAGTATGTCCCTGAGACACTATACCGTGTGCTCTCCACCTTTTTGGCTGTACAGTGCATTGTAATGAATGTATTGTTTACTGGTTTTCCAAAATTTATTTTTTTAATCCCTAAAAGAGAACTACTGACGGGCAGAAAAATATAAACCTGTCAGTGGAGGTATAAACCATTGACAGGCCCAAATTGCGGCCTGTCAGTGGTGATAGACACTACTGACGAGCATTCGGCTCGTCAGTGGAAGTGAAACTTCCACTGACAGGAGCGTACTGACGGGCGCTTAACCCGTCAGTGATTGCGGGTTTTCACCCGTCAGTAATGATGTTTACTGAGGTAGTGGGAAGCATTTTTAATTATCTTTATTATTTTATATGTACGCGTGATATTAAATCAGCATGGAAAATAAAAGTTCAAATAGCGAGCCAACTTGATATTAGATCAGTACAAAAAATAAACGTTCAAATCGTGTGCCTATCTGCTAGTTGTTATATCGAGCTGTCCAGTTATGAAGATCTATCGGCTGTGATCTGCTTATGTGCAATTATGAAAATATGTCGGGTGTGCTATGTTTAGCTGCAGTTATGAAGATCAATCGGCGATGAGCTATTTAGGTATAGTTATGAAGATCTATCAGTTGTGGTCTACTGATAATAAAAGGGTCCACTAGATTAACGGTGTGATGTTTTCCTTTTTACGAAAATTGCTAGCATTTCTCTTTTTTTTCTATTATATTCTACTTGAAATATATAACTAGCACGGTGTCCCGCACAATTGCGTGGGAAATGTTTCTAATTATCTTTATTCTTTTTATCTATACGTGTGATATTAGATCAATACGGGAAATAAAAGTTCAAATCGTAAGCCGGCCTGTTAGTCATTGCACTGAGCTGTCTATTTATATACAGTTATGATGATCTATCGGCTGTGATCCGTTTAACTATATTTATTGCTTTACCTGTACGCACGTTATTAGATCAATACTAATTACGCGGGAAACGTTATTAATTATTATTTTTTACCTGTACGCGTGATATTTTATATTAGTACGGGAAATAAAAGTTTAAATCGTGAATCGGCCTGCTAGTCGTTGTACCAAACCATCTATTTAGGTACAATTATGATGACCTATCGGATGTGATCTATTTAGGTACAGTTATGAAGATCTATCGGTTGTGATATATTTACGTATAGTTATGAAGATTTATCGGTCGTGATCTGTTTAGGTACATATCGGCTATGACTGTTTATGTGCAGTTATGAAGATCTAACGGCTGTGATCTATTTTAGGCATAATTATGAAGATCTAACGGCTATGATCTGTTTAGGCGTAGTTATGAAGATCTATTGGCTGTGATCTGTTAGTTATGAAAATCTACCGGTTGTGATCTGTTACTTTTTTGTAGAAATTTCTAGTCTTCTTCTAGTTTTTTTATTATATTCTACTTTTAGTATATAATAGATATAAATACAAATATAAATAGATAGACAAATTATGTTAGTATTGTCACAGTTTGGGCCCCGTTAGCAATATTATTCCACCGTGTGACTCATCATTTAGAGAGCAGAACAAGACGCCCGGTACACTCGCACATAATTACCCGATCCGGCGCTCCCGCTGGCGCTGCTCTCTCCCGGCCTCCCCCATGGTCACGGGCGCGCGCATGCACCATCGAGAAAACCTCCCAACCACACCGGCGGCGAGCACCAAGATCAACCGCTCACTGAGCAAGCCCATGGACATATATATGTATGTAGGCTTTGATCGAGCATCATGACGCAAAAAGCTCGAGAAAAATCTGAGAGAGACAGAGAGTAAATTCGAGGCCGGCCGCAGGGAAGAAAGAGAATGGCTGCGTCAGTGGGCACGTCGGCTCTGT
The DNA here is from genome assembly GCA_019208055.1 of Stipa capillata. Lineage (NCBI taxonomy): Eukaryota > Viridiplantae > Streptophyta > Magnoliopsida > Poales > Poaceae > Stipa > Stipa capillata. The sequence goes on along the minus strand of JAGXJF010001804.1, from coordinate 228,768 downwards.
TGGTGCTCTTCCTCTGCGCCTCCCTCTTCGCCGGCCTCCCGCCGGCCGCGGACGCGCGTCTCCCGCCCGGCGCCAGCCCGATCGTCTCCGCATGCACGGAGGGGCCGTTCCCGGCGCAGTGCGTGCGCGAGCTTGGCCCGCGCCTCCTCGACATCCAGACCGCGCTGACGTCGGCGTCGCCGCGCGGCGCGCTCATCGCCGGCGCCCCTGGGTAGGTGGACTTCACGTCTCTCGTGGCCGTGGCCATGGAGGCGGCGACGGAGGCCGGCGCGGTGGCGTCGACCGTGTTCGAGGGCAAGCTCCCGGGGTTCAACGCCTCCTCGCCGGACTTCAAGAAGTGCCTCGACAACTGCACCGTGACGATGAAGTCCGCCATGAAGAAGATCCACGGCTCCACGGCCGCGATGAAGGCCGGCGCCAACGACGTGGCCAAGACGCTGGCCACGCGGGCCATCACCGACGTGTCGTCGTGCACGCTCAGCTGCAAGCAGATCTCCGGCGACGTCAGGATCATCCTGGAGACGAGGCTCGTCGAATTCCAAAAGATGCTCAGGATCGCCGTTGCCTTCATCGGCAAGCTCAAGAAAAAGACCCCGCCCCTTCCTCCCCCGCAGCGGCCGTGATCGAGCACGCCTCGCCCGCAAGCTACGACTCAATAACTAGGGATTCTTCAGAGAACGGAACAAGATCCAGCTCCTGATTAAGCCTCATTTTAATTTTCAGAGATTCTTTTTCATGTATTGCCTTGTTCTTTTGGTACAGATCGCGTTAAATTAACTGTACCACTTAAGATGTTTCACGAGAGGCTAGCTTGCTCTGGCCTCAGGACAGGAACAAAATGGAGTCCCGTCACTTCCTACCTCGCTTGGTTGGTTGTTGTTCCTTGCCTTCTCTGCAGAAACATGAACTGCTGTATATATATCTGAATGACTCCTTGCAGCTTGTGAAGTCCACAAATTACAGTATTTCTTAACTGACTGGAGTGCAGGATTTTCATAGATTGTGGTGATGTGGCGCTTTCATTTTGCACTCAGCTTTACTAAAAGATTAAGATCAATGATTAATGGAGTATAAGAGAAATCGAATGCTCGAAAGTAAAAGAATAAATAATATGGTGCACCAATCTCTGTACAAATGAACCTAGACTTAGATCCAAACTGCAAAACTAATCATATTACATTCTAAGACAAGACGGTAGAGATGGTGGAGAGATCACACGCTTTTTGGACAGGCTAGTTTGGGTAGAGGGGAGATGGCCGGACCACTGTTAAACAGACCATCACCTGCAAACTCGAAGTGTCCCAAGCTTAGGAAGAAAATGTATTCGATCATGACAAAAGGGCCTCTCGCTTCTTGGAGGAGAAACGTTGCGCCAACAAATTAAGCGGTCGTCGCCGCTTACACACGTCGTGGCCATGGAGTCAAACGCGTTCCACGATAGCAGCAACAGGCCGGATGGTTTGTTTGGCCAGTCGTGATCACGAGAAGCATGCTGCTGAACCAGATCGATCTCGCAGACCGACATGGAATTATCAAGTGATCATGCTGTGGAATGCCGTCTCGATCTAGCCATCTTGGGGTATCCGCTCACTAAACTAGTTGTGACGCAAACAAAAACCGAAATTCTTATACACGAGAAAACGAAAACGGAAACGACTAATATGTTCTCTTCAAACGCGTACGAACCGGCTCCCGAAATGACCCGACCCTTACAATTAGCGTCTCTGCTGCCGACATGCACGGCCATGGCCACATCCATGCCAATAAGAGAGGAGAGCATCAACTCCCGCCCCGCGCGTATCACGTACATACGTGCATATATCTCAGTCTCAGCCGCCACCGCACCACCGGTTTTAGCTACCTAGTCCGCTCGATCGGTCGTGTCTCTCGGGACCAGAAACAATGGCCGCTTCCCCTGCCACGCTCGTCTTCCTCCTGTCCCTGGTCTCCCTCTCCATCCCCTGCCGATCCCTCGCCGGCGCTGTGCCACCACCCCTGACGCCGCACAAGCCCGTGCCACCCCCTGCGATGGCGCCCAAGCCCGTCGTGCCCCCCGCCATGGCGCCCAAGCCCGCGCTGCCTTCCGCGGTGGCGCCGATGCCCTTGCTGTCCCCGGCGATGGCACCCGCGCCGTGGGAGCTGCCGGGCTACGCCGCCAAGCCCGTGCCGGAGCCGGTGAGGAAGGCGTGCGTGCGGACGCCGTTCCCGGACCTGTGCGGGCGCGCCCTGTCCTTCAGCGTGGACCCGAAGAGAGCGGCCGACATGCGCCGCCTCACCGAGGCGTCCATGCGCGTCGCCATCGAGTCCGGCACCGCGCTGGCCGCCTTCGGATACGTCCACGCCGCGGGGGCCAAGAACGGCACGCGGCTGCGGATGTGCGTGCGCGACTGCACCGTGCGCGTCGACGCGGCGGTGAAGAGCCTGGGCGCGTCGCGGGCCGCGCTGCGCCGGGGCGCGCGCGTGGAGGCCGCGCAGCTGCTGGGCGACGCGGCGAAAGGGTGCGGCGTGTGCTGGGGCAGCTGCGCGCGCTTCACCGGAGAGGCCATGCACGTCATGCAGAAGCGCGCGCGCCAGTTCGAGAAGCTCGTCATGATCGCCTCCGTGATCATCATGCTTATATTATAAAAGCAGGGCCAGGCCCATATGGCCCAAGCTGCTCATCACCGGCGGCGCCACCTTGCTCGCCTTGCACCGACCGGCCGGCCTGCCGGAGTACGTACGTAGACGCGTATACATCGTCGTCGTCGACAGAGGCATTTACAAGTGCATTTTGAAGTCTAGGCTGTCGGTGACTTATTGATCTACCGCTCTATGGTTAATCCGCTAATTTAGTGCAGCGAATAAAATGTACGGCAGATCATTCTGCTTAGTCGACCAACAGCAGTTCATCATGGTAACTGATGATATTATCATGAGATTCCAATGCGTCATAAGTCATATATATAGCAACGTTTTGTGTGTTTGCAATGCTAGTGTGTGAGACATTTTATTACTGAAGTGTCTTTTCAGAGGAATATTGAAAAGAAACCGGATTCCTTATCCCCGGTGGGTTATACCCCACCTGCATCTACCATACGATGGTGCATCGAGATCCGGACCTGCTGCCCTACAGCCAAGCAGTAATGCCGGTTCACTAAGACCAGCTAATCACCAAAACTTTCAGCGCTGAACTCCGGACAGTTTGTGTCAGTACAGTGCATTCACCTGTTGCAGCATCTTATCTTCAGTATGAAAGTACTGAAATGTTCGGTTCATGTACAAACGAATCTTTGGTGTTAATGCCATGACCAATCAGGCTCAATAAATAGAGAATATTACACATACACCACTAGTCTCAAGTATAATTTAGTTTCTGTCTTTGCTTTTTAGCTAATTATAAGAATGTCACTGTTCTGTTAATTTTATTTGCACATTCGTTATCCCGCACCGTTACTATCTGGTCAACGGCCATTGACTGAGTTGGGTTACACAAGACTACTAAAATACTCTCATGTATAGTTTATTTATTTATTTATTGCAAAATTTGTTTTAAAATTTCAAAAGAAATCTAAAAAACCTCACACGTACATATGAGAATGATGGCGGTAGTGCGATGGCAATACACCTAGGTCCTAGCTGTAATTGTTAGTTCCTGTTTCGAAAAGGAAAAGCTATGAGGAGTAATGTGAAAGAATGCCAATACACCATTTATTTAGAACCTCAGGAGGATACTTCTGGGTGCCCTTACACCCTGGCACGTCATCAAATTTATTTAGCCATCGGATGGATTATGAACGGTGTAGATTACTTTGGAAGAAGGTCTAAAGGGAAAGGAATGGGAAGAGGTCAAGAAGTGGCAACATGCAACCTCCTCAACTCCTCTCCATCCGTCTCACGCCTTTTTACCTTCCTCCTCAGTTCGGCCGTCCTCACCGGAATGTCTCCTCCTCTACATCACCTCCTTGTTAGCAACGCCACACCATAGGCAAGGAAGCCGGGATCCGATGAAGCTGCTGATGAGGACTAGTGGTTTGGCCCTCGTCTCCTCCTTCCCCCTTTCTTTTCTTCTTCGCTTCATCGGTCAGGCCTGTGTTGCGTGGATGAAGGGCCCGACGTGGTTTCAAGGGGCTTGAGTTGTGGAGAATCATGGTGACCAGGGCAGATGTAGCGTAGAGGAAAGGGGCGAGTTGTGGCATGCATGAAGGCTCCCTCCGCGTCGGAATCCTCGGCTGTGCCACAACCAGGCCGAACCAAACGCGGGTGAGCCACCCACCGCAAATAGCCACTCCTTTCTCCTTACCTCCATCAATCGTAAACATTATGTGTTATTTGTCGCTTTTCTTTCTCCCTAAGATCAACACGTGGAGGGGCCGCTCGCTGCTATCGCAACCAGAGAGGGGTGGGAGCTCACCGCTGCACAACCAGAGAGGAGGGGAGGCTGCTCACCTTTGCCCTCGCCCAAGAAACCATTGTCTCCTCCTCCCCTAGGTAATATTCATAAGCATGACTCTAGAAAGCAAGAAAGAAACCTCGTGTTCCGTTACTATGCATGCAATTTCTGAAAAAATGGTGTTGCTGGCTGTAGGCACCAATTGAATTGGTGCATGAAAGCGTCTCCAGTCCCTGATGAGGTTGTCGTCCTCCACGTCGACTATATGAACATCATTGAGGCTCATATCAAGGAGATTAATTCTTGATATGCGAGCTCAATTGCCAGGCGAGTGCTTCCTCCAACATGGCTTGCTTGTTAGCGGCTTTGGACAAAACATGCAACACTTAACCAAGTTTGCGGATGTAGATGTGCATTTGAAACTTCGTGGACCTAAATGATCCCAACTGCCAAGTTTATAGACCTCCAGTGCAAATTGCTCATAATAAAATTTGTTATCAAGAGGATGACAGAGGCAAATAATTTTTGGGCCTCTTTGATTTGGAAGTGAAAAATGTAGAATTCAAATTTCTATATATTTAGTTTCTATAGCATCCTTTCGCTTTTAGAATGAAGCAAAGGAAAATTTGCCTTGCATGCTAAACAAAAATAAAAACTAGGAAATCTAGCATCCACCAAAAGCGCTTTTTTTATTCCTATGCACAGGATCGAGGCAATTCACACTAGTCGGTGGTGGGTGCCATCTATTCAGCATTGTATTATGTCAATATGTTATTAAATGGATTCATTGTTTTCCTATATTTTATAACCATCTGTTTTACAAATGCATTCCTATCAAATTCCTATTTTCCTATTCCTATGTTTTTAGAATCTTGCGACTCTCAGCAGCTATGTGGACAACTCTAAGTGATATACTGTAAATGTCTAAAGTGGCATCTTGTAGTTTGTATTTTCTCTAGCTTGTTTTAGAGGGTGTGGGGAGAGGGAGGGGGGTGGTGTCAAATGGCATAGCTCCAACATAAGTCATGGCTGCTATCCCACACCTAATTAAAGAGTAGCTTGTCCAAATCAAAACGAATGACTGATGTTGGTCATGGCTGCTATCCCATGCCTAATTTGGCGGATTCCTAAGAAATTATCTCGTTTCGCTCGAATTCATGCAATCCAAGCAGGCTTTAGACCCACACAAGGATTGCATGGTTCAAATCGAAAACTTCTTCTTCAACATGCACAGTTGAAAAGACTTCAATCCTCAATAGTATTATAGATCTATTTGACTGAAGCCTAAGAAAGCCAAAGTATGTCATATCTTTTTTGCCTAACTTAGCTAAGTTGTGGCATAAAAAAGAACAGTCACAAACATGGCAAGCTTAACTAAAATTGAGTTTATAACATATGATCTATAAAGCTAACATAGCGTGACTAATCATAATTGTGACAATACATTAAACACTAGCCAAAATTTCTCGATTAAATTGTGGCAAACCTGGGATCCAACCGAACACCTCCTGCATCTTGCCATCCTCACAGGCCATTCTGTTTCATGTCCCCGGGCCACGGCGCGACGCCGACTCGATTCTCACGGCCAGTACCAACGGCCCGATCCCTCATTATCTGTAATGCGTCGGAGTTCACGTCACCCACATAAATGCACTTGTCCACGTCTTCCGTTTGACCCCTCGACGTACTGCTGCTTCCTAATCTTTTCCTTGTTCACACTCGAGGCCCTCGCATAGCAGCAGCAGAGAGAACAACACCACCATAAATTCCAGCTCCCTCGGCACTCGCAACACTAATCGCAAGCCAATTGACTAGAGAGAGATAGAGAGAGAGAGAGAGAGAGAGAGAAGGGTCTCGGTGACGGTGAGGATGGAGGGCGCCGTGGTGAGGCACCGGACGGTGGAGGCGAACGGCATCTCCATGCACGTTGCGGAGGCCGGCCCCGAGGACGCCAACAGCAAGGCGGCGGTGCTGTTCCTGCACGGCTTCCCGGAGCTCTGGTATTCGTGGCGCCACCAGATGGCGCACCTGGCGTCCCGCGGCTACCGCTGCGTCGCGCCGGACCTCCGCGGCTACGGCGGCACCACCGCGCCCCCTGACGTTGCCTCCTACACCGCCTTCCACGTCGTCGGCGACATCGTCGCGCTCCTCGACGCCCTCGGCCTCCCAAAGGTACGTACAAACAAGCGTCGATCAAATCCACACGATCATTTCTTCCACGTCAATTTATTGGTCTCACGTTTTGCGTTCGGCATCAGTTACGGTGTAGCTATCCATTGTTGATCTCGACCTTTTTTCTTTCTTTCCGCTATCGAGAGAACGTGACTTGCGTAGTTGCGTGGGTGCAATGAATTTGGAAGCAAAAAGGGGGTTTCTTTTCTTTCTCCCCTTTTCGTTTTTCAGCGAAGAAGATGCTAGTGGATGATATTTTTTTGACGCTCGTGACAGAAAGATGCCCTGTTGTTCTCGGTAGTAGCGTCCAAAACGAATAGCCAGTCAACACCTGTGAACTGTGATTATCGTATTAGTCGTCCTTTCTCTATTCATATAAAATACAGCAGAATAAACTGGTATTTGATCTTAAAGCGTGACGCCGTGCCGTGCAATGCACTAGTATCTTACCTATTTGTGTCCCACCTGAGTTGATCTGATAGGCAAAAAAAGAAGATCTGTATAGGCGATTGATCTGCTGTATCATCCTTGATTCAGTGGATAAAATGAGACTTGACCTTACGAATAAACAATTCATGCTAATTAAGTAGAAGTGAGAAGTGATTCTATACTCTTTTAAAAGTTTTTTACACAGATCTCAAAGCATCTATGGGTAAATAGCAAAAGGACATATTAGAGTTTGGGCCTAAGTACTGTGGGATGAGTTGTGGAAAAGAGAACCAGTGAGCGGATCTAGACCAGACTGGACGCGGGTTTTGGGCCCAAACTAATTTGACTAATATATTTTTTTGCTATTCACCCATGAATGCTTTAAGATCTATGCAAAAAAAATTTAAAAGAGTATAGAAGCACTTCTCGAAATGAGAACGAATTGTTTCATCTAAACAAATGTGATGTTGTTCTATGGGTGTTGATCGAGAGGCGCAATCTTGATATGCATGCGTGTCTTGTATTGTTGGAGAGAGGGAGTATTAACTGGAGTAAAATCGAATCGAATCTCGGAGCAGTATTACGCAGTACATTTACTGTTATCTTTGTTGAAAATTTACTACATTAATTATCGGTAATTAAATATGTGCAAAATTTCATGGAGTTTGTCGATTTCTGCGTGCATGTACTACATTTACCGCTATCTTATGTTTCGATCTCACCGCTCTGAACTGAATACTTGGGCGGCGGTGAAATGAAGGTGTTCGTGGTGGGGCACGACTGGGGCGCGCTGATCGCGTGGTACCTCTGCCTGTGGAGGCCGGACCGCGTGACGGCGCAGGTGAACATGAGCGTCGCCTTCATGCGCCACATCATGATCCGCGCCGGCGCCGGCGCCGTCAAGACCACCGACTACTTCAACCGCGCCTACGGTCCAACCTACTACATCTGCCGCTTCCAGGCAAGCATATCTTATGTACTATACATACCATCATGCATTATCCTCTGCTACCACTACCACCACCAACACTACTACTACTCTGGATACGATAGTGCCGTTGACTATGTACGAGTGTAAAAGCAACTAAGGTATCAGGTATCCTTGCCACAAAAGTTCAATGCGGCTAGCTAGGATTGGGAATTAGAGAATAGGGGGGCGTGAAACTTCATAGAAGCACACACAGAGATCCCTTGTCTGTAGTAAATCATCATTAGACGCTAGTTAAACTTTTTTATTTTTCCAACGGGGGTCTGGCAGGTAGTGAAAAACTGAAAACCAACCTGCATAGACTCGTGGCTTAGTACATTCAAAAAAGATTACTACTCACCCTCTCGTCCATGAATTCCAATAGAACCACGTACGTACAGATATAGTTACGCTTCGATCACTGGATGGAGCAGCAAGTGTCGGGAGCCTCGTCGTCGTCGTCCAAGCACGTTGGCGTGCCGTTCGCGACGGCGGGTTGGCGGAGGTGCGCCGTCCAGTGGTTTCCGGCGTACGGGTAGCCCACCGGCTGTGGCGGCCGCATCCCCCACCCGTACGGCGGGTAGCTCGCAGCCGCCGGGGCGTAGTATGGCGGCGCCAAATGCGTCATCCCCGAGAAATGCGTCCCCCCAGCTGGGCACCGCGCGGTCGACGGGCTCCACCGTGCCGTCGCTCACGATGGTGACGGACCGCCTCATCTTTCGCCGGATACGCCTCCTGAGCACTGTAGCATCGGCCGTCCCGGCAACCACCACCAGCCTCGTCTCCGGTGACGCCCATACCCTCTCCACCCCTGCGTATATACACAGCAATATGCACGCATGTCGATCAGATCGATCGGTATATACATCAACTTAAATTTACGTTCATTGCACGTACTACGTACCGAGGTGGTTTTGAATGGCCTTCCGGATCTTCCTCGCGCAGCCGATGCAGTGCACGTCCATCTCCAGGATCACGGGCGCCATTGCTGCCGCTTGGCTCTAACTCTTGTTTTCACGTTTGTTGTGATCGAGGGACAGACTGATTCTAAATTGGCTAATGCATACGGTGCAAGCATTTAAATTAATAGAGAAGCAGGAGGCAATCAAGCCGACAGCAGGCGACAAGCAATGGGAATGAACAGATTGCTAATTACTTGCTTTGATTCTATGCCCTCTATCTCTTTCCTTAAATTCTCCTCGATCGATCGCCGTCAATACAATATATCTCGATTCTCTCTGTGGATCCCGTAGATTCTTGATGTGATCTCTAGGTAGACATACCATGCATGCACCAGGCAGCAGTAGATCTCTTGCTGTTAATCTTGGGATTCTGATGCAATTGCACGCATGCATGGTGCGCGCGAACAGGAGCCCGGCGTCGCGGAGGAGGAGTTCGCGCCGGCCCACGCCAGGCACCTGATGGAGAAGATCCTGTGCAACCGTTTCAGCGAACGCGCGGCCGGCGAGCCGGAGAGCGACGAGCCGGAGAGCGACGAGCCGGAGCCGCTCCCTCCCTGGCTCACCGAGGCCGACATCGACTACTTCGCCGCCGCATTCGAGAAGACCGGCTTCACCGGCGCCATCAACTACTACCGCAACATGGACAGGTAATCAAGCATGCACGCTGGGGCATAGCGCGACTCAAAGGTTAGAGCTTTCTTCTCACCATCTTTTGGTGTGCGCGTGATGTGCGAGCAGGAACTGGGAGCTGGCGGCGCCATGGGCGGACGCGAAGGTGCAGGTGCCGACCAAGTTCATCGTGGGGGACGGGGACCTGACGTACCACTACGCGGGGATCCAGGACTACCTGCACAAGGGCGGGTTCAAGGAGGACGTGCCGCTGCTGGAGGAGGTGGTGGTGATCCCGGGCGCGGGGCACTTCATCCAGCAGGAGAAGGCGCAGGAGGTCAGCGACCACATCTACGACTTCATCGCCAAGTTCTGAGCTCAAAACTAAGCCATCGCGTGCATGCATGGATCACACTTTCAGTAGCCACCAGTCGTTGTGTATGGTCTCTTCTTTCCAGAACATCATTTCGTAGTCGTCAAACAAGTGTCGCCGATTAATTCATCCGTTTACCCGTGGTCCATGGATACATACCCTGATCGAGCGAGGTGTGTGTGTTCTTGTATTCGTGCCGGCGGACACGTTGGCACGTTCAGAATTTCAACCTGAATAATGCCTTAAGCGAAGGTAGTGAATTTAATCATTGCTAATATGTGCAAACATGTCCAACAAAAGGGATAGGGGAATTCAGTCAGCAGAACATGTCGGTAAAATTGTTTATTTTTTTTCTAAAAAAGAGTCAGCAGAACATGCTGGGCGATCCCCAGATTACAAGCAAACTTTGCGGATCAGGAGCAATCCCTATGATTCGGTACCTCATGCCCACACCGTTATCAGCGCCCGGCGGAATCAACTGCTGATTCTTCGGTTGTTCCCTTTGCCGTGCGTGCTGAAAATTCATTAGTTCCATTCCATGCACTGTTGAAAAGGCGGAATAGGGTCGTCCGACGGACAGAGTTCCTCCAAGCAATTAATCTGTTACAGAATCGACAGGCAAAAGAATAACGAAGAAGATCAAATCAACACAGAGAACACAAGGATTTAACGTGGAAAACCCCTCCAATGAGAAGGGTAAAAACCACGGGCGCCAGCCAGCAAAACTTCACTATATCGGGAGAGGTTACAAACGCCGGGGATTACAACACGTTCCCGAACGGCGGCTTACAAGATGTATATATAGCAGTGGTGACCTAGATCGATACGGATCCGAAACCTAGGCCGATACTGATCCATACCGCGGGGGGGCGAAGCCCCCCGCACCCCCCGGCGTCCCAGCCTCCCGGCGACGGGCCTCCGCTCCGTCAGAAGTTAGCCTTTATATGAATTTGGATCATAACTTAACATAATCGAACATGGACGACTAACCGGAATTCCATCAAGAATAAGTAAGTTTATGTACAAAGAGAGAGAAGAACAAAAAAGGAAAGAAAATACAATCACGGCGGCAGAAAAGCTAGGGTCCGGATCAGATCAATCGCTTTCTGGGCGAGCAAGGTCAATAAAAATCATAATGGGCGGTTGACCGTGGCAACGGTTGATTCCGACATGTGAAAATCTAACAAGTTGAAAGTTTGATTTGGCTGGTAAAAAGTTTGTTTTGTTTTTGTAGAAAGCTGAGGTATAAAGAAGTTGGAAGCTTAATGAATTTTAGTTGAAAGCTTTTTAATTTTCAAGTTGAAAATTTAATTTAGATAACTATAGAAAATATGTCAGAATTAACGGTGCACCGCTAATTACTGGTCTCCCAAGGTTAATTGGGCAGCGGGGAGGCATTTGCCCGCGAATATCCTTCCAGATACTCCCCATAACGTTGATAGCAATTCCGTTGAATTCTCGATGGCGATCTTTTTGTACGGACTTTGAGGCGGCGGCCCACGAAAGGGAAATGTCATGAAAGCTCGCCGTGACGGTCGTGCTGGATGCGTCAAGCTTGTACCATGAGAGCACCTGCCGCCAAACCGCGGTCTCAAAGGGCCAAGTGAAGCATAGGTCCGGCAACGTTTCCGACGAGGATGAACAACGGCGGCAAAGAAGGTCGCACGGGCACCCCCTGATAGCCAAATTATCTACCTAGTCCGAATATTGGACCGTCCAGTTCTGCATTTCGTCCTGTATATTAACAATTCGTTTGCTAGTACACCTCACAATGGCGTACCAAGAGAGAGGGGATCACCAGGAAATCCTAGCCGTTGGGGGCACTGATCCCTCTCCTTTTTCTCCGGCCTTTTAGCTGGCCTCGATTGAACCCTCGAGACTAGAACCGGCTGATTCATAGGTGTAACATTGTTCCTGCTTCATTCTTTTCCTGTATCAAATTGCTATAGAATTGTTTTTCTCTAGTAAATGCTCGGTAGGATTTTCCTTACCTGGTGGTTCATAAATTGACTCACGACATTGCCATGAGCTCGGTACATAGATCACTTCTCAATTCTTTCTTCTAACGAACAACACGGTTACTGAGACGCTGGTCATATCCATGAAAGAGATCATAGTCAATGTACCTACATTTTAGACAAAAGGCCTCATGGCCCAGCTTTGTATTAAAGCTTGGGTGGCTTTTACAGAGCAACCAGGGATGCCGGTTTTACAGAGCAGCACAAAGTTATAGTTTTTGTGTTCATCAAGGGTAAACCCCATACAAGCATCAACACAGGCAAGACAGGATTAAGCAAAGCAAAGTCATCCTAAAGCCTAGCTAGAGCTCCCCACCACAGACATTATATGCTCTTCAAGCGATGTGCAGCCTGCTTGCAGCGCGCAATTACTTCATCAAAGTCCTCCTGCATCTTCTGACGCCATAGTATACATCATTACTATAACAAGGAAAGCATGTAATAGATCACCAGTTAAATGAAATAATACTTGTTTCTCAAAGATCAGTTTGTTGTGAGTTGGCTATAGACTCCACCAAATAACTGCAGACACATGTCATATAATATTCACAGTTCCATTAGCTCCCTTTCTCTAGTCTTATATGCAGTTACGGGGGACACCACAGAAAAGACAGAAAAATAGAAAATAGATCAAATAGCTCCACAAAATCTAACAAGGATGACAGAAACACATCGTATCTTTACTCCTACAAAAATACCAATTGGTGGGAGTAGTCAATTCACTTTTGGGTTACACCACATATTGAATCTAGCATAAATGGTTAGGATAAGAACAGGTATAAATAGTATGCTCTAGCATAAACAGTAATTAATTATTTTAAATATATAGTATTTTTTTAACTCAAAATAACACACAAATATTGCAAGATATGAAATCTGGGGCGAGTAAGATAACGAAACCGAGACACGTGCACGACAGTTGCGCAGACGGTGTGAATGGTGTCGTGTCTAACTGAACCAAACGGACCTGACACGTCAAAGGCAGCGCTGAATAACCGTCTCGCTCAGTTGCTTGCCCACCTCGGTTCGCTTGGGTTCACACCCCGAGAGCAGCAGCTGCGCCGCACGGCGTCGCGGCGGCAGTGCGTTAAGCGGTTTGACCATGGCGGCCGCGACGGGGGTAAGGCACCGGGCGGTGGAGGCGAACGGTATCACGATGCACGTCGCCGAGGCCGGCCCGGACGGCGGCGGCGCCCCCGCCCCCGCGGTGTTGTTCGTGCACGGCTTCCCGGAGCTGTGGTACTCGTGGCGCCACCAGATGGCGCACCTGGCGGCGCGCGGCTACCGGTGCGTGGCGCCCGACCTCCGCGGCTACGGCGGGACCACCGCGCCGCCGGACCCCTCCTCCTACACCGTCTTCCACATCGTCGGGGACCTCGTCGCGCTCCTCGACGCCCTCCAGCTCCACCAGGTAATTGATTGATCCCCCAAAATCGCTGGGCTGCGAGATCTATTCGGGCGGTGGCTGACGCGTTTGGCGATGCGGCGAAGGTGTTCGTGGTGGGGCACGACTGGGGCGCCATCGTGTCGTGGAACCTGTGCCTGCTGCGGCCGGACCGGGTGCGCGCGCTCGTCAACCTCTCCGTCGCCTTCATGCCCAGGCACCCCTCCGTGAAGCCCCTCGACTACTTCCGCGGCGTGTACGGCGACGACTACTACGTCTGCAGATTCCAGGTGCGGAATTGCTCCTGCCCTCTATGGCCGCCGTCTAATGAGTAATACTGGGATCAGAGCTAGGTCCGTGATGCAAATGTGTGGCATCCACAAATTACCACTCACCTGGTTGAATGGAGAATAATTTTGAACATGATTAGCAGTTTCTGTAGTTGGTATGCTGCTTTGTTTCTCCATTGAGGAACTGGATGGTATTTTGCATGCCATTTTATTTTAGCGATTCAAATAAGAAATGGATATGGCTGCACGTGGACAGAGGAGAAAAGAGACGAGATTGCTCAGTTGTGATCCAAACTCACGTGGGTAGATAATCCTTATCACAAGTGTCGGACCATGGGTAGATAATCCTTATCAGTTGTGATCCAAACTCACATGGGTAGATGAATTGGCATGTCGTGACTGGATGTCAAATTTGTGTCAGTTGATCTTCAGGGGGTTTAATTTAGTTTGTGCTTATAAATTTCCCCTTCTTCGTTTGCATGCAATTCCCTGTCTAGAGGTGCCTTCTCAGTACGCAGACTGCAGTTCATCACTTGTAAGGTGCCACTAACATTCAGAAGAGCATATGTATGGTTTTGCGTAAATGTGTTGGCATGGATCAGTGAATCGATATTATTTAGGAACAGCAACATGCGAGTTATTCGCCAATAAATTAAACCAATATGTGTACTAGTTATATTTCTGTCCCATGTTTAACTTGGGCTATTCTTTTCAATTTATGAACTACATCCTTTTAAACCTAAGCTTTCAGAGAGGTGATTTCCAAAATCTGCCTTTATAAGTGTCACATTTGTTGTCAGGAACCTGGAGCTGAAGCAGAATTTGCTAGTTTTGACTTGAAGATGTTCTTCAAAATGGCATTGACTGTTCAAACCACAGGTTCTTCTGCTCTGTCCCTTCAGAAAATGAAGGCAACCAACAAGCAAATAACACTGCCTTCTTGGCTCTCCGAGGAAGATATCATTTACCTAGCAAGTGTATATGCAAAAACTGGCTTTGCTGGTGGCATTAATTACTACCGCTGTTTAGACCTGTAAGTCTGTAATTATTTTAAATTTCTTTAGTATGCAATCAAATCATCATCTGGACAATTCATACATGTCACATCACCCTACAATATTTTTGTGCATACTTACCCATTTATTTCCAGATGGACTGTAGTTTTTGAAGTAACTGACAGGCCACTAGAGTGATGCAGCATGGAGCATCTGATTGTCATATACTGATAATAACAACAATGGCTGAAATTTTTTGCCTTTAGCTTTATGTGCTGCAAACTCTAGAATAAGACTAATAGAGCATAGTCCTGTGTATGTTCGTCAATTCATTTCTATTTATCTTGTAAGCTAGATATGTTCGACTGACTTATTTCAATCATTTGCCTAATAATTTTCGTTCTCCCTTGTCATCTTACTCCTGTGTTGAGCATAAGCAGGACCTCAGAACCCACATAAACTGCAATTAGCAAGATGCCAGAAAGATCTTTTCATTTTAATTCAAGGCCAGAACCATTTTTCATTATTTTGAACTTCTCGTTTGAGTAACATTTGTCATAGATAAATATGAATTATGATTTGAACTGTAGGCTATGCCTCATAGTAAATTAGATTGTGAATATTGTGGCACTTGCCGTGATCACAATCATACATTCTCAAAAACTAGAGGATTGAGGATTGCGTCATTTATGTATATTGCATCACATATGCATCATGAAATTGTGACTTCTGAGTCTCTGGCATGCAACAGGAACTGGGAACTGATGGCGCCATGGACAGGAGCAAAAGTGCAAGTGCCAACTAAGTTTATTGTTGGGGACGGCGACCTGGCATACCATCATCCAGGACTCCCAAGCTACATACACAAGGGTGGGCTCAAGAGAGATGTGCCTATGCTTGAGGAGGTGGTGGTAATCAAGGGTGCCGGACACTTCATCCAGCAGGAGAGGGCGCAGGAAATCAGCGGTCACATCTATGACTACATCAAGAAGTTCAACACGGGTCTCCCGACACCTCAGTCATCGAAATTGTGAGGTGATTGATTGCTGCACACAATTCAAGAGATTAGGGAACTTTTGTAAGTGCCAGGTTTTGGTCTTGCTGAGGAACTAACGTAATGCCACGTTTGGTGTGTATCCGTAGACAAGAGATTGCTAGGACATACGTTTCCTTGGGACGATGTTGCTAAGTCAGTAACACTCTTATTTCATAATAACATGAGTCATGGATCATGAGACAACAGATGATCCGTCTCGAATTGTACGCTTGCAGAGATATCATTTCCATTAACATAGAATTTACGAGTTCCTAGATCATCGCTCCAGTCTCATCACAGCTTAGGAAAAACGAAGATCTAGCTCCCCAATCTTCACCATTATTAACATAACAATGAATTCCTGCAAG
Source organism: Stipa capillata (assembly GCA_019208055.1). Classification (NCBI taxonomy): domain Eukaryota; kingdom Viridiplantae; phylum Streptophyta; class Magnoliopsida; order Poales; family Poaceae; genus Stipa; species Stipa capillata. Next base: position 212,796 of record JAGXJF010001804.1, on the reverse strand, counting down.
TGCTCCGTCAACAAGGGCAACAGATACAGGTGCCAAACAAGTTCATGGAAGCATAGTTTGCACGGACATGCGAGTACGCGACCATAAATAAATCGAGGATTACAAACATAATCGGAACGGTTCACAGAGCTGCAGTTGCTCAATGAAGTGGTAATGGTTGAGGACTATGCTCTACCTTCACCTGCAGACAGCACAAGTCAACTATCATATTCTGTGGAAAGTGCACGATCAGCCATAGTTATTTTCTGACAGACAAACTACAGCACTATTCAATATGAAGCCTATGCTATATATAGTTCGGTTTCATTGAATCAATAGTACGAAACCATTTTTTCTTGCACAAGATAAAGTCAAGAAGGAGAACATAACTAGGTATATGACCCTAAAATATGCTGCATACCATAGTTTCTTGCTCACTAAATCAGGTAGAAAAGAACCGTTTGCGCCTCTGAACATCAAACTCAGCATCAATGAGGCCGGTTATACCAGCTTCGATCTTCTGTCCTATTCGGACAGGACCTACACCCTCAGGAGTACCTGCAGAGGATGCCATGAATAACCCACAAACATATCCTCTAATGCACTAGAACATCTATGTGTAGTAAACAATTCATTACCGGTTAATATCACATCACCCTCCATTAATGTCATGATTGAACTGATATAACTGATTAGAAAAGGAATCTTGAATATCATATCACTTGTAGGCCCCTTCTGCCTAAATTCATCATCTACCTGGATATGGTTGCTCAATTTTCGTTAATGGTATGTCATAGCTTCCATTACTTCGGGCTGCAATAAATAGATTCAGTACATATTTGTATAATTACTGACGATGACATGGCACCCAGGTATCGTTAAGGAGGACAATACCGACCCTATGGATATAGGGTGAGCCGGGCCGACTACTTGGAGTCCGACTTTTACCCGGGGGCGCCTCATCAACTTGGAGTACAAGACAGGGATAAACACAAATTCGGCAATCCCGGATTCTGTTGTAACTAATTAGGTAACCAATCTGTAAACCGATCCGGACCCTTGTAACCCTACCTTGGTCGCCTATATAAGGCCTGGTAGGGATCCTCCGATCGGTGTGTTTTTAGTATCTTCTCATACGGGATTCAAGCAATACCAATCCACCAAACACAGGACGTAGGGTGTTACCTCTTCTCGAGGGCCTGAACTTGCCTAAACATTGTGTCCCGTGTGCACCTATCTAGATCTTCTGTGCGTGCACCGCCCCATATTCATTATTGCCGGATCAATAAACCGACAGTTGGCGCGCCAGGTAGGGGAGCGCGCATAGATTTATCTGCCAGATCCAGATGGGTTTCTTCTTCAGCAATGGCAGTTTCGTTCCGGGCAGCATCATGCGATTTGCCTCCTCGAATGCTGTCCCTGATCCAGGCTAGCTTTTTCGATTTGGAAAGTTGGACTTTATCGCCGATCAAATCGGCAAGCTTCACCTCTACGACTTAGCATCTCGCCGATCGTCGGAGGTGTCATCAGCATCTCCACTCGGACTCGCTGTCGAGTCCGCACCTTCGGCTCCTCTCCCCAGGGATGAGGTTACGCCAAAGTCGGGTCTACTACTCGAACGTAGATTCCCACTCGTCGAGCAGGGGTCCCAGTTGGTTGGGGCGATCGAGTCTCTCTTACACGTTCTCGAGTATGACTCGGACGACTTGGGGAGCTCAGGAAGCCACCACCCTTCTCGGGAGGTCTTCATGGCGAACCCAGGCGCGTTGGCCAATGATGATGACCAGCCTATTCCCATCGAAGACTAGACTCCCGAGCAACTGACAGCCACTTGGCTCCGTCTTCGTGCACAGGAAGCGGAACTGGCCGAGCAGCAAGCCGCGCTGGCGGGAAAGAACGTTACGACGACATGCGGGGTCGTGGGCACCAGGTTCACAATGCGCTCCGCATGCGTGAAAGGGACGGCGTCCCAATCTTCCCGCTTTCTAGTCACAACATCATCGTGGCCTCGATGGCGGCACGTGCCATTCACATTCCTGAGGGCACCCCGGGCCACGACGAACTTCGGCGGCTCCAGATCCTGGTAGAAGAAGCAGCCCTCCAGCAAGCCGAGATCTCTGAGAACCGTGCTAGTTCATCGGCGAGTGCTAGGAGTCGGCGAGCTTCCCCTCCAGAAAATCCACAAGCCGCAGCGCGTCATCGCGCCGATTCCGAGTGTCGTCACCCTGCCGGGTTGATTCATAACCGACTCAGACCAAATCGTGACGCTCGGGGGACTATTCTCTCAAGAGTCCACGCCCGACAAGGCGCGAACAAAGACGTTCGCCCTGACGGATCGGCGCGCGATCAACTCGGGATGGACCGCGACGCGCGGGACATCCTTAACGATAAATGCGACGCTCGCCGAGACGCAGGGAGGGACAATCACAACAGTCGTTATGATGACAATAACGACTGCAGCGCCACAAGCCGACACAGCTCTCCAGCTCCTTCCGGCATGGCCTATGTAGGCCCAAAAGCATTTGGATCTCGCATCCGCAATGCCGTCTTCCCGTCACGGTTCCGGGTTACCGGAATCGATAAATATATGAGAGAAACTCGGCCAGACATCTGGCTGGCCAACTACCACACAGCATGCATGACCAGTGGTGGCGACGATTACGTTGCGATCCACTACCTGTCTTTGTTTCTAGCCGACTCAGCTCGAGGCTGGCTTACCAGCTTGCCTCAAGGTTGCATCCAGTCATGGGCCGACCTTGAGACCCTCTTCGTCAACAACTTCTAGGATACTTACAACAGACTCGGGAACGCGTGAGATCTCCACAGTTGTACCCAAGAGGAGGGTGAAACTCTCAAAGAGTACATTCAATGCTTCTCTAAGAAGAAAAACTCTCTGCCCGAGGTCCGAGAAGGAGACGTCATTACCGCCTTCTCCAAAGGTGTCCGTAGCACCGACCTCATCCATAAAATCGCGTGTAAGAATCATTAAACTACGCGCGAGCTCTTCGACATCACCAATAACTTCGCTACTGGTGAAGAAGCCGTCCGCAGCGCAAGTAAGGGCGACAAGGGAAAGGGCAAAACTGTCGAGTCCCCCAAGGGGAAGGACCGTCCCGAGTCATCCCGAGTCAGCTTGCACAGATTGTCTCTCAAGACCACTTGGCAGAGAGTTGGCTTTCTTGATCAATTCACTGATCTGTTGAATGAGATGCCTATCTCTGGCATCAGAGTGTTTGATCTCAACCGGTTTGTGATAAGGCACTATCAGACAGCTGGTGGAGAAGTTCTTTTGCTTCTCAAGAATTTGCCTTCTCAACTCAACCTCAGCAGCATATGAAGTGGCTGACTTTAATTGTTTGTGCAGATCTGCAATTTCTTCCATGAGAGCTCTGTCTTCTTTTGATGGTTCAGGGATTGCCAGGGAAACAGGCCTAGAAGCCTCTGAGAGCTCAAAGCTTTTAGCAGTGTATATAGTTGTCAGCTGCTTTTTGACTGCCTCATCAGTTTCAATGCTAATTTGCTCTGCCAGCTTGTCCAACTCATCAAGGATAAGCTTGTCATGTTCAAGATCTTCTTGAGACACTTGAGACTCTGGGGCAGGCTCTCTGATTGTGAGTGTGCCCCTAGGCAACACTACATCTGCAATTGAGGGTTTTGAGCCCTTCTTTACTGTTTTCTTGGTTTTCTTGGCAGCCTCCTTTCCCAACGAGGTGTGAGCAATATCAGATGAGGATATTGTCCTCTTGGCCGGAGCACGTTGAGCAGAGCTGGACTAACCAGCCTGAGAAACAGTAGCTGAAGCTTTCTTGGCAGCAACTCTCCTCTGCCTGTAAGCCCTTTGGCTTGCCCTTCTTCTCTCAGCAGCCTCCTCTTTTTGTCTCAGCCTTTCTCTTTCTTGATCAGAGTCTGAAATATTGATTTCTTTGATCTGAAGACATCTGAAGAGACAAGATAGATAAGATAGAATGTAGGTAAGAGGTGTTCCTGAGATGCAGAAGATAGTAGCTGTGTGAGACACCTGTGTGAGGATGAGGTGACACAGGTGGGGACTTAGTAACAACCGAGATCTCTGCCTGTGGAATAGGCTTACCTGTGTGACAGGTGAGACTCTAGCGGTGACACAGCTACGTGCAGAGGCAGACGGCAGATTTTAGAAAACTAGGGTTTTACTGGTTTTTGCCGTTCAATTTCGAGCAAGATTAGTTCTGAAGATGATCATGAGCTAAACCAAACCTAAACACTAACAATGCGCTATTGGATTAGGCTTTAGAGCAAGTTCATGAGTGTCACACCCTGATTTTTTCCAAATTGCATAACAACATATTATCGCATGTAGTTAGGGTATTCCCAGTATACACAGACACAATACACCGGAACCCACCACACATGCACCTTATACGTGCATAAACCCTAACGCGACAAATACACCACATACGTCGATACACCCGCGGCACCCTTCAACCGAGTAGTCCCGAGCCAAGGCAGAAGAATTCCTGAGAGTTCCCGTATCCTCACGTCACCTTGCCGCGCCCCGAAACCCTAGTTCCAGCTCCGACTCTTTATGCCCGCTTAAATCCAGTTCCTCCCAAAACCCTAATCGCGAGATCTACCACTCCTCGGTCTTTTCAAAAATTCTGAGAAAATTTTGTGGACAAACCTAATATTATTCTTAACTCAATTATAAAATAAAACAGAGATGCCCAATTCAAAAATATCCACATATATAAATAATAAACTTTAGGGCGATATTGAGCGTTTACTACAACACACAAAAATAAGCTTCAGATAATTTTGATAAAATTTCACAAGGATCTTTATACAACCAGGAGCTCAAATACACAAAGACTTGGGCACACGTAGTTCGAAAATCTAGAATGGTCACCATCGAACACCTTGCAACCAAAAGTCTCTTCGCATGAAATGATAAGCAAACTAGTGAGATAGGCACCAAACCAAAGCTGTGAAGCTCCTCCTCGATCTTCCCAACGTACCTAAGTTCTTAACTCCTATCAACAGCACACCATTTGTCCTCTACGTCTTAACCTTAACATGGCACAGCATGGCATTCATGGAGGTGCACAGCGCATAGTACGAAACGGTGCCTAACAATCCCTGTCTTTAATGGACACGTGTTATTTCTCTTCCCCGGCATGGTCTGGCACCCTTGGACACATCAGTTCACGAGGTGACACGCCCTTGCCACTCGGCATGTGCACTGGACGCACCCAGGGCATGCCTCCATGTGCATCACAGAAAACAAGCCGCGCTGGCCGCTGTTTTTCCCGCACTGCGCGTCGTGAACTCACCGCGCATCTCCGGAGCAGCTCCGCAGCACCTCGCCACCTGGTTTCACGCACCCTCCTCTGGATCCCTCCCCATCTCACAGTGGCATGGCTTGTCCCTGAGACGTTCTATCCCGTACCCGAGCTGGCCACAACAACCGTACCCACGCCACTCGCCGGTGGCGGCACCGTCCAGCCAACCCTAGCACGCCACAGGCGTCCTTCCCCTCCCATGTGGCCACAATGCCGTTCTATTCCGCCCCGGCCAAGTCTTCTCACCGAGCATGGAGAAGAACAGCGGCCGCCGCGCAGCTAGCTCGTCACCTCACCTATTTAAAGAGCTGTCGGGCTCCTGGCTCATCACCCCAGCTCTCCCTCTCGTCTACTCCTGAGTTCAAGCCCATCCAAACTCAGCCGAGCTTGCCATCTTACTCAGCGCCCTCACTCCTCATCTAGCTCCCAACCGAAGCACCTCGCCCGAGAGACCCATCCCGCACCAAGCCCTTCACCAACCCACTGACCGCAGCTTGAGTCCCCTCTCCTTCCTTGAGTTCCCTTCTCTCCAATCTGCGGCCCCGCCACCGGTAACCCCTCCCCGAAGCGCCGCCGCCAGAAGCTATTCTCAGCGCTGTCCGAACGACCGACCAGAACGGTCGGGTTCCCACCTACCGGCCAAAAACCAAGCCCGGTAAGGAACGCCTCAGACACGTGGGCCACAGGTGAGTAGAGGCCCACGGTCAGGTAAAGAAGGCGCATCCCGCTCATCCCCGTTTCCTCTGTCCGAAGGCGTAGAGTTACCCTAGGGAAAGTGCATTCCTTTACTAGGATCCGGTTTTCTAATTAAATGAAACCTCTGGCTTCTGGTTCGACCGGTTTAACACGTTCCAGACCGGTTTCGGAGGAGTTTCCACCGGTTCTGGACTCCAGAGGTCAATTATGAACTTTTTGATTCAAGCATCTTCACAAAAACCAAAGTAGTTGCTTTCAGAATAGTAAGGTTTAAGTTAGGGCAATTCTTGCATTTTCCTTAAATCAATATATGCACTAAATATACATTTCCAGAATAGACGAGAATAGATGTATCCTGCCATCCAGTATGCTAAAATATCCCTAGCACTCGTTAAGTCGGTATGACAAGTGATTTGAATACGTAAACCCTATTGACGTGGATTTTCCTTTGATCAGGGCGCCTTCATTTTATGTGGCACGAGTGCATATACCTATCGCCCAGGGCATTCCTTATGCTCGTAGACCCAAGCCCTAAAATCTCGGAACCTTACCACTAAGTTAAGCCCTTATATACTCACCCTATCCTCCGTCAAAGGGTGCCCAGTCTTTTCGAAATCCTAAAACCTAACTCGACCAAAACCTATATTACCCTACCTTGTTAACACCATCCCCTCTCTTGAACATGCATTAAGTCTAGATTTATTGGAGTTGTTTTGGATTGCTTCTTATTCATCGAATTTTTGATGTGTAGTTGACAGAGTTACCCCGCGTCAGGAACAGGAACAAGAACTACCAGGCAAGCATTCCCACATTGTTAATGTGAATCCCATATGTGCGAAATTTAATTATTTTGTTTGCGAAACTTACATGCTATGTGGATATCAACAGTATTTTATGTAGATCTAGTTATACCCAATAGATGCATAAGTCCTAAGTCTGAATATCCGATTCTTGTAACCCTAGGTATATTAGTTGGTTGTTCTGCGACCAACAAAAGTATTAAGATCATAGGCATTAGCCATGCTTAGACCTGCTGTAGTCAAAAACTAAATTTTGTTCGGACATCACGAACTCCTTTGGGACATGGGAAATAAAACCCTCGAATAGCATGTGTTATCCGAGGTGGCATTTGAAAGAAATGTTTGTCAAAACCAAAGAAAATTGGGAGATGATTTTGATTCGGGTGAGAATGCTAAGGGTAGCTCGGGGGTGTAGAGTACCTGAGGATGACATGGTCGTCCGGGACGAACATGGGTCGAGAAATGGAGTCTTGCTCGAATCAGTTAAGGACCGAGCCTAAGTGCCGCTAAACCAGTTCCCTCACCGTACGTCCACATGTCCTTTATGGGAAGGACTTGGCTTGGTACCCCGGCAAGTATTAGGGTATGGACCTGTGGGAAGTAGGGAGTATGTGACTAGGTGGTTAAAGTCCTAGAGATCCCCCACCGCTGGGCGTTTGGGTGTTGATACGAAACAAAGGTGGGGAGTCCCATTTTCGGGGTCCGGGACGCGAAAGTTGGGTCAACCACCTAGCGGGTCCAGCTCTAGTATGGAAGAGGGTGAAGGCCTCGTTGTAACAGCCCTGCCGATACACCTCATGAAGTGTATCCGTTAGCGCTCGGCAACAAGGGGGACTTACATCTTGTGGGTAAAGCCGTACAACCTCTGCAGAGTGTTAAAAACCATTCGAATAGCCGCGTCCTCGGTCATGGACATGAACTGGCAAGGCCACACACTGGTTAGACTAAGTTTTGTTTGTGAAAGCTTGGGAAAGGGATTAAGGACGTGGGCATGATGTGTCCACAGGGTGCAATTTACGCTACATGGTTGGTAGCAAGGAATTGCAGGAGAAGGAGGCTAGCCGTACTGTCCGGGACAGTACGGCTGAGCATGGAGATAAGTGGAGGCTAGCCGAGCTATCCGGGATTGCACGGGCTGAGCACTGAGTTGAGGAGGTCAGCTGTACTATTCGGGATAGTATGAGTTGAGCAATGAAATGATGAGGCTAGTCATACTGTCCGGGGCAGTATGGACTGAGCTATCACAAGTAATAAAAGGAGGTCGGGTCTACCTCATGTAAAGTGTTGTTACTTTGAATTGTCCTGATTTCCAAACTGCTTGAAATCTATTACTCTCGTATTTAAATTGAAAACTTACTTTTCCGCACAACAAGCAACTTAGGTAGAGCTGTTCCTTTAATATATACACTGCATGCTATATTGCCGTATATTTTTCTTGTGGGAATAGCTTGCGAGTACATTCAATGTACTCACCTAGCTTGTTGATATGGCCAGATGATGAAGAGTTTCGTCTCCGACGACGAAGACAGTGACTACGAGGGCTAAGGCATTTTCCCCAGTCAGTTGCCTGTTGGGTAGGCATATTGATGGCTATCTACCGCACTTTCTATTTTCGCTGCTGTTTCTATTCGACCAATAGGCCCATTTGTACGAACTGAAGCCATAATGGCTATTGTGTAATAAAAGAATTCGGTATTGTATGACTATGCTATCAAGTTCTGTGTGTACTGGCTACTGATCATGGGACCAGTACAGGAAACACAGGGAAGTATCCGGCTTAAAAACCGGGTACGCCACAATAAGCCCGATGAAAGAACAAGCGCAAAGTAGGGCTAGCGGAAGCTTACTTTGATCAATAGATTGATAATGCGCGGATGAATCGGTGCTTGAGCTCCACGGAAAGCTTTCTCCGATGCGTCGAAAGGTTTTCGAGGAGCAGAATCCGCGATTTTATCAAAAACTCAGAGTTTTGGCGCAAGACGGAAGTTGGGGTTTTGAGTTGAACGTGGATTCAGCGGAAACGTATCGACGCCTTATATAGGCCGAAGGGGTATATGGTGGCTGTGTCACAGCTGAGTGAAGGACCTGTGACACAGGTGAGTGAGAAGAGACCTTGTGACCTACGGAGTTCAAAGGCAATCACCTGAGACACAGATGGGAGACTCAGGTGACAAGTTTTTCATCTATGGAACACCGAGATAGAGAGAGTTGGATAAGAAAGAAAGCACTTGCACATAACAGAGAGACCTAATGAAATCTTCTCAATATCAGTTTGCCAGAAATTCAATCAAGCAGAACTAAAACTGATAAGAGTTGATTAAAAAAAACATGTACACAAGAGAGTGCATAGCCAGCTAAAAAAAGTTCTCAACTCTAAGCATAGCACACACCTGTGACAGGTGAGTAAAACAGTGTGAACAGATTGACAGAAAACATAGCAAGAACATGTGAGCAGGATACCAAGTCAACCTTTTATGCAAGTTAGAGACATCAATGATATTCAATTCACTCCTCCGAGCACAGAACCTGGTCTCATCTAAAGGCTTGGTGAAAATATCAACTAATTGTTTTTCAGTCCTTACATGACACAGCTGTATATCTCCTTTTTCCACAAGGTCTCTAAGGAAGTGGTGTCTCACTTCTATGTGTTTGGATCTTTGGTAGTGCACTAGGTTGTTGGCTAACTTAATTGCACTTTCATTATCACAGAAGAGGGGTACTTGATTAAAAGATATGGTAAAATCTTTGAAGGTCTGCCTCATCCACAATAATTGAGCACAACAACTACCAGCAACTATATACTCAGCTTCTGCAGTGGAAAGGGCTACTGAGTTTTGTTTCTTGGATGACCAGGACACTAAGGAATGTCCTAGGAATTGACAAGTACCAGATGTGCTTTTTCGGTCAACCTTACACCCTGCATAGTCACTATCAGAATAGCCAATTAGCTCAAAATTTGCACCTTTAGGGTACCATAAACCAAACCCTGAGGTTTGAATCAAATATCTCAGTATCCTGCGTACTGCCACTCTGTGACAGTCCTTAGGGTTAGCTTGTAATCTTGTACACATGCATACACTCAATATTATATCTGGTCTAGATGCACATAAGTATAGCAAGGAGTCTATCATGGATCTAAATTCTTTTTGATCAGCAGACTTACCTTTAGTGTTTAAGTCCAGATGACCATTTGTTTGCATGGGAGTGTGAATAGGCTATAACTCGAGAATTATCAGATAGTTTGGAGGCTATAACCTCATCAGGATAGAAGGTAACTTTCATACCTGTGTCACACAGCTGTGATACAGACATAAGACTATAGCCTATCTAATCCACAAGCATCACATTGGATAAAGAATGATGTTCAGATATGGCAACTTTAGCAATGTCATTTACCTTTCCCTTGGAGTTATCTGCATAGATCACTTATTTGCTCGGAAGATTTTCACTTGTGATCTCTACAAACTCCTCTCTGCCTCCTGTCATATGTTGTGTACATTCACTGTCCACAACCCAGGCAGATTTACCATTAGCAGAAACATCAGTTAATGGGTTAGCAGATCTGTTTCTAACATTGATAGTCTTAGCAACAGATGATATAACATGAATCTTTTTGGCTGCCTATCACTTGCAACCTTAAACAAAGGTGTTAGTTGACTGTGTGAGTTGCCGGTGACACCGGTGGGTACACAGCTGTGTAGTATACCTGTGACACAGGCAATTGTTACCTTTGGAACCCAGATGGCAGGTAACCACTTTGCCAAATGCTTACGACCTACATATTTGGCCATAATTTTCCTTTTTCTATCCTTCTGCAAGACATAGGATGGGTTGGATGGAATGTTTACTGTATTCCTATTTTTCTGCATATGACCAACAAATTTGTTGTCATTTGTACCTGCCTGTCTCACAAATTTAGCTGCAAGATTAAAGTTAATGACAGCAGGCATTTTATCTTTACTTGCAGAAGAAATATAACCCAGGCCTTTTCAGCCATCATTCTTCCTTAGCATCTTAGCTCTAATCAGCTGATAATTTTGCATGCCAATGTTGACAGTGCATAGGCCTTTCCTCATAAGCCTCTTAAGCTCTTCAAGCTCCTCCTTGAGCTTGTTATATTCAACTGCATCCACAGAGTTAGCAGCAGTAGAGGTTGAAGCCTTTTTTGAGTTATCAATTGCACAACCTATGGAAGTTAGAACATTTATGCGACTAGCACAATTGATGCATGATTCAATGATAGTAGGAGTAGGCAAGGGTGCATCAGTGGATATAGTAAAGGAAATATCAATGCACATGGAATGCTTTGCCTTAAGCTCCTCATGCTCCTTAATAAGAAGCTCATGAGCTGCCTTGAGCTTTTTATGAGCTATCTCCAGGTTTTCCTGGTCCAGCCTGAGGTTTTTCCTATCATCAGAAACCTCGTCACATGTTTCTCTCAGCTCCCTGAGTTTATCCCTTAAGGATATATTCTCCTTCCTCTCCCTGCCATATGCCTTATCTGTTCTTTCCAGAATGCCCATTAGTTCAGCATAATCAGGAAAGTCATCTTCAGTAAGTACCTTAGATTCTTTGGCCATGAGGCACAAAGGAGCAGAAGTGGACGGCGTCTGATCAGCCTTGGCGTTGATCTCGGAGCTGTGTGACCTGGCTGTGTCACAGCTGGGTGCATCAGTCATGCTGGTGACAATTCCAGCAACCTGACCTTCATCCTCAGACTCATCCTTTGAATCTGAGTCATCTGATACCCAAGCTTGTTCAACATAGGTTCTAGCAGTGGCCTTGTTCTTGGAATAGGTTGGGTGCTTGTTGAAGGTCTTCTTCTTTCCATGATAGTCCTTCTTCTTCTTGTTTGGACAATCAGCAGCAAAGTGGTCTTCCTTGCTACATTCAAAGCATTTGTTGTCTTTGGACAGCCTCTTCCCTTTGAATTTGTCACTTGACTCAAACCGCTTCTTTTTCTTGTAGAACTTTCTGAAGTTTCTTGTGAGGAGGATAAGTTCATTCTTTTCTCCATTGGTCATCTCCTCATTGAGTTCTTCACTGCTATCACTCTCAAGTTGTGATGTTGAAGCAGTGGTCTTTAAGGCAATGTTCTTCTTAACAGCTGGAGAAGAGCTTTGCTTGTCTTCTTACTTAAGTTCCATCTCATGTGTTAGAATCCTTCCTAACACTTCAGTGGGCTTCATCTGGTCGAACCCATCTTTCTCCTTCAACATGAGAATAAGAGTTCTGTAGGCTTTAGGAAGCACTGACAAGAACTTCTTGATCACATCTTCATCATCTACCCGATTGGAGCCTAGGGTCTTCAACTGATTGGTGATGATGGTGAGTCTTGAGAACAGGAAGTTGATGTCCTCACCATGCTCATACTCGAATCTCTCTAGTGTTGATTCTAGAAGGCTTCTCTTTGACTTCTTCAAAGTGTTGCTGCCTTCATAGATCTGCTCTAGAGTATCCTAGATATTCTTAGCAGAATCTATGGTGCTGACTCTGTTGAAGTCATGCTCTTGTAGACCTATGAATATGGCAGTGGCAGCCCTAACATTGTTTTGAATGTTTCTCTTGTCGTTTATGCTAGGTGTGATGTGTCTTCTAACCTGTAACCTGTACACACAATCTCCCATACATCTGGATCAATGGCGATAAGATGCATTTGCATCTTTCTTTTTCAGAAGTCATAGTTAGTTCCATTAAAGACAGGTATTTTACCCTCATAGCCCGACATCCTTTAAACTCTGACTGTTAGGCCAAATCAAAGAGCAACCTGCTCTGATACCAATTGAAAGGACCGAAGGTGCCGACTAAAAGGGGGTGAATAGGAGGCTAATTAAATTTACTTCTTTTAACTTAGTTTATCAAATTAAGTCTTAGTTAGTTGCAAGGATAAGTTAGCTATGTGACAGGTAAACAGCACAGGCAATATATGACGTGTAAATTAACACGTAGCTGTCACACAGGTAGCTAACACAACTAAGCTGAAGACTTAGAAACAGATGAGCAAACTAAATAGCTGTGTAACAGGTAGCTGACACAGCTAAGAGATATGATCTACAGTAACTGTGACACAGCTATGCTAACACAGGTGAAAAGGTGATCTATCACACATAAACGGAATATATCTAAGAACACACAAGCATGCAGATATAGCAAGTAAATAGAAGCAACACAATGAGTACTCAGAGAGACAAGATGTTTTTCGCCGAAATTCCCTACTCTTTTCAGAGAGGTACGTCTCCGTTGGAGAGGCTACTCCGAAGAGATCGCCAGCACTGAATCGTGCTTGTTCTCCGAGTACTTGAATGATCAGGCTTCTTGCTTTGCTTGTGGAAGTCCTTTAGCCTTGCAGCAGGTAGACTTCGAATCACCTTCACAAACTACTGGTTCAGCCCACACAAGCTTGGGTGATACCAGCAACTCCTACGCCCGTCTAAGAGTAGACACTCCAAGAGTAACAGATTCAGCAGCAACGACTCTTGGAGGAACCAATGCTCTTTGCTCAAAGGCTCTAACTCTCTTAGGAAGTTTGGCTTTTGTTCCGAGGGTGAGAGGCTTGCAACGGTCAAATATGATTCACTGGTTTGAGCAAGGTTGAGCCCGAAGACCTCTCCTGGTCCCCTATTTATAGGGTTCACAGGCACCTGACCGTTACACTGTTGCCACGTAGGATTGAGTGAGTCACCGGTGATATACACTGGTGACACAGCCAGTCACAACGCACAACTATAACCGGCTCAGGCAGATCGACACATGTGTCACCGGAGGCACACACAGGTGAACCCTTAACTGACGTAGCCTAACTACTCAGCCCGATCTTGGCACATCACATGCCCTCAGCGCACAACTAACTTTGATCCCTAATAAGGAGAGAACCTCTGACAGTCTTCTGACTCAGCAGACAAACTATCACAGTGCAAATCCCTTAGCATTTACAAGCTCTTCCCTGGTACAGAGATGTACCTGAGTCATAGAGCGCTAGACCACCTGTAATACAGCTGCGTCACACCGGTGACTCTAACCTCTAGGGTTTTCTACTGCTAGCACTGCAGAGTGCTAACGCAAGCCAACCTCACACTTGTGCAAAACTGTTGATACAGGGCCACTGACCTCAAAGCATCAGTGTCACCGTCCAACACCCTGAGCATTGAGCAAAAGAATCTCCACAGATCATTACTACTTCATCCTTCTTGATAGTACGGGTGTTTCCTATGGACTCAAGGAAACTAGCAAATCTAGGCTTTACCTGCCACCAACTGTATTCACGGCCCTTGACGCATCAAGCCACCATCACCTTGCTTGCAACTCCTTGCACAACACCGGCTTCCTCACAGCTGTGACACAGCTGTCTAGCACAACCATTCTCTTGTCTTGGAAACCACCTTTGTACTTTTTGGGTGGTCATCCTTTCCTTGATGACCCTTCTTCCTGGAACCTCTTAAACCTGCTTACACTCATTGTAAACATTAGATTCCAGTTTGAATTGCCATTAACCATCAAAACTAATTAGGGGCCTAGATGATCTTTCACTCTCCCCCTATTTGGTGGTTAGTGGCAACCCATTTAACAAATTCACATAAAGATTTGAATGAGTGATACATGTGTAGGTTATTAGAATATACTCCCCTGAAACTGTGCACAAAAGATTTGCTTTTATCATGCAAGTGCACAGATTTTAATTTTAGGTATGGGCAGTATTTTCTTACAACTTACACTTTTATCAGTTCAGAAAATTAGATAGATCATAGGAGCATGATTTAACTGAACTGATATATTTTTATTCTGATGCAGTTATAATGACTAGAGCATATGAATATGTATCAGAACACAGATTCAGAGTAAACATATGTATCAGAGCAAAAGCTTCATAGTAGGCATATGTATCAGAGCCAAAGCATACGTCATAGTTGAGGGAGAACTATATAAAAAGTGCGCCTCGGGCATCCTCCAACGATGCATATCTCAATATCAAGGCAAGCAACTACTACAAGACATTCACTCGGGAGTTTGCAGGCACCACGCGGCGCCAAAGTCGTTAGTCGATAAAGCCTTCCGACAGGGTTTCTACTGGCCAACCGCTGTCTCCAATGCCGAGCACATTGTGTGCACTTGCGAGGGATGCCAATACGTTGCCTGACAGACACACTTGCTGGCTTAGGTACTCTAGCATATTTCGATCACTTGGCCCTTCGCCGTTTGGGGTCTGAACATGGTTGATCCTCTTAAAAAAGCTCCCGGGGGCTATACGCATCTCTTCGTCGCCGTCGACAAGTTCACCAAATGGATTGAAGCCAAGCCGGTGGCCACGCTCACTTCAGAGCGGGCCATCGAATTCTTCCGGGATATCGTTTTTCGCTTCGGTGTCCCCAACAGCATCATCACGGATAACGGCACTCAGTTCACCGGTGCCGCCTTCCTCAAATTCTGTGATGATTACAGCATTGGCCTCAACTTTGCCGCGGTCGCACACCCACGTACCAACGGGCAAGTTGAGCGGTCCAATGGCCTGCCTGATTATGCAAGGCATTAAATCTCAGATCTTCCAGTGCCTATAGAAATTCACCGGTAAATGGGCAGCAGAGTTACCTTTGGTGCTCTGGAGTCTGCGGACTACGCCCAACCGGTCAACCGGGTACACGTCTTTCTTCATGGTCTTTGGAGCCGAGGCCGTGCTCCCGACTGACTTGGACTATGGCTCTCCACGCATCAGCGCTTACACCGAGGCCGAGTCAGAGGAAGCACGGCAAGACGCCGTCGATCAGCTTGAAGAAGTGGGCGAGGTCGCATTCCTGCGGTCAGCAAAGTACCAGCAGGGCCTACGACACTACCACAGTCGGCATGTACGTGGCCGCTCGTTCAACGTCGGCAACTTGGTTCTACGCCGAGTCCAGTCCAACAAACACAGGCATAAGCTCTCTGGGAGGGTCCGTATGTGGTTGCTGAAGTATTGCGCTCGGGGCTTACCGACTGAACGACAGTGACGGCAACATCATCACCAATGCATGGAACATTGAACAACTACGTCGTTTCTATGCTTAAAACTTTGTACTCTGACATTTTAAACATATGAATAAATTCTCCTTTTTGCTCCACTGAAAACAACTTCCGGAGTTCTTGACTGGCCCGCTATGCACGCTCACAGCCACACATAGTGGACACTCGGCGATTACACCCTCCGGGTGCGCTCAGTCGCACTCGGGCTTTTTTTCCTTTGAACAAGCTATTTTAGTACTGTGTATACAGTCCAGCGATAACTCTATACTGTCGACCGTCGGTTTACGCCATAACCCTATGCTGCACGGGAAAACAGACCACGGGTAATCTCTGCGCAAGGGAGGCCAAAACGGGTCGGCAAGAGCACATGCGATGGATTAGCATACGCACGAACGAATATTTGGCGAAGGAGAGAAATCAATAACCTTAAAGAACACATTTGTTCCAAAACATACATAACTAAAATTCACTCGGACTCTCCGAGCACCTGACCTATATATTTTACATGCCTTCTCCTACAGGTCGGCGCGGTCAATAAGGGCGTTGGCCGTGGATTCAACCGCCATCATCAGCTCCGGGACGTCTTCGTCAGGAACATCAGCGGCGTATCTCTCCCCGATTGCTTCCATGTCAAGCAGCGGGTAATGGGACTTGGCCACGGCGAGAGATAGCACGGCCCCGGTTCACGTGGCCTCCGACTACAGCTGCCTCGCCTGGTCCAGCACCTGCCGAAGACGCTCCGCCACCATGTCCGCATGGTCTAGAACGGGGTTTTCCTCCCACAGGGCGTTGCAAGCCACGCGACCCGCCGCCTACAAGGACTCGGCCAGCTCACCGACTGACGATGGTATGGCACCCGGGTACCATCGAGGAGGACGAATCCGGCCCTCTGGACACAGGGTGGGCCGGGCCGACTACTCGGAGTCCGACTACAACACGGGGATGCCTCACCAACGTGGAGTACAAGACATGGACTAATACCTGCCCGGCATATCCGGGGATCAGTCCTAACCAATTAGGAAACATATCTGTAAGCCGATCCGGACTCTTGTAACCTTACCCCTGGTCGCTTATATAAGGCCAGGTAGGGATTCCCGGATAGGCAGATCACGAGAGAGCATTAGAAAAGAGAGCTTTACAGCGATTCTCATAGGCATAGACACATACCCTCATACGGGATACATCAATATCATCCACCAACATAGGACGTAGGGTATTACCTCTTCTTGAGGGCCTGAACCTGTCTAAACATCGTGTCCCGTGTGCACCAATCTAGATATGCTGTGCGTACGCTGCCCCGCATTCATTATTGCTGGATTAGAACACCGACAGTTGGCACGCCAGGTAAGGGCGGTGCGCATAGATCCATCTGAACAGATCCAGATGGGTTTCTTCGGCTACAACTCGGACGGTGTCGATTCCCTCTTACCCGTCCTCGGCTACAACTCGGACGGTGTCGAGTCTCTCTTACCCGTCCTTGGCTACAACTCGGACGGCGTCGAGGTCCCTCTTACCCGTCCTCGACTACGACTCGGATGGCTCCGAGAGTTCGGGAAGTCACCATCCTTCTCGAAAGATTTTCATGGCTGACTCGGATGCGCCGACTGAAGGATAAGGACGACAACCTCATCACCGACGACTGGAACATTGAACAGCTAAGTCGCTTCTACGCTTAAGCTTTGTGCTTTCATACTTTAAATATGAATAAATGAATAAACATTTTATTTGCTCCATCCGAGTAACTATTGGGATTTCCGACTGGCCCGCTATGTACGTCCACAGCCACGCATAGTGGACACTCGGGGGCTACACCACCACAAGTGCGCCTAAGCGTACTTGGGCTCTTCTCTTTCAACAATTATTTTAGTACTGCGTAAATAGCCCCGCGTAACTCTTCGTCTTCGATCGCCGGTCTACGCCACAATCCTGCGCTACACGGGAAACAGGCCACGGCTAATCTCTACGCAATGGGGGCTACGACGGGTCGATAAGAGCACACACAAAGGGCTAACTTACACACGAATGAATTTTTACGAAAGAAGGGGTTAATAAACACAGAACAAGTTAACCAAAACATGCATAATCAAGTTGCATTCGGTTTTCCCGAGTACTTCACATGTATATGGAACGGTTCATGCGTTTTCTGCCTGCCTTTACAGGACAAAGCCACATCAGCAAGGCCTCTAGTTCGGGCGATTTCCTGGGAAAGGCCCGTCTACAGGGCGATGATTTCAACCCCATGCTTACGGGCCACAGCCTCCGCCGCTTGAAGGCCTCCTTCAGCTTATCCCACTCCTCCTTGCGAAAGCTGAGTTAGTCAAAAACCTCCAGTCGATCCTGGAGGAAGACGGTCTTGTCCTGAGACCGACAGTTCAGTTTCTGCAAAAAAACAACAGAAAAGGTTAGCCACTCGGGCGAATCGTCAAGACCCTCCATTCGGTCCCTTGGACCCAGCAGAGGCTCGGGGGCTACACCCATCAGTGTGATCGTGCACCTAGAGTGAAATCTGCAGAATAGGCAAAAGACCCTCCGCCCGACTACTCTAGTCGACCGAATGCTCGGGGGCTACACCCTCTGGGTGCACGATCGTGCACCCAGAGTGAAATCTATGAAATACATAAGGGATCCTCTGCTCGACTAAGGCAGTCGGCCAGAGGCCCGGGGGGCTACTCCCCAGTGGGTGTACCAGCGACACACCTACGGACAAAAACAAAAACAACTGTGAAATTTTACCTGCATCAGTGGGTGCAACCTGCCATTTAGCAGGTTGGCACCTTCCTTCACCGTCTGCATCAACGCCGGGAGCATCTCTCCGAGTTGAGTGACGACGCCCATTGCATCGTTCCACTCCTCGTGCTCCCGGATGTCGTCGATCTCCCGGATGGTCAGGCTCGGCCGTCCGGGGTCCGCCTGTCGGATCCGGAGTGGCTGGATCGCCAGCGCAGATTCTGGCTGCGAAGGCAGAGCGCGAGGAACCTCCTCCATTGTGGGTGGTAGCTTGAGGTTGCCTCAGCGATCCGGCGGAGCATCTCCCGACGAGCTCGGGCCCGCTCCCCCGACGCCCCCGCACTCGAACCCACATTCCCGGACGTGGTCGGGGCCGACACCTCAGCGGGGAGAGCCTCCGGTTGGGGAGCAGCAGATGGCGAGGCCGAGGACGCACCATCCCGTCCAGGAGAAGGCCGGGGGGACGGAGTCGCGGCCACCCTCGAAGGAGACGAGGGTCGAGCATCTGACCCTGACTGGTCCCCGCCTTGGCCGGACCCTGGGGTGCTTGACGACGCCTTCGGGACATCTCCCGTCCTTCGCGTCCTGTGAAAAACATCCGGACACATCAAGTTTAGAAGACAAAAGACAAGCAAAATGACGTTCGCCAAAACTGACTTACTTGGCGGATCGGGGGACAGAATACGTTTCTTGGACCCTGGGGCCAGCGATGCCGCAGAGCTGCTCTGCTCCCCGAAAGCGGCGTCGGCCGTCTGTTCCCCCCTCCCCCCTCCCGGCTGGAGGGGGCTTCATCTCTGGCTGCCTGAGGAGCCTCCGCCGGGGTGGCAGTCGGCGCCACCGGGTCTGGACGGGCGGAGGAGCCGCCTTGTCCTCCCGGGGCAACGCTTGCAGGCGATGCCCGACTCCTTCGAAAGCGGAGCGGGACGTTGTCTTCATCTTCCTCCTCTTCTTCCTGGGTCGGCGCACTTGGCGGAGGAGCGCTAGGTGCCGCTGCAGCGGGCGCCTTCCCCTTCAAAGACCCGGCTCTAGAGGAAGACACGCCAGCTGTCCCCTGCGAAGATGCCCCGCCGCTGGGGATGTCGGCGTACTGCGGCTAGTTCCAGACCTCTTTCTCCGGAAGAGGCACATCGGAGCTGAAGCCGAAGAGAATCCGCGAATTCGGAAAACAGTAGCATCACCTGAGTCAGACTTGACATCACAGCCAACAAAAAGAATCGGGGAGTCGGTCACTTACCTGGCTTGGGGGGTTCGATCTGTTGAAGGGCGGCGTCCGTCCGGAGATGTCTAGATCTGTCCCCTGCGCCATGAGCTTCTCGACTCAGCGTTGGACGACATCATCCGGGAGCTCCTCGGTGGACTCTCGGGTCGTGTCTTGGTCACCGGCAAACTCGAACATTGGGTGAGCCCTTAGCTTCGCGGGCTGCACTCGCCACCGGATGAAGGTCGAAACGACGACGACCCCGGTGACCCCGGCTTGGATCGCCTCGGCAAGCTGCGCCATGAGGACCGCGATCCCATCTTGCTCCCGGTCCAGCGGCGGCTCGGACCAGCTCGGCTTGACCTCCAGAGGTTGACCCACGAACGCCGAGAGCGACGGCACGGGATTGGCGTCAGTAGAACCAATTCGCGTGCCATCCCTTGTTGGAGGTCTGCATCGGCAGGGTCAAGTAGCTCTTCGCCGCTCCGGACCTCAACTGGAATCCGGCGCCTCCCACCACGGCCGGGTTGTCCCTGCTCGGCTGCGGCTTCATGACGAAGAGGTGCTTCCATAGTGCGAAATGCGGCTGGATGCCGAGGAAGCACTCGCACAATGTGATGAAGAACGAGACGTGGAGCATGCTGTTGGGGTTGAGGTTGTGGAGCTCTAACCCGTAGTAGTACAGCAGTCCTCGTAGGAAGGGGTGGACGGGCACGGAGAAGCCCCGCTCGAAGAAGGAGCCGTGGATGACCATTTCGCCCGTGTTCGGAGTAGGGGGTTGTCTCCCTTCGCGGCGGCGCACCATTCGACCAACTCCTTCGGTGACAGCACCCCCGACCTCACCAGGGCGTTCAGCCGCATCTCGGTCGCCGTCGATTTGATCCAGGGGGCCATCAGATCGGCGGAGGAGTTCTTCTCACTCAACAGCCTCCACACCAAAGCGTCCTCCTCTGCTTCGGTCGGATCTGCTTCCCAATCGGGGGCTTGCATCCAATACCGGCGGTGCGGACCTAGGGTTTTGGTGTGGCGGCGCTCTCGAATCGGCGGGGCGTGAGGAAGACGAAGGGGGTTTTGGGGTGCAAAGGAGGCGAAGCGTGCTCTAGAAGGCGTGAGTGGACCCCGTCGCTTTTCGGTCTTATAAAGGAGGACGGATTGGGCGTTGCGACTCTTACGCTTCCACACGTGCGCGGTTTTTTGCACCCACGATGCGCCTCTTCGGCTTCCGTTACGCGAAGTAACGGCCCACGTCTCGACCATTCAGCGTCCACGATGTGGTCTCGCCACGATCTGCGTTGTTTAACAGAGGGGATCCAGCGGTTCGCCTTCCGGGGTTAAGTAGCCGTTTGGAATATACCCCCATAAAAGCAACTGTAACGTGCCTCTAGCAGGCTGCTAATCGGTTACCGCTTAAATCGGAACCGAGCGTTATGGTTTTGAAGGGTTTCAAGGATTGGCCTCCCGCAGAAACGCAATCACTTGAATACACCCGAGTGAAGGGCAGTTATGGTGCGCCTCAACAGGCCGCTAATCGGACGTCGAGCAATTCAGAGCCACCGGTTTCTCCACCCAAACTTCCCACGAAATTCACTCCAGAGTTTTTGGGATCCGGAATTTCCAGATTCAGTGGAATGTCCGGGTATCAGGCTTCGTCACTCGAGAACCTATGCGCCATAACTTGTGTTCTGGTTCTGACATGGATTTCAGAGGCATTCCCTCAGAGGGACGCTAGCTGGACCCGAGCCACTCGGGAAACCAGGTGCTACTCGGAAATTCAATCGGAATTCATGGTATGTCCCACGCTGGGCTATCAGCCAGTCTCTGTCCCTCGGGATGGACCGGATACCACCCAGGATTCACCCGCTATTAACTCATCTGCCATGATATTCCTGCCTTACGGGTGAATGTTACTCGGCTAATTACCTTTGCTCTATAGGAGTTCTATGAGAACCTCACGATCTTCCTACAGGCGATAAAAAGGCGTGCCCAGGTGAATGTCACTCGGGAAAAGGGAGAAGGCGAAGGCACTCGGCTAAAATAATGCCGTGTTCAGCTGCAGCCAGATCGTGAAGGACTCGGGAGCTACTGATGATGACATGGCACCCGGGTATCGTCAAGGAGGACAATACCGGCCCTATGGACATAGGGTGGGCCGGGCCGACTACTTGGAGTCTGACTTCTACACGGGGGCGCCTCATCAACTTGGAATACAAGACAGGGATAAACACAAATCCGGCAATCTCGGATTCTGTTGTAACTAATTAGGTAACCAATCTGTAAACCGATCCGGACCCTTGTAACCCTACCCCGGTCGCCTATATAAGGCCTGGTAGGGATCCTCCAATCGGTGTGCTTTTAGTATCTTCTCATACATGATTCAAGTAATACCAATCCATCAAACACAGAACGTAGGGTGTTACCTCTTCTCGAGAGCCTGAACCTGCCTAAACATTGTGTTCCGTGTGCACCCATCTAGATCTTCTGTGCGTGCGCCGCCCCATATTCATTATTGCCGGATCAGTAAACCGACAATTACCTTTAGCCAAAGCTCTAGATCATCTGGATTAGCTACAACTGATTTTGGAACCTATTTAATGGAGAAACCATCATTAACGAAAGTGAAAGCATAGCTTCTCATAATAATGGAATTAACTATATCATGTTAAGTCACAAAAATGTTAAAGGGAACATTCAAAGCATGAAAGCCATGAGCTCATAGCTAGTATTCTATCTTTTATCAGGCTATAGACTTATTTCCTCCTATACCTGCTCTACTTCTGCTGTGAATTATCATAAACAAGATAGTGCATATTCCATATGTTTCCACTGACTAACTTTAATATGGTACTTATGTATATTTGTCAGAAACGAGTATATGCAAATGAGAGAAAAAAAATACTATCACAGCTCACAAGCCGTCTAATCGTCTACGACAACATTCTTTGAGAGATAAACATTTGCTTACCACTGCACTAATTGGAGTAAAGGTGTCCTGTGCTTTAGCCAAAATCCAAGGAAGACCTATAGACTACAAATTTCGTTGGTTCATAAGTACCAGAAAGTTTGAGATAGAAAATATCTTACGTTAAAGAATTGTAGGTTTACTTACAACTTACAAGGTCATGTTGATCAATTAGTTATTACAATTTTACACAAAATTATATCCATAGCCAGTATGTCAAATTTGTGGATGAAAAGTATCTGGTTCATGTTTTATCAATTGACATCATCGTATAAAAGATGCAACTTCTGAGACTACATCATGAAGTTTGTTGTTGATTTTCTTTACGCAAGTTTAATGTTCCTATCTACATTTCAACTATAGATTGACCTGATCATTGAATAGAAGAAACTTCCGAGACCACAATGTGTAACTTTTTGCTGAATTTCTCTTTTTCTCAAGTTGAATGCTCTATCTGTCTTTCAAGTTGCTACAACCACCGAAATGGCAGATGGAAAGAACCAACAATAAAGAACTGGTAAAACAGGACCAAAGAAAAACTACAACTGTTGGTGCATGCTAACCTTAGCGGCGGATTGAAGGTCCCTTGCTGTCATGTCCAAAGCAAGCGCGTAACCTGCAAAATCAGATGATGTAAGCAGTTATGTTAAATTTACCATGTCACTGTTGAAAAAATTCAATAGCTTTTTATTGACTCATACTGGTGATGCAAGCTACATAAACAAGAAGCACATACAGTGAACCCCAAACGGCTCATTTTTCAAGAGTGCTAAAAGAAGAGGAGAAATCCACCAAACAAGACTACAGTTAGTCAAACACTAAAAGCCTTGAACTTAAGTTCCCTCCCATGAAGAACTCGGATTACAAATATATGCCAAGTCAAGCCATTCGCCACCATGAGTATTGAGAACAGAACACATACAACACTGAACAGCACATGAACATGTGATTTAGATCAGGAATTCTATGTGCTAGTATCATAATTTTCATCCACATGACCATGCCAAAACAGGCATTGGACAAGCTTGATGACCAATACCAAGGCCTTGCCTACTCTCAACTCCACATTTGCATTTTCTACCAGGCTTGTCAAACATGAAAAGCTAATATGATTGGGAATCACTAAAGTCATGGCCCTTATTCTCTCTCAGAGTAAAGACCAAATCATTCCTGTTGCCGATTTCAAGTTCTCACATGGTTTTTGTAGCATGGCTAGTTGATTTTGTAGGTAAACAAAACGATATGAACTGCTACCGAATTTTACAATTACACTAATTTCCTCCGCGAATGAGAATGCAAAACCCTCATGTCGCACATCTCCCTCGGCTAATAGTTTCCTCAGATCGCTTGTTGCAGCGGCACAATTCTTAAGAGCCGTATGTAATCACGAAGGGACGGCACGGCATCTCGTAACTGTGGTTCATAGTTACCTCCGACGAAGTCCATGGCGGAGGCCTCGGGGACGTCGCGCGCTCCGGGAGATGACGACGGCGAGCTCGACCTCGTGGTGCAGCGACTCGAGCGGCTCGGGCACCTCGACGGCGGCGGTGGCCACACCCGCGTGGAGGAACGACGAGGTCGGCTTCAGGAACAGCACTGGCTCCTGCAAACCAACCGCGACACGTACGCGCACGCCACACGCCGCGACCGAATCAGAGAACGCGGGGGGGAGAAGAAGAAAGGGGAGCCTAGTGCCTCGGGATCGGAGGGGGCCAGTCAGAGGGGCACGGACCTTAGGGATGGGGTTGCCGAGCTCCTTGGCGTGGGCGGCATAGTTGCAGCCGACCCCGACAATCTTCGTGCTCGCCGCGAGGAGCCTCTGCGCCGGCGCTGCCGCAATGGCCGGGAGAGCTGCGACTTCAGAGCTGGGGAAGGGGCGAGACCTCGAGGTGGTACTGGTGGACGTGGAGCAAACAACTGCTAGTTAGTTGGACGCTCAAATGGCTTTCCGGGTTGCCTATGATAAATGAGCCTACTGGGCCATATGGTGTTAGGCACAGAGAAGGCCCAAGTGAGAGACCTCCTGGGACCTGACCCTACTACTACTTCCATCTCAAAAAAAATTCAGACAAAAACCCTCCCCAGCCCCACCACACAAAAAACCTCTCCCCAAGTCCTCTATAATCAGATCAGATGTACGTGACACTTGCACAAATCGATGGGTTTACATCATGGAGATATGTACTTACACAGTATAATTGATTTTGTCATCGGTCCCTCGTAATGTCTGTGCAAGCAATGCGCGGTGACTTTGTTTCAAGTCTAATCGTTTGAGGAAATTTCATCTTTGATAAATAGGATAAAATTATTGTACTATGGGTATTATGTTTTTTCCTCTGTTTCTCTGTTTCTCTAATCTTGTCGGTTCGTTCAAAAAGAATAATTGTTTACGGTACTCTAACCGATGGAATAGCAGTCCAGGGAATTTCATGAAATCGGTATGACTTGTTTTTGTGAACGTGAGCATGCGCCTGATGGATCTGCAAGTTCTTTGAATATGTGTTTTCCTAGTTGTTTCTTCGAGTCCTCTACAATCACATCAGATATGCGCACTTGCACAGATAGATGGGTTTACATCATGGAAATATGTACTTATGTAACATAAATAATTTGTGATTGGTCCCTAGTAGTGTTTGCGCAAGCGATGCACGGTGACATTGTTGCAAGTCGGTGATTGTTTGAGAAATATTTCATCTTTGGTAACTAGGATAAAACTATTGTACTGTGAATACTATGTTTTTTCATTTGTTTCTCTGTTTTTCTAATCTTGCCGATTCGTTTAGAAAGAATAATTGTTTACGACACAATGGAATAGCAGTCTAAGAAATTTTATGAAGTTGTCGTAACCTGTTTTGGCGAATGTGAGCATACGCTTTATGAGCTTGCAAGTTCTTTGAATGTGTGTTTTCTAGTTATATTTTAAAGGCTCTTTGTACATGAATAGATAAAACAGATACATTACAATTTCTAGCAATTTATTAGTAACTAGTAAACAATAAATAATAAGATAAGATGAATTTTTATCATCAAAATTAAATAAAAGCGACACACAATTTATGAATATCAACCTCCTCCAAGGTTAAACCTTGCTTGTCCTCGAGCGAGTGAAAAAATTATAAGGGATCCGAAGTTACCATGTGAAGAGATGAAGTGTGAAGTCGTGCATATGAATTATTGGAGAACATATTAAAACTTTTGATCCCTGTGTCGGCGAATAGGCCAGAGAAGAGCTTTTTGGGCCAACCGCACATCATTCTTGGCCCACTATACGATGGCGTAGTACAAATCATCTAGCGACAAAGACGAGGACCGAGGAAGTTGTGCCCCCTCTCTAAGTTTGGTAGATTGCCGATGCGATTCGGGCTTGGCTTGGTAGATGAAAAAGCAGGTGCTCAACCAGGCTAAGGAAATGCCAGTGTGATGTCATCTCCAAACTTATGCATAATCAAAACTAATGTTGATCATGAGTAATTTTGTGTTATACGAATGTTGCTTCTTGTTGTAGAAATGTATATCTTTTATAATGAGATCATCATTTAAGTGATGCCATGTTAAATTTTTAACATGTTTTCCTTTTAAAGTAAAAAGCTTAACATGTTAACGTTGATGTACCTCTACTTCTTATGGCCTATGCTGTCTTATGTTGCATGCCATCTGAATCCAATGCGGTGTACAATAACATAACCATTTTTCAAGGTCAAGCACGCGGCGAAAGTACAAGAGGCAAAAATAGAACAAAGAGAGCAATTTCTTTAGAGCGAGTTCTATTTGCACCATCGATGGCATCATCCCACGGCCGAAAACGACGTGCAGCCGCCTCGCTGGAACCACATGCCCTTTCCGTCCACGCTCGGCGCTCCATCCGAACCGACCGAGCGCACCAAGAGCCAACCCTCAATTCCCCCAACCTCTCCCCTCCTTCCGCGCCGCCGCCGCCGCCGCCTGAGCGCTTGCCCCGCCACCTACCGGTCTCGATATCGACTGCCTTGCCCCTGTGCCTCCTCTTCCTCCTCCTGTCCCCACCTCCCCCCAACCCCCTTTGGGAGGAATCAGATCCATCCGGGCTAATATTCCTTTGTCTCGGTAAGCCATAGTCCTGACTGATTTCAATTTCCCCAGATTTGTGCCGTGAGAAAATCGATTTTTATGCGGATCCTGTTCAATTTATGTGTGCGTCCGTTATCGGATTGGACTGGTCGCAGATTTGTTCGCTGTTAGTGATGCAATCCATCCCTAGGGTTCTTCGCAGACGCGTATTTGTGTGCATACGTGCGCGCGCTGAGTTTCTGTGTGGTCCTGTGAACCTAGGGCCCTAGGTGCGTCCGCCCCTAGGTGGAACGGCAAGGTGAGGTCGTGTTAAGTGAAGATTGAATTCTGGTGGAGGCTTGGTGTTCGTACTTGTCGTGGTTTTGCATCTATTTGCTCGGGAAATTATGGGGGACGTGATCTGTTATTTAATCGTGCTCCCCTATAGATAGAAGTGTATAAAATAGGATTCTGTGTGTTGCAATGCTTTCATCCTTGATTTCTTTAATTTTGTCTTGGCATTCCGGCATCAATACTCATTTCGTACTCAGTTCTGAACCGTGTTGGTCTCTGTTAACGATTCACTGCTGAGCTATTAATCTATGCCGTCTTTAGACATACTTTTCATAGGAGGTGAACCACATATACATTCTTTTTTGGTATGCACTTGTGATGTGTGTTTCTAAAACTGAATAAATGCTACATTGCCAACAGGGAAGATGGTTCGATTGTTATCTGTTCATAATGTCACTATGCGTTCTTAAACACACAGCTGAATGGTGGAAATTAATGTTTCCCTGAATCTTTTCGTAGGAGGTGAACCCCATATCCAATTCTTTTTGGGTATGCACTGTGACATATGTTTCTAAAACTGAGTTGAATGCTACATTGCCATAAGGGAAGATGGTTCGATTGTTGTCTGTTCATAATGTTCCTATACGTTCTTAAACAAATAGCTGAATGGTGGAAATTAAATGTTTCACTGAATCTGTTGCAATCCCAAGCATCCCTAAACACACATGACTGATAGGAAATATATTTGAGGAACAACTATGTCATGATAAGTTTTTAGAACAATAAACATCTGCAATTCTACTAGGATGAAAAATCATAACATCATAAAGTTAAGTCCAGCCAGATCCATGCACAGGGAATTCTCAAAGGCGAAAAGTGCACTTGAGGTGCTAGGTCCTTAAATTCCTAAAGCAGTGCCAGTTCAAGAAATAGCAGGCGCAGAAGGTTGAAACAAAAATATCCCAATGAGTCATTCTGTTTAAAGTTCTGCTGAAATAGCAGGCGCTAAGGCTTGATACTCAGCTATTTGAATTGATTATTCCATTTTGAAAATAGCTATCATGTCATGTTACATTACTCTAATCTAAATTTGCAATATCGATATAATAATATTACACGCAAGGTAGCTAACAAAGAAACTAATATGCTACCAAAAGGCTCACGAAATTTTGACAGTTTTTACCACCTGTGTCTAGTTGGGCTCTGTATTGGCATATGTCCATTTTAATCTTTTGTGTCCATTTTTGAATTCTAAAATATCTTATGACGTGATGCACAGCCTTAGTGCTTTGCTACTAAAAGTGTGCTGCCTCGCATAGGGCACCACCTGATGTCAGCTTGTGAGTTGTGAGAGGTTAAGTTGTTGTTGGAAATCGCATGATGCTCTAATCTGATGTGGCAACTTTACCTTTCTTACCCACTTATGTACCACAGAAGATGGGCTGTGCAAATAGGGATATCATGTCTGACTCAGGCCAGTTCTACTATGCTCTAAATTTATTGAACTATACAGCTTCTTCGCGTGTTAGATTTTTGTGATGTTTGGGATAGAATTCCCAGTGAGTCCAAGTTGTTTTGCTGAAGCATTATCCTAAAAACTGTTCCCTTAACTTCACTCACCATAGAATTCTGTCAGCATCTAACATTGTTGTTTGGTGGTTAGTTTAATAATAGGTGAATATATTGAAGGACTGAAATGGCTGAAAATTGGGTGGAAGGCTCGAAGCATACTTCTGCGCCGGCGTCATTTTCTGGGTCGGTCCCTAGATATCAAACCTCTTCACCAAGAAGATCGAGGCAAAGGTAAATAGTACTTCATCCCATCTTTATCTATTTGCATTTTTAGCTAGACAAGTTAGCCCGTCACGCAAGAATTTAGCAGGTAGTAAGTAGTAGTTTTATGGAGAGCAAGGGTTGATGCAGTAGCTAAAAGAAGTTGCGTGTCATGAACCAACATGTATGTTCAGTTCTGTAACTTCCTTCTGATTGTATGTTGTGAACCAACGTTGCATGAATGTGTCAGATTGGACATAAGAAAGGAGGTGAGTTTGAGTTTTATTGTCACTTCAGAGTTTTGTTCGTACGTTTTCTCGGAATGGTTAGTTTTGCTAGCAATTTTTTGTTATTAAGCAACTGTTTTGAAACAATCTTTAGAAAATAGTCCTCGTTTATTTATTCCAGAAAGTGACTCTTAAGGTTAACACGATAAATGCTGGCATAGTGTTAGGCTGTTGACCCTTGAGGCCTGCTGTATCGGATGAACTGCTGTCCAGTATCCACTCTGGCTGAAATGTCAAAAGGTGCTAGTAACACGAATTGGCGTTAGTTATTTTCGAACTAATGTCACGAGCTATGGCATTAGCCTTTATGCTTAACGAATTTTAGGGCAACATATATCTTGAATTTCACCAGAGAAAAGACTTGGTTCTATCACCTAGGAGCTAACACAATTGCTAGTGTCACGATTCATGAGACTCAGCCCTGTTGGGCACCTATTATTTTGGAAAAATTACTCAGTTGCTAATGCTGCCCCCATATGATACCCCCAGCATTGTTAATGCCACTGTTTTTTGTTGGTAGTGTCGTAAGATATGCCTGCTAGGGTGATCATGATGCTATCCTACATGGCATCAGCTCTTAGTGCCTCAAATGGTGGTGGTGTCCCTTGCCCCTGTGATCAATTCTGTGAAAATAAACTGCATGAGACCATTTTCTGAATATTATTGCAAGGATTATTTGGTAAAAGTTTGCTAGCAGTATCGTATTAACATTATCACTTATTGAATATAACCTTTGCTTTGTCCATTATTATCAGAAACATCTTTCATCTATTAACTCAGCGAGAGGTCTTCCCTCGAACAAAACACCAAGCTAAAAGGCATTGGAGTAAGCCTCCTACTTGTGACGCCAATTTCACCGAGTTAAGATATTCAGCTACAGATGCTAAACATGATTTGTTTTCGTGGTAAGGAAGCTCTCTTTTCACCAAGAAGCTTTAAGACGAACTCTCTATAATATCTATATTTACTCTTGGGTTACAGATTTATACTTTCGGTTTGATGTCTTCTATCCATTGCCTGAGCTTTCTAAACTTACTGTGTACAGGGCGGAATCACAGTCCCTGCATCGTTGGTCTGCGAAGTATTGCCCTCTTTTGCCACCCCCTAGGTCAACTATTGCAGCTGCATTCAGTTCGGATGGGAAAACGCTTGCATCCACACAGTAAGTTTATTGACTAGCTGAATATATGAACTAAACAGAGTTATGTGAACTAACTATCTCTTTTCTCCAGTGGTGACCATACTGTTAAAATAATTGACTGTCAAACTGGGAAATGTTTGAAAGTGCTGGGTGGACATCGACGCACACCTTGGGTGGTATGTCTATTAATATTGGCATAATTTGTAGTGCATTTAGACAGTGAACAAGCTATTGAATAAACGGTGAATAAATGGCCCTAATAACGTAATCATTGCGCTAAGAAATTCCAGTTTGTCTTGTTTGTGCCCGTATCACGTATTTTCCACTTGGCCACATACTTCTGGAGAGCATTTTATATATGCTTTTTTTTTAAAGAAAAGAAAATGGGGCGTAACAATTTACAGTTCTGTTTATCGCTATCCAATAGTATCCCAAAAGCATGCTTATTAAATTGCTGTTCTATTGCAGGTTAGATATCATCCATTACATTCTGATATACTTGCCAGCGGGAGTTTGGATCATGAAGTCCGTCTTTGGGATGCTAATACTTCAGACTGTATTGGATCTCAGGACTTCCGTAATATCCCTCAAACAGTCTCCAACTCTCCATGTGTCACTGTTACCTTCTGTCCATTGCAATTCTAATGCAACACTAACTTTCTATTATGTTCCTTTGGCAGATAGGCCAATTGCATCCATTGCATTTCATGCAAGGGGGGAGATTCTGGCAGTTGCATCAGGTCACAAAGTGAGACCCTGTGTTGAACTCATAGCAAAAGAGTCTTTTATGTACTTGTTTTATCAACGGTTGTTAAAATAACTTGCACATAATTTATGTGCCAGTTGTACATATGGAACTACAATAAGCGAGATGAGGCTTCTGCCCCGACCATTATATTAAAAACCCGCCGTTCATTGAGAGCTGTGCATTTTCACCCTCATGGCGCTCCATATCTTCTAACGGCAGAGGTAGAAATGTAAAATATGAATATCCTGTGTTCTGCATTTGTGTGTTCATTTTATATTTTCTTCATTTCCTAAAACTCAAGCATAACTTGAATTTCAGGTTAATAATCTTGATTCTGCAGACTCACAGCTGACCCGTGCAACATCTACTGGCTATTCAAACTATCCGTCAGCTTTGTTTTTTGCAAACATTAACTCCAGATGGTGTCCACATGTTGAGTCTAACATGCCATCACCTTGCCTAATTTGGCCTGCATTCGTGAGGGATGATGGAAGTGTATATGTTCTTCGCAATGACTTGGCTAGTAGTTCAAGCAATGTGCAGCAGAGTTCAACATCTGTAGCCCAAAATTTATCGGCATCAGATGCTGAAAATCAGCAGTCTGACCAGTTTGTGACCCCTATGGATATATGTCCGGGAGAACCATCTGCGTCTAATGATATAGTTGATAATGCTTCCGCATCTGAATTAAGTGCAATCCAAATGCACAATGCTAGGGGGCAATCTAACTCAAGATTGCAGGGCAGTAGCTCTTCTAGTAATCTTGAGAGGTCTAGTGCAAGAGATGATGTTCAAATGGCTTCCATGAGCAACAGCATGCCAATTCCGGCAATAACCAGGCCTTCAGGACCTGCTGTTCACCGTATGCCCATGAATTCATTGACCACTTCTAGTGGGTTAGATGTTCAAATGTTTCTAAGAAATTCAGAGGGTGGAAATCACCATCATGATCTCTTCAGTGACTCGCGTAGCTGGGAGCTGCCTTTTTTGCAGGGTTGGTTGATGGCCCAAAGCCATACAGGTTTGCACCCTGTACTCCTGAATAATAATGTCCTTGAAAACCTACCTCTCGGTGGTGTTACTGTGACTAGTAACTTGACTAGCGATTTACAATACATGGATTATTTTGAACATCCAGGTGCTTCATCATCAATTCCGATTGGCACTGGCAGTACTAGAGGATCAAATCGACGTTATGCCTCGCGCCCTCATGCTTTGGCCTCTGTACCTGGGGTTGGGAGTTCACTTCTGGGTCCACAAATCGATGAAGCTGAGGTTTATGCTGCCTCCGTAGGTGTTGGATCAGAACTTACTACCTCGTTGCTTGCTGCCGGTGCTGCCGAATTACCTTGTACAGTGAAGCTTAGAGTATGGCGGCATGATATCAAGGATCCGTATGTTACATTAGAACCCGAGGCATGCTGCTTGACAATCTCTCATGCTGTTCTTTGCAGGTGATCCATGGTTTTCTTGTATTCTCTCTTTCCTGTACAACACAAGCTGTTAGTTCTCTTCCTATTATTTGCCAATGCCTTAGGGTGCGTTTGGTTGGAGGACAAGGAGGGATGGATTAGGGCCATCCAGTTTTTCGTGGATGGAACGAGCCATTTGTTTGGTTGGATGGATGGATGGGATGAACCAATCTTTTGTTTGGTTGGAGGGATGAAAGTTGGATGGGATGAACCAATTTAATTTAATTATATTACTTAGTTTCTATTAATAATGATTAATTATACACTAAAGAACACACTAAATACCTACTAATGCTAAACTAGCCATAAACTTACTAATTAATAATAAAATATATTAATTATCACTGATTATATACTAATCAACTCACTAATCATATATTAATCAACACACTAAACACTAATCTTACCGTTACAGATACTAATCAATAATAAATATGCTAATTATCACTAACCATTGTTAATTATCACTAATCATTTTCTAATAGTCATAATTAAAGAAGGGCGGTAGCCTCATCCGGCTATTTTGGCCGGGTCTCTCCATCCAGCATATTGAGGGAATATTCCTCTAGGGTGGATATCTCTATCCATCCCATCCCTCCAACCAAACAGAGGAATATCCATAAAAAGGTGGATATCCCTATCCCATCCACCCTCATCCCATGAACCAAACGCACCCTTAACTGTTATATACACAAAAGATGGATCTTTACTCCGTCCTTATGTAATTTCTGAACTACTACATAACTAATATTAGCAAGCAACAGATACATATTTGTAGACTTGTCTAATGGGAATTATGCTTTTATGTTTGACGAAGAGAGTTGACACTTCTCTACTTACTCCCAAGTTATTAATTGTTGCAGTGAAATGGGTGCCCATTTCTCCCCTTGTGGACGATTTCTGGTAGCTTGTGTTGCATGCTTGCTGCCTCAAACAGAAGGTGACCGGGGTAGCCAATTACCTGTGCAGTATGATTCTACAGGGGCTGGAACATCACCAACTCGTCACCCACTTCCCTCTCATGGTGTTATTTATGAGCTTCGGGTTTATTCTCTTGAGGAGGCAACGTAATATTTCTCACTGTTGACTGTTCTATTATCACAGTTTGTTTATCAGGTTACTGTTTGTAAATAGTCTCCTTATTTTGAAGTTGTGAACGTATTTTTCTTGCAGGTTTGGAGAAATTCTCACATCAAGAGCAATAAGGGCGGCTCATTGCTTAACTTCCATTCAGGTTATTTTCTTCTCTTTTGTTTGTGTGTGTTTTCATCTGTTTTTCTTTTTTATGTTCAGAAAAAAACTTGTGGTTTGTGTCTCAATCATTGTTCGATGGCAGATTTTATTGTCCACAGCCTTTTGCATTGCAGATCCACCCCTGAGAAATATCGGTCTTCAATTATGCAATTCTTATCATTTAATCTGAGCGCAATGTCTTTTCTTTCATGCAGTTCTCGCCTACTTCAGAACACATACTGTTGGCATATGGTCGTCGTCATGGCTCACTGCTTAGGAGCATTGTCATGGATGGGGAGAGTGGAATTCCTGTATATACTATCTTGGAGGTACATATGATTAGCTTACCCCATAGCATAGGTTGATCAGTATTGATAGGCTGGCAGTACTGGTTTTGCAGTTACATGAAAAAAAATTATACTTGGAATTTAAAATGATTTGCGTATAATAGTTCATAACTCCTAATGTCCGCATGATTTTCTATATTCTAAGCCTATGATGTAATCTCATTGTTCTTTCTCTCCTTTAATTTAGGTTTACAGAGTTTCGGACATGGAGCTGGTAAGAGTTCTTCCTAGTGCTGAAGACGAAGTCAATGTTGCATGCTTTCATCCTTCCCCTGGTGGTGGTCTTGTTTATGGGACTAAGGTGAGTGGAGAATTAGATCATCAACAAAGGTGGTGTATTATTTGCATTACTGATGCTTCCATTGGTGTTGAACTATAGGAAGGGAAGCTCAGGATCCTACAGCACAATGGTGCAGACGCTGGAAGCACGGGGTTGAATTGCTTTATCGAGGAAAATATGCTTGAGGTAGCAAGCTCCCCTCTTTATTCTACCTTGTTAATTATATGGTATGTTTATTTTGATAATGGTACACCCCAGCAAGTTTGGATGCATACCGTGCGGCCCATGTTTGTAGGGGAGCGACTTGTATCATAGTTTTTCATGGCTTTTTGGATCTGACATGCAATGTGTTGATTGGAGATCAAAAAAATCACGAATTTTTTTTTATAACATACACAAGATGCACATACTATGCTATTAACTTTCAAATCTAAATTTGATCTGCACATTGAGGAACAAAAAAAAGAGACAAATTCTGCTCTGCTGTGAGTAGTAGCTGTGCTGTGAATAGAGTTTGTCTTTTTTGTTTCTCCATGCGTGGATCGAATTTGGATATGAAACTGTATGGTATCGTGGATGCATCTTGTTTCAATGTTGTAAAAAGATTCAAAATTTTCTGTGACCTTTTGGATATCCATTGGATGTCCGATTGCATGTAACCACCACCTAAAGGTAGGAAGGTAGGATTGCATACAAGTCGCTCGCTGTCTGGTGGTGGAGGTTTAGTCCCAACATTGTGAGTTCGAGTTGAGTTATACTAGCATATAATGCATGTTTGCCAAATGCAGCGGTTGGTAAAGGTCTGGAGACCAGGGTTAGGGCACTTGCCCTCGTCTAGCCACCGTCAGGGCCTAATCCCTGGCATGGTCAGAGAGGCTCTGAAGCTTAGTTGTGCCTTTCAACTAATTTATTGCTTGATTCATAGATAAGCACATGGTGTCCCTTTTATAGGGAAGGCTCTGACTTGACCCCTAAGAATAGGATTTCTACGTTTTTAACAACCCATATCATTATCTTCCTATTTAAACCTATCTCTTGCCTAACTAAAAATATCTCTTTCCTAACTAGATAACTTTCATCATACTTATTTATTCTTAATCTAATAGTTGATTGCTTCCGTAGTTCCGTATGGTGGCCTTGACATGCGCCTCCTTCATAGGTCAAGAACTTTCTTGTCAAAGTACACTGGTAGCATAGTGACAATCAGATATTGGTTTACCATTAAGATTTTAAGAGGATATGACCCATTTAATTGGTTTTTTTTTCTGGCCAAACTTCAAATATATGCTTTGCAAGAACTTAAATTTATTGTGTGGCTGGTATAAGAGGTCCAATGAATCAGGCACTAAGGGTGATTACAGAATCCAGGTGGTTTCAATTTTGTATTAGATTGGTAGAAGATTAGTTTGGAATAAAACTTCCAATACCTCCTGGGAATGGGCTGGCATTTTGCTGGGAACAGGACAAAAACAGTTTTTTTATACCAAATCATGAATGATATGCAACAAACCAACATCTGTATGATGTATCTAACGCAATAATATAAGGAACAACAAAATTTGCATGGATATCATAAATATGATAAAATTATCTTAACCTGGCATTTCCAGGAACTAGAAGTCAGAATCCCCCATCTGTTTTGCATTCCAGTTGGGCTTCCATCACTTTCTGCCAGTGTTCACCAAGGCACGCCTAATTGCCAATTAGGTGGGCCCAGGTGGCGCTAGGTGGGAGGATGTTGTCTAGCGGGCTAGGCGGCAGTCTTTTGGAACACTTTCTGGAACCTGCATGCTAGTGCTGCTGTGGTCAGTGGTCTGTTACGCTAGGTTGAAAGTGTTGTTAAGGAGGTTGTAGAAAGCTGCACAGAGGTGTTTGGCTGAGCATATTCTGCATAAGGTGTTTGGTTACATGTAAGGCTGGAAGATTTTGGAGTGACCATGTTTTCACACAGGCTGAGCAAAGACACAATTTTATCTTTAGTTTCTTGCCCGAGCCTTGAGCCCTTGGACCCTTGAGCTTATTGTCCAGACTCAACACGCTAGTCTTGTTTGGATTGATTGTTTATTTCTGTACAGTCATTTTATTTTGCTTGTACCTGGTTCAATTGTAATTGCCAGGGATGCTCTTCGGTACTTGTATTGGTTTTGATAAACATGATATAACTTTGTTCTTCGTTGTAGGTTCAGAGGTATGCGTTGGAATGCTGAATGATCATTCGCGCCATGGGCTTGTATGCTTACCTGCCCTGGTAATTACCATTTACCAATATCTCATTTGATGCTTCTTTTAGCTGTGGTTGCATTCCTGGCATCAAACATTATCCTGTTCACAGCTTGGATTTGATAGTTGTTTATTTGTTGACATTGAAGTCTACAATGAAAACTTGCTTTCTGTAAGCCTAACTGTGATGGAAATTTGTGCTTTTCAAGTTGCTTTGCTGATGACTGAAAGAATGATTGGTTGTCCCCACAGGAACTTTCCCTGCAAGCTTCATCTTTGTTCAAGAGAGCCTCAAGGACTAGAACATAAGATTTCATCAGCCTCCAACAAAATCATGTCATGGCAGATGATTCTCCACGAGTTTGTTCAGTGCCTTGGGGATATACCCCTTACCTGTTGCTAGGTATGAGTTTATGAGCCTTACATGTATATATGAGAAACCAATGAAAAGAAATATCTCCACAAATGATACTGATGCTACCACGCCAGGGAACTTGTGGAGCCTCTCCTCGTACTCTAACGCCTGCTGCTTCTTCTCCCCTTGGGTGTCCACCTGAATCTCATCTTCAATCGCAGAAAGAGAGAGCGCCCATTAGGAACTTGCTGTGGGCAGAGAAAGGGGTGGAGATGAGAGGGGAAACGGGTTGGGGTTACCTCGGCCGCCGTTGTCGCTGTTGTCGCTGCCACTGTGGAAGTGGGAGGTGGCAGAGAAGGAGACCGTCTCCATGGGTGTATTCACAAGTGTTCCTGGGGCTACTCGGCCGGGCTCTCCGGCCTACGGTGGAGGAGCGTGCTGGGCTCGATAACGTAGCAAGTTGGCGTGGCCATTAGAGTTTCGCGCTGGGCTGGATAAACCTATTTCAAATCATGCAACCTACTGTACTAGGTACAACATGCATGCAGTCTTCTAAAATACAAAAGGAAAATATGGTACAGCATGCGCCAGCTGATAACCGAGTCCGTCAGAGCTAGCTTGTTTGCGCTTGCCACCCACTCAATTATCCTTTTGTCAGAACACTGTTTTTCATAAACCAACCAAAGAAACAATTTATTTTCAAAGCTAACTTGAATTCCAGAGATGCTTCTGGCCAGATAAATTTCTTTCACACGCGTCCTTTGTTACCGCAACTTATGCATAGTGGGAACGCATTAAGCTTGTCTAGAGCAACATCTATAGTTGTTTGACGGCAAAGTAGTACGCATTATAACTACGAAACAAATTGAACCTTCACTTGCAGCTTCTGCGTGACTTACGTACTCACGGCCTTAAGGTCATGCCTACACATAATATCTATTAGCTGAATACCCGAAATCTGCCACGGATAGAAAAATCATATAACCTTTGAAAGTCAACTCGTGTTGCCTCTGCCCTGTGCCATTAGCTACGTTGCTGCGCTCAGCTGAGCTCCTCCCAAGTTAGCTTCCGACTATGTGTTTTGCTTGGTCTATCTTCGTGCAGTGCGTCAATGGCTCCGTGGCCAGGCCTGGTCGAGCAATTTTGTGTCATGCTACATCTTCGTTATAGATTTTCCAGGACGATGGTTAAGTTCATCTTTATTGTATTTAAATTAGTTAATTTCTACATATTTTTTAGGAATGCGGAAAGTGGAGATGGGTATGGCATTATCACTATCACTGTCACCAACTCTTGTTTATATAATAGTAAAGATTTGTTATAAGTCTTTATTATATTTAATTAGTTAGTTTTAGAGATTTTTTAGGAGTGTGAAAAGTAGATATAGGGTATGACATTATTACTATTACCGTCATCAACTCCCATTTATATAATAGTAAAGATATCACTACGTAGTATGCCAATATGGTTGAATATTACCCGTTTGATTTGTTGTATCCAACAATAGACATGCGACAAATCGAAGCTCTTGTGGCAGTTGGATCATTTTACTGATGAACCAGATGCAACTACTCATCGTAGGCTTACCTCAACCCAATAGAGCCCCCCTCTCTCGCTCTCTCCCCCTTTCCCTCTCTCTCCCTCGCTCTCGCTCTCTCACTCCCTATCTCCCTCACACCCTCTCTCTCCCCCTCCCCCTTCTTCCCCCCTCTCTCCCTCCCTCCCTCTCCTTTACTCCCTCTCTCTCGCTCTCTCTTGCCAGTCTCTCTTGTTGGCTCTCTCAAATCACCTAGTGCCTTTGACCGAAATTCTATGCCGTCGTGGTAGACGATCAGTGCTGCTCTGTTCTCCTTCTCTACAGCATGATCGATTTGCTGTCGTCCTCTCACCCCTGATGGCATAGCGATTCAAGCACATGGCCCGATGCTTTGGCAAGATATTGGTGGCATTGTTCCGTGCTCTGCACTGTCATGATCTTGCGCTGGGTACACCTCCTGACGACCACCGTGTCGGCCGTCCCAACACCACCACCAGCCCCGCCTCTGCGTCTCTGGTGACGCCCACACCCTCTCTACACCTGCACACACAACAATACGCATGTCAAATTGATCGATGTATATAAACTTAAGAATTTGGTATTTCTAAGTCATCTGAGGAATTGTTATTTCTAAGTCGTCTCAGTTACACATCATCAAGCCTAAAATTGCACAAAAATATGTATCACTTCAGGCATAGAAATATGCAACTGTGTAGTTAACACAGAGTTACATATAATTTCTAAAATGTGCCACTATCTGATTTTTGTTAGATAAAGAAGAATTTCTCGGTCGACCGAGAAATACGTGTATGACAGGTTCTTGATGGACTTCCTAATCTTCCTTGCGCAGCTGAAGCAGTGCACATCCGTCTCTGGGACGACCGGCGCCATTTCTGCCGCTTCTTCTCAACTGCAAACTTTCTCAAGTAGGCTCTGTTGGATCGATGGATGAACTGAATGCATGGTTTTGCAGGGAGAGAGCACGTTACGGGGAAAGAAATATTTCCCTACTTTAAAGGCGTAACGACGTAGGATCGCTGCGAGGAGACGACATGGTCGGTTATTTATAACCAATTGGAGTGACGCGTGTAGTGCATTCCAGTTTTGTGTAGCTTCGCTTTCGATTTTGGTAGCAGCCGGGTCCGGGGTGGATTTATTTCGTTATATTGGGTTGGCTTTTTGTTTACCCTTGGTTCTGTCTCGCTAGGCGATGTTCACGGTTTTGTTTCATTCCATCTAAAAAGATGAAGTTGCTCTGAATTGGAGAGATACGTAATCGGCCTCTGCTTGGAAGTTTCCTTGCATGCAGGCAGATGATCGTCTGGCCGTGAGACGGAGTCGACGGCAGCAAGGAAGACCTCGTCCTCTCCAACCTCCTCAACTGGATCTCCTGCTAATCAAATCAAAGTTCAACACGTGCCAACATGCAAGCACAAGGAAATAACCAAAGGATTAACCAGAGCTCAAATCCGATGTGAATTATTTTGCAACCTATATACGTACCATGCGAGGAGAGGAGGCAGGCGACGAGGCTGATGATCTCGCCGCCGGCTTCCTTTTCTGCCTCCAGAAGGCCTCCACCTCCTTGGTCAGCGACGGCCGGTTCCCTCATGTCGCACAAGTCCTCGGCTAGCTAGCTAGTAGTTTCGTGAGATCATTTGTTGCACCAACACAATTCTTACGGCATCTCGTACTGTGGCTCTCAGTTACCTCCGACGAAGCCCATGGCGGACCACTATGCACTTAAACAAATCGATGGATTTGATCATAAGTGCAGATATGCGCTCACACAAATCGATGTGTTTGGAATCATACAGATATGCACTAATACGAAATAAGGGGTTTGTAACTAGCATCTGAGAATGTCTGCGCAAGAATACTTAATATCGCAATGATTCAATTTCTCTTGTTCACAAAATGAAGAAGAAATGATTCAATTTCTGTAGTGAACGGTGACCTTGTTGTAACTAAGTCGGTGATAATTTTCTTTGAGAAACATTTCATCTTTAGCAAATAGGATAAGCTATCGCACAGTAAGTACTCATTTTTTTCCTCTGTTTCTTTGTAAAACTCTGTTTCTCTTCTCTTGCCGGTTCGTTCGAAATCAAAAATGTTTAGCAAGTCCAGGGTATTGCATGCTGTCCGCACGCACTCGCAAACAATGCACACCTACGTAAATAGTACAATAATCAGCTCACGGTTCAGTTCCGATTCCATATGTAACTAGTATGACACAGTGATCCTTGTAGTTTGTACCTCTTAATTCACTAATATTCTAGCCTAAATGGGCAACGAGTACAGAATACAGACAACCCACAAGATGTTCGATGCCATTTCTGGAGCATAAAAATCAGTTGCAAAAAGGAATTTTCCTTTATACTGTAGAAAAATGTTGTACATTAATTCAGATCTTTTACATGGGCAGATTGAACAAAATATGGATCACAAAACTACAGGGAATTAGGCAGATGGAAGCTACATGCCCAACAACAGCGATAGGGACGAAGGCGATGGCCATGGCGTCACGTCGTCGCCGCACGTCCGGAGCATCTCAGGTGAGACACGCTGGACCAAGGTAGTAAGCCGTAGATGACCTCGTCGGGCGCCGGCTCATCAGGCTGTGCTCCCTCCTCACCCGATCTCGCACTCGCCTGGTCGTCGTTCGGGCAAGAGGCATCCTCACTGATGGTCTGCACGAGCCCGGCAGCGGCGGCGGCGTCCTCCTCCGGCTGAGCAGCTGGTGCGCATGGCGGCGCGGGCAGATCGCCTCCAGACCCATCCACATCTTCTTTGGTAGCGAAGGTGTCGTCGTTCTTGGACACCACCACCGGGTTGCTGTAAAGGTTCTCGAATTCCTCTTCCATTTGCCGCCACAAACCACAGGGTGGAGCCTCTGCAGAGTGATAGTCGACGAGCCCGACGGCGGCGTCCCTCTCCGGCTCAGCTACTAGAGCGCCTAGGTCGCCTCCAAATCAGTCCATGTCTTGGTCGTCGTCGTCGATCACGATGGGCAGGGCGGCCGTGCCCTCGTCCTTGAACAGGTCGCCGCAGAGGCTCTCGAACTCCTCCATCAGGTCGTCTGCGTCCAACAGCTCACTGATGCAGAAGGGCGGTGGAGCCTCATTTGCAGTGTGGTGGTGGACTGGTGGTGGTGGTCGTCGGCGTCCTCCGGCGTCAGGGCGGGCTCCAGCTTCTCTCCAAGCTGTGGTTGGCTGTCTTGATCGTCCGTTTGCGGCGCCCGTGCTGGGTGCCTGGGTGTAGGAGCCTCGGGGTGGTCGCCAGCCGTCTTCCTCTTCTTGGAGCTGCTGCTGGACTCGGACATGTATCGTGGGCAACGTGGATTTCATCTTCGGCAACGCCACGGCAGTCTTCCAGAAGTGCGTCATCGTCGCACGCCTGCTGCTCCAAGGCCAGCAGAACACCATCACCGCTCAGGGACGTACGGAAAGTGACTAGCGATCCTACCGGGTTCTCCTGCCAGTTCTGCGACGTGTCTGCCGACAGCGAGCTCGCAAGTTCGCGCTGGCTCTGCCATCGAGACGTACCTCGGCCGGCCATGGGAGCTCTATTCGCGAGTGTTCTTTACGACACCTAGTATATCTATTGTTATTTTCTCTGCAAGTTCTATGAAGTACTTTTATATCCGCCTTGCAACGTTGAAGCCTTTTTTTTGCAGAAGAGATCACCGCCTACGGGTAGTCTTCAGGAGTCCAGGCAGTGACCTGAAACTAAGGCCTATGGTAGTGCCCTGCTTTGTTTTGCTGCCATATTATGGCTTTTGTTAAACTTGTAACTATCTAAGTCGCCAAATGATTATGTTATCTTTGGTTTTTGGTTGTGTGACCATTTATATGAATTAGTTGTTAAACTTAATCATTAAGAGTGTTATGTATATTATTATAGTTTTCGTCATAGAGTTACTGTTATGCTACCTTATTGTTATGGCATGCTTCATGCGTTTTCTGTGTATGATTATAAAGTGCACGAAGTGTGCAAAGGTTTGGAGTTTATTATATCAAACTGTTAAGTGTGACCAGTTACGTGAAGCGATTTTGCGACTAAGAGTTTTAGAGCTATATCATCCTTCTCTAACCGTGTATTTATTTATCGGGACGAGGTCAGGGTTGATGTTTTGGCTTAGTCAGCAAGAGTAAGGAGATCATATCACTCTACTTCAACTGATGTATTCATTTATTAGTTGTTGATCGAGATTGGGATTAACGTCTTAGACTCTTCAAAATCATATTATTTTATTTGTGATGGAATATTTATATCCT
Organism: Stipa capillata; assembly: GCA_019208055.1. Taxonomy (NCBI): domain Eukaryota; kingdom Viridiplantae; phylum Streptophyta; class Magnoliopsida; order Poales; family Poaceae; genus Stipa; species Stipa capillata. Next base: position 170,141 of record JAGXJF010001804.1, on the reverse strand, counting down.
CATTGATACATGGTTATTTTTAACTTAAAATCTAATTATAATTGAGATTTTATATCCTAAATTTCAGATCATGATATTTCGATTGTTCGATATTCTAAAACTCTCAGGATCGGACTGAAGCAGGGCACACCACACGCGCGCACAAGGTGCCACGTAGCGTCGTACATGACTGCACGTGCGTCGCCGGCGACGACGGCTCCCTGCAGCTGCTGGCAGGGGGGGTCTGGCCGTGAGGCGGAGTCAGCGGCGGCAGGGACCTCATCTCTCTTAGAACCTCCTCAACGGGCTCCCGGCCTGCTAATTAATCAACGACACAGGCATGCACGCATGCATGCATGCAAGCAAGCAGCAGGAAATTAACCAGATGAATCCGATGCGAAATTTACAAGTTTCGATCTCGGTACCTTTGTGGTCATCGATCAGCAAGAACTTGTACGGTCCAGCTAGCCATCAGAGAACGTACGTGCCCATCTAGCTCTGGTCGCTTAGCCTCTTCTGTTTAAGCTAGGCAAGGCAACCCTACGCGTGTGTGGACAGATAGATCATTTGGAAAAGAATTTTTTTATAAATCTCAGTCACCTAAGATTATATATTATTTAGTTTAAAATTATAGTATTAAAAGTGTACAATTTTAATAAAATAGTTAATGTAAATTTTAGTTTATAGGTGTTAGATGGAGTGCAACGAGGAAATGATTAGACATGATCTAAAAACTTCAAAAACTGATTGAGATGCAATTATTCTTAGACAATTTATAAATAGATATTTTTTGTCCAAATATATACATGTCGATTTGGAATGGAGATTTGAAATCTGGACAGCAATATCCGCGGAAGTATCAGGACTGGGGTGGCACGTGGAAATCGTATTAGCAGATTCGCTATCGGAAATACCTTCATATTGATATGTTAATCCTTGATGTTTTTCTAATATATAATTAGGTCATAAGTGATGGTAGCGTACTACAAGATGGTGTACCCAAGACGGAGTAACAGAAACTGTGAAAATCCACGGTTCATGTGTCGTGTCCATGTCGCACTAAGCCAAGACACGCTAAAAATGTCTTCTCCAATACCCAAAGGTAAGGCAATATGTTTACCACGATAACTATCACATAATTGTTATCTTTGTACAAACTAGCATGACATACCTGAGAAATGTCTTTAATATTTTTTTAACTTTTTAGACTTATAATTTATAGATGAAATTAAAGTTTATATCACCGATTGTTGATATTATATCAACTAGCACGGTATCCCGCGTAATTACGCCAGAAATGTTTTTCATCATCTTTAATTCTTTAGACTCACATAATTATGCTTTATTATGATATTTGCAAAAATACCAAAGTTACGGTCGGCCATATCGATTGTACGTGATATTAAATTGGTTCGCATAATTAAAGTCCGGATCGCAATCCAGTTTGTATGTGAGTTGGTAGTTTGTTTGCATGTGACATGAATACACGAAATTAAAGTTCGAATTGCTAGCCAGTTGGCTGTATGTATGTGCTATTAGATCAGTACACGATATTGATCGAGCCCACTAGCCCACTGTATATTGAGTCGGATGCTCGGTTGTTTATACCGAGTGGACGAGTTAGTTGTGATGATATCAGACGAATACACGTAATTAAAGTTTGGACCATGAATTGGTCGATTGTGATGTTTAGGTCTAGTTATAAAAAAAATTATTAGGTGTAATCTGTATAGGTAGTGTAAAGACCCTCTAATAATCTATATATTATCATGAGCTCAGCAGGAGCTCGCTTGATTGATAAAACAAAAATTTTGTTGCATGCATATAGGTAGTTGTGCATAGGATGTCGAAGTCTTAAACCTTGCGTTAGAGCAGTCTCAAACTTTATCACCCGGAGTCAATTCCTTTCTCTGTGCACTGGCTTTAAAATGTTTAGTAGACGAGCTACTGGGATAGCCAGAATTTCCTAGAGAATCGGATGGAAAAGTCGCAACTTTCATAAGGCTAAATTATCCCAGAGTTTTTGTCAGTAAATTACTTCAAGGTTTAAAATCCCAGCTCAAATCAAATCATGGTTAATCCAAGGGAAAGAAGAAAATACAAAAGAAAAGAAAGATCCCTTCCCTCCCCGTAATGGGCCGCTGGCCTAGCCCTTCTCCTCCCGTACGCCTAAATGGACCCCGCGCCACGCCCAGCACCCCGCGCCACGCCCGCCTCTTCTCCGCCGCACGCCGCCGCCAACACCTTCTTCGCCGCCCCACCCTTACCTCGCTGACGCCCGGGCCCCGCTCGCCAGGCAAGCGCCGCCACGCGTATGGACGCGCGTCGCGCTCCAGCGCCGACGACGCCTCCGGCGGGGCAAGCCACCCCGTTTTCCCCGCCCTATATAGCTGCACCTCGGGTACTCCGGTTCCTCCTCTCTTTCTTCTTTCCGTCGCCATCTTCCCCAAAGAATCAACACCGCCACCGCCGGGAACGGCGCCGCCTTCGCTCCCATTCTCGACGAGGAGACCAACGGCAAGTCCACCTCCTCCCTTCCGCCGAGCTCCCCATTCTCTTCTCTTTCTCATTTTCTTTCCTTTGGCAGGTGCTTGCGGGAAACTGCACCGGGGTGACCTCCTCTCCAACTCCGGCGTGGCCGCCACCGGCACCTCTGGTTCTCCCCGGCGCAAGCTCGTGCTCCCGGTTAACGTCTTCAGCAGGCCGACCGTGGAGCTCCTCCCCAATCCGAGCCGCTAGCCCTAGCAGTTCAGCACCAAGGGTGAGCACCGCTCGATCCCGCTTCGTTATTTCATGTGATGCAAGCCCTGCTTCAACGGTCCGCGCCGAGTGATTCACGAATCACCTCCCGAGTGCATGCTAACAGTTAACGGAACTAACCACTGTGTAAATACGCTAATGATTGTAACTAATAACCAACCGTTAACTCGTTTTCTTTTGTCGCCTGGGGTGAGCTCCTCTCGGCTCTTTTCTCCTCGTGCTGCTAACTTTGCTCCTACTGCCCGAATAGCTGACGGATTGCTCTCCGATTAGCTGCTAACTACCGAAGGTTCTAATCCCTGCCTAGTTACTTCAGAGATTACTTGACCAACGAGTAATCAAGTTGAGCTTAAATGTGAACTGCTGAAGCCGGTTAAGACATATTTAACAGTTCAATTAATGAACTGATCCATAACCGAAGTAGTTAAGTGTTTACCGGATTAAACATTGCTTAAATTCACTAATCGACACACTAATTTATGTGCTGTCAACGTCGGTTGATAATGGTTCGATCGGCTAACTAACTCCTCACAAAACAAAGCTACCGGGTAATGACACTAGTTAGTATTTGAATACTCTAATGATTGCTCGGTTAACCGTTGCTCTCAACGGCTCAAACTACTAACCAACCGATTCCTGATTAGTTGCCAGCTAATAATAATACGGATCACGGTTTAATTACCCCAAGGACTGATTAACTAACAGTAAGCCTAGTTAGCTTAAATGTGAATGGAAAGCATTCGGTTAAGGCAATCTTGCCACTTCAGTAATTAACTAGCTAACAACTGATTACTCTCAGTACTTCCATCTCTTAAACATAACACTAAAAAAAAAGCTGCTTAACTTAGCATCTCTCTAACAACTAGGATCAAGATGTTAAACGTATTAGTTGGTAGATGATGAGTCTGATCCAGCCATATATCTCCTTTATACTACTCAGATGCTTAATAACCTAGCGTCATAGTTAGTGTCCGTATACCATGAGTTCCAATATGACACCTTGGAGAGTTAGCTAAATGCATTGCTCCTTGACCCCTCAACCTGCCTCCCTGTCATTCGACTACACCAAAGTAAGTGGTTACAACTGTTTCCAGCGTATTTTCTTCTACCACTAGAAATCGATACTGACGCCCCAAAACTGAATTAACATTCTGAATTGCGTACCAATTAGTTGATGTATATAAATATATGCCACACATGGGCTCTCTTTTAGTTGAAGAACAAAAGGTTGAGGAAAGGAATAAATGTTGAACATGGACCCATTTGTCATGCCCTAGCCCCACCACCCAACTAATTAAAGAAGAAATTTAAATTCTTTTCTCTACTGAGAAAAATACAAAAAGACTCTAAAAATAAGTTAAACTTCAAACATTCATAAGAAATTCCTCCGAACAAGGTAAAATCAGATGCGTTAATTTCATGTTTACCATCTCTATCTAATAGAATGCGTGTTATGCACATCATCATATCTGAAAAATTTCAGCATTTCTTAATTGCTTCTTCTTACTTTTCTAGCATTTCGATGTTTATTCGCTAGAGCCGAGCAACGAGGGTTTTGTCGAGGACGATCATCAACAGGAATACATCCCCGAACAATCAGGCAAGCATGCTCGCTTGTTGGAAATATTCCGGTTATCTTTTGCTATGCATTGGTTAATTAATGTCGTGTAGTTCGAATATTTTGGAACGAGGTATGTGATGCATCGAGCTACTAACATGAGTAGGTTTGCTTGTGTGTATGACATAGTTGTGTCGTTGGGTACCTGAATCAGGATTATTGTGTCATGGGCCACCGAACCCTATGTCGGAACATGGGCCCCGAACCCTATGTTAGAATATGGGCACCTAAACCCTATGTCAGGAAGCCTGTGTATTGGGGACCTGAACCCTATGTCAGGAAACCTGTGGCGTTGGGTACCTGAACCCTATGTCAGGATTACCACGTGGTTGGGTACTTGAACCCTATGTCAGGATAATCGCGTTATTGGACACCTGGACCCTATGTCAGGTTAGTTGTGTCGCTGGGTACCTGAACCCTATGTCAAGATATGTCATCTTTTGTTAGTTGTGCCGCTGGGTATCTGAACCCTATGTCAGGATATATCATCTTTTGTTGATTTTGTTTGATGAATTGCATCGTTATTGTCGCCATTTAATTGCCATGACATGCTTAGGATTAACCTGGAATATGCATTTAGCTTCTTGCGAGTACGAAAGTACTCATTTGGAAATTCCATTCCTGCAGGTGATCTTAGCATCGACGATTTCTATAATGCTGAAAATGCTGTTCAGGATGAGTAGTTATGCAAGATTTGTCCGCTTTGGTCATGGGTGGATTGTATAGCTTTTGGGAGATGACTTAGCTCGTCATTCTCCGTGTTTATCTAGTGTTTTCGCTGCTGTCTTTAACTCTGTTGGGTGCTGAAAATGACTTATAAGTCATGAAATGTAGAAGCTAAGACATCTCCTTGGTATGGATTATGTCTACTATCTTTAAATCTAACTCTTGTAGAGTTTTGTGATGATATGCAAGTTGTTTCGTTGGTTGTCCATGTACAATGCGTGTATAAAATGAAGTGCATGGGTTTACCGGGAAGGTTTATTGTGGTTCTAGTCTTCACTCTGTAGGGCAGGAATTCGGTTGAGTAATCCGCTAGCTGAGATGCGATGCCGGCTAGGCAGGGTGTGGGTGGATCATACTGGGCCTTCGGATGACCCACTGGTCTTAAGCGCCAGGTTAGGGTGTGGGTATGATCGTCGGGCTCTTCCGATCTTGTCTTACTTGGTGGATTCCAGAACGACCTTAATCCTTCACAGGACTTCGTGAATTGTATGTGGCTTTCGGAAGTTTGATCACTTCTGGCCGGCTTGACCAACGGTGAAGGCATACGGCTCAGGTGATCGTATGATGCATTGGTCAGGTGTCGGATCACGCCATTTTGGTGTGCACGGCGCAGGTACCGTGTCACTGAATGGGTGATTGCTCGGTCTTTGGCGATAATCCGTTCCCTAAGTCATATGTAATTCCGGGGCCCTGACATATAGTTACAAAGATTTAGTTGTGATATGCTTATGTAGAATTACGAAAATCTATTAGTTGTGATCCGTTTAGGTATAGTTATGATGATCTGTCAGCTGTGATCTGTTTAGGTACAATTATGAAGATCCATCGGTCGTGTTTTGTTTAGGTGCAATTATGATGATGCATCGACTGTGATTATTTAGATACAGTTATGAAGATCTATTGGCTATGATCTATTCAGGTACAGTCTTGAAGATCTATCGGTTGTGATCTATTTAGGTACTTTATAAAAATCTATCAGTTGTGATTTGTTCAGATACAGTTATGATGATCTATTGGCTATGGTACACTAATAAAAAGAGGGTCCACTAGATCATTGACTAGATGGTTTAGTTTTTTTGTAGGAATTTCCAGCATGTCTACCTATTTTCTGGTTAACACGTCATGTACTTTTGATATACAGCAGATAGATGACAATATATAGACTTAAAGCTTAGGTAGCATTTTTTCATGAGGTGTAAAATTATGAATATCTATCGATTATGGGATATTAGTAATTAAGGTACACCAGATCAATACTGGATAATGTTAATTACAGTTATGATGATCTATGAATTGTGGTCTATTAATAATAAGGGTGCACCGAATCAATAGCTAGATGACATTTAGGTGCAGTTATGAAAATTTATCGGTTGTGATCTGTTTAGGTACAATTATGAAGATTTGTTGGCTACGATATGTTTAGGTACAATTATGAAGATCCGTCGGCTGTGATATATTTAGGTGCAATTGTGAAGATTTATCGTATGTGGCATGTTTAGGTATTGTTAATCGGCTGTGATATGATTAGGTACTGTAAAACTTAGGGGGAGTTGTACTACTTCACTAGGTTTTAGATGATGAATACTATGCCATAGAGTTTGTTGTTGGAGTTGAATTTTAGGTTGGAAGAATTCCTTGTTGAAATTTGTGTATCGGATGTTCCGGTATTCTGACCGGAACTTCCGATGAGTTTCGGAATATCCGATGTCAACTGAGTTTTTGGTGCTCTAGAAAACCGGAGGTTCCGGTCCAGGAATCAGATGTTCCGATATTGCAAAGTTTTTGGCCACGTGTTTTTTGAAGAATTAGAGTTTGGTCAATTTGTCTTGTAAAAATTGATGGACTTATTTTCTCGACTAACTTTGGTCAAGTGGAAAACTTGTGCTCATAACTGGTTTACTTGTCTACTAGTGTGTAGGGTTGATGAGTGCGACGGTGGTTCGGTCACGAGGATCGGGATGACACTTGGAGGGCGGAGATGCAATCAAGGTGGTGGCGACGACATCGAGCGGCTTAAGACGGTTGCTTAGTGGACAAGGTAAAGGTGGAGACAAGACGTGCTGACCAAGTTGGTGCGAGGGTACTTTGGTAAAAGTGTGGCAACCACCGAAGCAAAATCAAAAAAATCACGGCGGCAGCCAACAATGCGGTTTATGATTAGGCTTGTGGTAGTAGAAAGGTTCGAGGGTGAATAGGTGGTTTAGACGCTTTGGGTGCGTGCTAAGTGCCTTATGCTCTTAAGTGGGCTTTAAGGCCCAAGTGGAGAATGGATGCCCCTTTCACTATAAATAGGAGTTTATGGGTTGTTTAACCCTAACTCTTTTTGATCATCTTTAGAGGATACTTGCTCAAGAGAGTTTTGGCCTAATCATGAGAGGCTTGTAAATTCAAAAAAATCTAATACAAAAAGATTTCCCCAGATCATCATGTGTTCTTGAGTTTCCCCCCTCTCAAGTTCTTTTGATTTTCGTTTTCTTTTCTTCTCTCTTGATTCCTTTTGGGTATGACAATTTAGTAGTGGAAACATCATCTCTAATTTGATTCCATCCTAGCATACCCAAAGAATCACTCAAGCCCTTCAAGATTTTGAAGTTCTATTGGAGAAAAATGCAAGTTAGGGGTTTTCAATTTTGATTCTCTTAGAGGTTTCAATCTTGTCTTTTAGGGCTTGGAATATGTTGCTAGGATATGTGAGATGATTTCATATTAATTTCATATCAATATACCTCACAAGAACCTAGGAATCAAGGGTTTGATTTGTGTTCAACTTATTAACTAGGGTTGATTTTTGGGGTTAGAAAACAGCTGATAGTAAATTGGTATTTTCTCTTAGCACGGACAAGCTTTTGACATGATTCCAATTGCAATAGCTTCGTAAGTCTTTTATCTACCACTATACAAAATTTCATTTAATTCTGTTGAGTAGATCAAAATCTGCGAATATTTTTTCGAGCGACAGTCTGCTGTTTTTGCCTAAACTAGAAGTTCCGATTTTCTTACTCCGGAAGTTCCGATCCAGAGGATTCAAAATTGAGGTCACTTCAGAACTTCCGGTAAGGTCAAAACTTCTAATATTTCTACTCCGAAACTTCTGATCTGTCTGTTTTTGGCTCTATTGATTTTGATTGATTTTGTCGATGATTTTCCGCTACACTCTCTGACTTAGATATATTGCATTGTGTTCCTGTTTTGAGAAGAAAGATTTGAAATCAACATTCATCCCCCCTCTATCGAAAGCCACTGGTCCAACAGGTACAATTATGAAGATCTATTGTATGTGATCTGTTTAGGTACTGTTAGTCGGCTTTGATATGTTTATGTGCAATTATGAAAATCTATCGATTGTGATCATTTTAGATACAGTTATGATGATGATCTATCGATAGTGATATGTTTAGATACAATTATGATGATCTATCGGCTATGATCTATTTAGATATAGATATGAAGATCTATCGGTTGTGGTCTACTAATAGGGTCTATTAGATTACGGTTCAATGTTTTTTTTTGAGAATTTATTTTTTATTGTATTATACCTTTATGATATAATACATAGATAGTACACACAAATCATCACTAACAATAATTTTCTTAGAATGAATCATTTTGGCCTTTGATAATTTTGTGTTTATATACTATCTTCGTTCTAAAATACATGACGTCCTGGAAAACATTTAATAAATCTTCTTTATTTTTGACCGCTAGTTAATAAAAGAAACTATTTAGATTTGTTAGGTTGAAAATATACCATTAGAGTTATCATAAAAAATAGATTCGTAATATATAATTGTTTACTTACATATTTTTACAAAGATTAACGGGCAAAATTACTCATTGAAGACTGTGTAAAGTCAAAAATGACATCTATTTGGAATGAAGGGGTATTTATTTATTCAGTTTTGCTAATTCCCAATTGTTTGAAATTTTCGTAAATCTTAGTCACCTAAAATCGCACATCATTTAGCCTAAAACGGTAATTTAAAGTGTGCAATTTTGGTGAACACATCACTATAATTTTTTTCCATATGTTATATGTAGAGTGAGATGGGGATGATGATGGTTGGATGTTGATCTAAAGACATATAAAAACGAATAAAAATCTCAGAGAACTGAGGAATAGACGATCTCTTTATTATTTTTATGGATTTGCTATTTCTCGGTCACCTGAGAAACTCAGTTAATTGAGTTTTACATTATTAAGTCTATGATTATTGCATATCTCTAAATCTAAAATTATACATAATTTTTAAAATATGTAACTATCAGGCGAAGAATCGTCATTTAAAATCGTTTACTTAGAAATATTGAACGTAAAAATAAACGCTTCATTTTTTTCGCAAAGATAGGGATGATCCCCCAGCGCGACTAACGAAACCGAATGTGAGATTTTATTTTGTTTTTTACTTTCTGTTAGGGGATTTTTGTCAAATGATAATCAAGTCCGGGGACTTTTCTGTAATATTCTCCAGCAGCTTAAAAAACACGAGACGGTGGATAGGATAAGGCGAGCCATTAGGCGCGTGAGACGACGAAGCGAAGAGCAGCGTAGTACGCGAGTGAGTCATGCTAGCCTCGCCGGCGCTCGCCGGCGCCCACTCCTTCCCGGCGTTCGTGTCAGGGAGCCTCGGCGTCGCCCCGCCATCCATCTCCGCGCCCTCGCACTCGCCGGCGCGGGGAGCCGCCCTGGTCGTCGTCGCCAAGGTCAAGGTGTCCACGCCCCAGGCCGACCGCATCGCCCGCCATGACCGCCTCCGCAAGAAGGTACTAGTAAACCTACGCGAGGAAGATTAACCTCCGTTGTTTTCTCGTCTCTTAGCAATGCACTGCGATTTGATTAGAAGCGCGCGTTCTCTCTCGGCGTGAAGCTGATGAGGTGGGTGGTGAGGGCAATATGCCATGCCGTTACCTTGTTTGACGAAATGCCTCTGTCGCAATAATAGCTTAAATATAGGATTGTTTTGTTGCTAAGCGTTTGTGAAGCTGTGTAATTTGGTACTTAAGCTCTGGTTAATGCATATAGTGTACCAATGCACCATACAAGTGCCTTCCATGGTTACTTTACAGAGATATGTTTGTACTAATAACTGCCATTGGATACACGCGAGCCAAGAGGTTGCAACATTGATATGGAAGTAGGTGCCTAATGCTGGTATACTGATGCGTGTGAGAAGGTATTTGGTACTAAATGCTCGTAGCGTAAATTAAAAATGAGGAGTTTGCCGGGAGATCAGCATCTTCACAATAACACATCTTCAATGCCGCTCTCTATGATCTCCAATGAATATGAGTAATCTGATGTCCATGTGTGGCTTGAGGATTCCTGCTTGTTAGTTGCCCATGAGCTCTGTAACAAACAATGCATGAATACATAAGGATGCACAACTTTCTTTCCTGGATTGTGCATTTACGCTGTATAATCTTATGTTATTATCAGTGAAAGCATGCCTTTGTGTCATCCAACATAATTCCTTTCAGGTTAGCGGCACCACAGAGAGGCCAAGACTCAGCATTTTCCGCTCAAACAAGCATTTATATGCTCAGGTGATCGACGATACAAAGTCGTGCACTCTGGCTTCAGCTTCCACAATGCACAAATCTCTTTCAAAGGACTTTGAGTACTCTGCTGGGCCAACGACTGTAAGTCGATTTGGTGTTATCCATACCTTTTCTTTTCATATTAAGCAATATCATGCCAAAATAATACAAACACTTTATGAACTTGCTTTCTGGTTCTATGCTCCCTTTTGTAAAATTGAAACTGTATAGTACTGTATACCATCTTCACTGGTCTTTCGAAAAGAAACTGGTTTCAGTAAGGACTTGCTGTGAAACTGGCCATCTGTGATATTCCAAATATCATTTTTTTTTCCTGTAATAGAATCATCACTGTGATTCTAAATATCACTGTGATTCTAAATAGCATTATTTAAAATAGTATTTAAAATTTATGACTGTATATTCCAAAACAATGACCAAACCCAGGTGCAGTTAAAGAAGTAGAGATCTCAGAGGTGAATCAACAGTGCACCCTTCTCTCTGGTTCCCTATTTATATGTGGGTGATGCTACTCATAGTTCATAAATATACTTTTGTACAAGATGATTGTACAATTACATGCATTGTGATATTTGTTCAAGCATTCAAACAATCATGTTCAATTCAATCCACTGCGACAAAGCCTAGACTGACTGAGGTCATTGGAGCGATATTGGCAGGAAGACAAATAGCTTCTAGATAGACTTTTATTGAAACTTGGATAATCTCAGGGAACTTTGTACTGCTGTATCTCGGAAGAAAACTTATAGAGATTTCTGCTCTGCACATGAAAAATGAAAGCTGTTTATAATTTGTACGGTTGTTTTTGCTGATTTTATACGTCTAGCTTTTCCATGATAGCACATGCTTCTGAGCTCTACAAGTCAGTAGAGGCCCTTGATTGTTTCTGAAAAAAATATTGAATTGATCTATTGCAATTCAGATTAAAAGCAACAAGCTTTTACAGTTGTATCTTGCTGAAAGGCAATGCTTAGTTTCTGATGGAAGTTCAACACTGTAATGGTTGATTTTCAGGAAGTGGCACAAAAGATTGGTGAAGTGATTGCCAAGTCTTGCTTGGAGAAAGGAATTACCAAAGTTGTTTTTGACCGAGGTGGTTTCCTCTACCACGGTCGCATAAAAGCTCTAGCTGATGCTGCTAGAGAGAATGGGCTTGAATTCTGAATCTTCCAAATGTTTGTTGATATTTCCAGGATCACCTGTAATATTCTCTTTTTCCCTCGCCTGTTGAACAAAGTTCTTTTTGTAGTCATTTGAGTTGCTCTGCAGACCAGGCCACTCTTTAATTTTACCTGATCTTTGTATCCGTGTTGGATCAACCTTGCAAATGGAATATTGCTTTTCTGTTAACTTGTGCTCTTGCAACCTTTTGAAACCAAAACTTACAAGTGGAGCATTCAGCTGCGAGCTTGGGCCAAATAATTGAGAAAGTCCAACAGCATCACACACTTGAGCAGCTTTTATAGTTTAATACTAGAAGTAGAGAACAGAGATACAGATTGGAAATAATATGCAATTGAGCATCTTCACTGGCATGCCAAGTTCTGAGTGCATATTTCCAATCTACACACAGCAATGCATCTGGCAACTGTTCTGCATTGCTGCGTGATGCATCTGCTCTTGTTTCTCTGAAACTGGAGACAAAATCATTCACATCAGAGATCTCCTGCCGTCTGTAGATCAGGATAGTGCAGTATGCTAGATACATTATACTGTAACGATACAAATGTAATCTGCATGGGCCTGCATCTTTCTTCTACCTGATAAGAAATAAATTAGGATACACTGATAGGTCACCTACACTCCATCACGACACCCAAGCATTATGAGACCAGTACTTATGGTGATTGTGAAGTTTGAGAGCAATATACTGGAACAGACAATAATCAAAGTTGTCACCCTGGAGACCTGATCACTCCAGACCGTCGAATATAAACGTGCTGATTGCAGGGATGCATCATCCATTATAAATGCAGACAACGTCAATCAGCGTCAATCATATGAGGAGCAGATCATGTTGGTCGTATCTTTCAGTAACGGCTGCGTACATGTGCTAACACAAATGCGATAAAAATAAAATGTTTCGTCGTGTGTCATTTATAAGTGATTCTAGACCCCACATATTAATGACACATAATAAGACATTTTATGAAATATTAAACTAAACTATGATATTTTATCAAAAAGCTCAATAATAGTCTACTGACTGCTATGCCTTTCGACGGATCTACGGGAAATCCAAGAGACTGTCACACAACTCCAAGTCAGGGCCCTACAATTTGATTGCCGTCCAATATGAAGAGGTTGCGAATATAGAGGGGGAGTAGTTCGCATGAGGTACCCACGTTCGGCGTAGCTTGATGCTTGATGGACAGACTGGTTTTGTATATATTGTGATGTAAAAACTTTCTTTCACCTTTAATGAATTCGCAGTGCTCCTAACCTGATTGCTTAAAAAAAAAGAGGTTGCCAAATGAACGATTCATCAGCCAAATATTTCTTGATCTCGTATCCTGTTGATTGGATTATTATAAAAGACAAAACGAGTTGGAAAATAAGAAATCGGCTGGAGAGGGACTGCTTTTGCATTAAGTTCATTTCATCATTTGCCGGTTAATTGTTATTATTATTATTATTTGCTCGTGGTGTCCTTTTCAGTATGATTTGTTGTAACTTCTTTTGGTGTTGCTCTTGGATTGGATGAACACAAGAAGAATCGAGGGAATACAGCTACTTGCATTAATTTTATTCAATTCATCCAACCTTCCAAGGTACCACAATGATCGATCTTGTTTTCAAGCTCTAGTACATGCTGATTTTTAACATGTTATCAGTGAGTAGGCATGATGATAATGATACTCATTTTTATACAATGAAATTCGTCCTATCAAAGATAAATGACCATGGTTTTCTCGGCTGATTAACTGCTGCAATATGCAGTACTCAAAGAGTCAAAGCTCACTCAGTAATTTTGTGGACTCCTATTTCTGTTGATAGGCTGACTGATCTCCCCTCGATACTGACAGTTCATCCTTAAGAGAAAAATCTTCCAAAGGAAAGATAAACAAGAGTTGTTCAGAGTGAGACGGCTCTGAAGTAGCCAGAGCTATATGTGTACTCACATGAGAGGTCCAGCGAAAAAGAGATTGGAGGTGTGTCCGGGCAAACTCTGATGAAAAACTTGATACGATCCTTGGCTTGAATAGCTTCCTTGCCGCAATGGCGAACCGTACCATCACCATGCATGGTGTCCAGAACGAACTGTACTGCCATGGACAAATGGCATGCAGAAATTAATCTGAAGAAACCTTTTGATTGAGAACAAGTTGAAGAAACCTTACACGTGGTTACCTTGTGAATTCAGCTTACTAGAGCGGTAGATGATCAGCAGGAGCTACTACCCACCTCACATCAACACAGTGCGAAGCCGCTCCATCTGAAACTTTATGTCTTATCAACTATTCACCAATGTACTTGGAATCATGAAGCTGACCTGAAAGATACATACATAATGCTAGTAAATATTTGCGATAATATTAGCAGCGTAAATATAAAAAATTCAACAAAGTTGAATAAAAGGGAAAATCCAGCATTTGCCACGGCAAAGAATGACACTCGGAAAAAGATATAGATCCGAACTTGACAAATAGAAAGTTCACATCGTACTACAGAACTACAGGTCTCTTGCTATCATCATATATATTATATATTATGGGTACTTTTCATAGCTCATTTCAAGGATCTTTGCAGATGGCTAGGCCGAAAGAGATCAACTTTAAGAGTGACGGAGCACTGCGGCTCTAGACCTATTGTTGTGAAATTCGTGCAGAATAAGCTTGTTTGACTTCTTTAACTTGTCGGCTATCAAGCAAACGTAATAAGATGGTAAGTATCTATTTCTCCTTTCCAGGTAAAAACAGGACCGATCGATCAATCGATGGTAAGTACCAACTTGAAAAAGTTTAAACATTGCAGCGACTGTTGATTAATTATTACTCTTCGATAATCGATGTTACTGCCTACCATACTAGCTAGTAAAATAACATTTCCTCTTAGTAAAACGATTGCAAAGACAGTTTGCTTTGGGGATTATCGCTTTTAATTTTATAAGAAAGTCTATTTTTATCCCTCAATTATTGGTCGAAGCAAGTTTTGATTCCTAAACTCTAAAATCAAACAAACTTAATCCTTAGCTTTCAAAACCAAAACGGTTTCATCAATGACGTGGCGATGGTTTCACATATGTGGCAGTCTAATAAGCACAAAAAATAAAAAAATCACGAAAAAATGAAAGAAAATAAGAATTTTCCTTTAGAAAATATAAATTTTTGTTTTTAAAAATATGAAAAATGTCTCAGGAAAAATCATAACACTTGAAGAAAGCTTATTGAAAATACGAAAATTTATAAAATAAAAGAAAATTAGAAAAAGGACAAACCAAAAGTACAATGGGAATCCCAGGAAATTGAAGAAAACTCACAAATAATTTAGGAATATTCATGAAAAAAATCTGATTTCGCGAGTTTTCATCCTAAATTATTTGTGAGTTTTCTCGAATTTTCTGAGATTTTCATAGTACTTCTGGTTTTTTCCTTTTTCTAAAACTAACATGGTGTCCCGCGCAATTGCATGGAAACACCTTTAGTACCTTTAAAATTTTGGATTTGTACATGATACTAGATTATTACATGGAGTTAAAGTCCATATCATCGATTATGTAGCATTTTTATGAGGTGTAAAATTATGAATATCTATTAGTTATGGGCTATTAGTAATTAAGGTATACCAGATTAATGCTGAATAATATTTAGGTACAGTCATAACAATCTACCAGTTGTGGTCTATTAATAGTAAGGGTCTGCTAAATTAATGGCCAGATGATATTTATGTGCATTTATAAAAATTTATCGATCGTGAAGATCTATCGATTGTGATATGTTTAGGATCTATCGGTTATGATATATTTAGGTACAGTTATGATAATCCATTCACTGTGATATGTTTACGTACAATTATGATAATCTATCGGCTGTGATATGTATAGATACAATTATGATGAACTATCATTTCTTATCTACTTATGTACAATTATGAAGAACTATCGGCTATATTCTGTCTAGCTATGATTATGAAGATCTAACGGCTGTGATCTATTTAGGTAAAATTATAAAGATCTATCGATTATGGTCCACTAATAGTAATAGGGCCCACCACATTAATGGTCGGATGTTTTATTTTTTGTGAGAATTTCTAGCATATATCTCTTTTTTCTATTGTATTGTACTTTTAGTATATAATGGATTTTCATTAATGTTAAAAATTATTTGTGTGTTTTCATGAATCCCATGGTTTTTCTATAATATATACTTCTATTTTTTCTAAATTTTCCAAAAAAATTTAAATTTCCATTCCCATATTATTTTAGGGAAAATTAGATTTATGTCATTGTTGTTAACTCGAAATCGAGATCTGCCATTACTATTTTTGGGTTTGGACAAATGCCATTAAAATTTGAATGTACTTAGAGATATGCCATTACGAGCGATTTGGGGCAATTTCGATGAAATACAACCCCGTATCTCACACCGTATCTACACAAGGGACCAAAATACCCCCGCTGGCAATTAGACGAGTGAACGGCAGTGGCATACAGCTCACCTCATCTCTAGACCTATTCCCGGCGAGCCTCGGCCAGCTCAAGAACCTCGAAATACTGCCGAAGATCGGCAACTGCTCGGCTCGCTCACGTCGGAGATCGGCATGCACGCATTAGCTTCCCCTTCTTCTCCTCTTCCTCCCTGACTTCTCCTCTGTTGCATGCATGCACTGAATCGAGCTCTCGTCGAAGGACCGGACGCCGTCGCCGCCATTGAAGCCGAGCACCTCCATGCCGAGCTCTCCGAGCTCTCCCGAGGACCCCAACGAGCTCGCCAACGCCCTGGGAAGCCTCCTCAGCCGTCGCCGTTCCCCGTACCGCCCCGACGACGCCGGATTTCCCCGCCATCTTCCTCGGCCCCAGCGCGCCTCCGACGAGCAATCCCCGCCTCTCCACCTCCTCTCCGACCTCGGCACCAACCGCATCAGGACCGCGGTGAGATCCCGAAGCCAATGCGCTCCTCCCCGTCCTTTCTCTCCCCCTCTCGCATTCCTGCGTGTTGGGGAACGCGCTACGCAAAACAAAATTTTTCCGCGCACGAACCAAACCAAGAAACACTATCGAGGTGTAGATAACGATATCATACCTTCGACGATCACGTCAATGCAGCGGAGAAGTTGACCGATGTCGATGAAGTCCGCAGACTCCCGCAGCTAGGTTATACCTCCCAGCCGCGAGAGCGATCTCCTCGCGAATAGTTCGCCCGATCAAACGCCGAAGTATACGACGTCTCCGAGGTATCCACGCGTACCGGATCAGCGACACCGCGGTAATGTGTGGACCAGCACACAAGAACAGCGGGGATCTACGAGAAGGAGAATCAGCAGCGCGCCGGCAGCTGTACTAGATCCAATCTAGAAGAGAGAGAAAAAGAAGGCTGTGGCCAATCTAGAGATGGCCGGCCTAGGGTTTAGTCCAAGGGACTAGGGCTGCCTCTGGGGCTGCTTGGGATACCCTTTGAGGTGCCCTGCCCCTCTATTTATAGGGGTTGGGGCAGCTCTCCCTAGGCAGGTGGAGTCCTACTCCAGCAGGGACACCCTGTTGGAGTTGGAGTCCAACTCCACTAGAACCTTCTAGAATTTCTAGAACCTTCCAGAACCTTCTAGAATTTCTAGAACCTTCCAGAACCTTCCAGAACCTTCCAATACTTTCCGGAACCATCCGGGACCTCCCGGAACACTTTCGAGATCATCCGAAACACTTTCGGAACCCTTCTCTCTCGTTCTCCATAAATCATAGCATTCCTAAATGTCGCTAAAACGTTAAGCGTGTGACCCTATAGGTTCGAGTATATGTGGACATGTCCGGAATACATTCCGGTCAATAATCGTCAGCGGGATCTGGACACCCATAACGACTCCCACATATCATCGAAGATCTTTATCGAGCAAACCTTGTATTGTCGCATACAATTCCTTTTGCCTCACGATACATTACACAACTCGAGGCGAGACTTTGACGGTATCCCTGTGATCAACTCCTTGATCACCATACCTAGTTATCCTCGTTACCGGTTTGTACTCTTTTCTCGTTTCCGTATTCCGGTATCCCCGTGACTAACCTTTTAGTCACAATACCTGGCCAGGCGACGCTGGACACCGTAATACCGAGTGGGCCCAGAGTGTATCTCTCCATCGCCGGATGGGCAAATCCCAGTCTTGACATATCTAGAACCATGATATACTTTCTGGTGTACCTGAAAGTCACCTTTATAATTACCCAGTTACGGCGTAACGTTTGATGACCCCAAAGCAACCATCCGGTATCCGGGTCTATGATATTCTCATGGTCTAAGGACGCAAGTAAACGTTAACACATCATGAGAAGATACTGACAACATATTGACGAAGTGATCTCGCAGTATCTCATAAGGGGTCTATCCAACACCATTGTTACCCTAACAATGTGTTCCCATTATTGTCGGCATCCTTGTTACATTAACAATGCCCATGATCAGGAAAACAAGATCATCAACAATACATGAGCTAGTCCAGAGGCCTGACTAGGGATCTGAATGGTGTTTATTATTCCACACATGCAATTAGGTTTTCCTCTGAATCTCATATTCAAGAACCAATGCAATTTTAGCATAGAACATAAACTTAATCATGAACATGAAAATAGAATAATAACAACTTTATTATTGCCTCTAGGGCATATTTCCAACAGTCTCCCACTTGTACTAGAGTCAATAATCTAGCCAATGCTTAAGCTCCTAACACCTATGGCATTCCGGTGTTGCTCATGCTTTGCTTGTGGTAGAGGCTTCGTCAGCGGATCTGACACATTCAGATCCGTGTGTATTTTGCATATCTTTACGTCTCCACGCTCCACCAATTCACGAATGATGTGGAATCGGCGTTGTATATGTTTGGACTTCTGGTGGGACCTTGGCTCCTTGGCCTGAGCTATGGCGCCACTATTGTCACAATAGAGCTCCATAGGATCCAGCGCGCTCGGAACCACACCAAGCTCGGTGACGAACTTCTTAATCCAAACGCCCTCCTTTGCCGCTTCTGAAGCGGCGATATACTCAGCCTCCGTTGTAGAATCCGCCACAGTGTCCTGCTTGGAACTCTTCCAGCTCACTGCGCCACCGTTCAGTGTATACACTAAGCCTGATTGAGATCGAAAATCGTCCGGATCTGTGACAAAGCTGGCGTCGGTGTAACCCTTTACAACGAGCTCTTCGTCACCACCGTATACGAGAAACATATCCTTAGTCCTCTTCAGGTACTTAAGGATATTCTTCACTGCTGTCCAATGATCATGACCTGGATCACTCTGGTATCTGCTCGTAACACTTAGAGCATAGGACACATCTGGTCGTGTACATATCATGGCGTACATGATTGACCCAATCGCGGATGCGTATGGAATCTTACTCATGCGTTCTCGCTCATCAGTTGTCGAAGGACACTGATTCTTGCTCAAACTTTTCCCATGCGACATCGGCAAGAACCCCTTCTTGGCGTTTTCCATACTGAACCTCTTCAGTACTTTATCTATATATGTACTCTGGCTTAGCCCTATTAGGCGCTTTGATCTATCTCTATAGATCTTTATACCTAATATGTATGCTGCCTCGCCTAAATCTTTCATTGAAAAACTATTTTTCAACGAAGTCTTAATATTGTCAAGAAAAGATACATCATTCCCAATCAACAATATGTCATCCACATAGAGTATTAGAAATGCTATTGCGCTCCCACTTACTTTCTTGTAAACACAAGCCTCTTCGCAGTTCCTGATGAAGCCAAATCCTTTGACCACTTCATCAAAGCAAAGATTCCAACTCCGTGATGCTTGCTTCAGTCCATAGATGGATCTCTGAAGTTTGCATACCTTTCCAGCATCCTTTGGATTGACAAAACCCTCGGGCTGTATCATATACACGTCCTCGGTTAGCTTCCCATTCAGGAACGCTGTTTTGACATCCATTTGCCATATCTCGTAATCGAAATATGCAGCAATCGCTAGAAGAATCCGAACAGACTTAAGCATCGCTACGGGAGAGAATGTCTCGTCGTAGTCAACTCCTTGAACTTGTCGGAAACCCTTTGCGACAAGTCGAGCTTTATAGATGTATACATTCCCATCCGCGTCTGTTTTCTTTTTATAGATCCATTTACATTCGATAGGCCTCACGCCTTCAGGAGGGTCCACCAAGCTCCAAACTTGGTTCTCGTACATGGATTCTATCTCGGATTTCATGGCGTCTAGCCATTTAACGGAGTCAGGGCCCATCATT
This sequence comes from Stipa capillata, assembly GCA_019208055.1. Taxonomy (NCBI): domain Eukaryota; kingdom Viridiplantae; phylum Streptophyta; class Magnoliopsida; order Poales; family Poaceae; genus Stipa; species Stipa capillata. Next base: position 150,095 of record JAGXJF010001804.1, on the reverse strand, counting down.
GCTTCCGTATAGGTCGCAGGCTCATCGTTGTCTAACAACAATACCTCGTCCGAAAACCACTGTGGTTTCGTGCGAATCCTACCAGACCTTCGTGGTTCAGCTGCTGGCTCGACTGAAGTCTCTACATCACATGTAGGGGCTTCCGTATCAGTCATTGTGGGAAACTCCGGAACCACTTCCGACGTTGCATCACTTTGACCTAATAACGAAGATTCACCAATCTCGTCGAGTTGCACTATCCTCCCACTCACCCCTTTCGCAAGAAACTCTTTCTCGAGAAACACACCGTTCTTTGCGACAAACACTTTGCCTTCGGTGCGGTGATAGAAGGAATACCCAACAGTTCCTTTGGGATAACCAACAAAGAAGCATTTATCCGATTTGGGATCGAGCTTATTTGGTTGTAAACACTTTACATATGCATCGCATCCCCAAATTTTAAGAAAAGACAAGTTGGGTTTCTTCCCATGCCATATCTCATATGGTGTCGTTTCAACGGATTTAGATGGTGCTCTATTTAGTGTAAAAGCGGCAGTCTCTAAAGCATAACCCCAAAAAGACAATGGCAGTTCAGTTAATGACATCATCGACCTTACCATGTCCAACAAGGTTCGATTACGTCTCTCGGACACTCCATTCCTCTGTGGCGTTCCGGGAGGCGTAAGCTGTGGAACAATTCCGCAGCTCTTCAGATGTTCGCTAAACTCGTAACTCAAATACTCCCCTCCGCGATCTGATCGCAGAAACTTGATTTTCTTGTTACGATGATTTTCTACTTCATGCTGAAATTCTTTGAACTTTTCAAAGGTTTCAGACTTATGTCTCATCAAATAGATATACCCATATCTACTCAAATCATCCGTGAAGGTAATGAAGTAGAGGAATCCACCGCGTGCAGCTATACTCATTGGACCACATACATCCGTATGTATGATCTCCAATAAGTCAGTCGCCCGTTCTACGTGGCCTGTGAACGGCGTTTTAGTCATTTTACCCATTAGACAAGGCTCGCAAGTGTCAAATGATTCATAATCAAATGACTCCAAAAGTCCATCACAATGGAGTTTCTTCATGCGCTTCTTTCCAATATGACCCAAACGGCAGTGCCACAAATAAGTGGAATTCGAATCGATTATCTTGCGACGTTTAGCGTCAGTGTTATGGATGTGTGTATTACCATCAAGATTCATAATAAATAACCCATTCACAACGGGAGCATGGCCATAAAACATATTATCCATATAAATCGAACAACCATTGTTCTCAGACTTAAACGAATAACCGTCTTGCAACAAACATGATCCAGAAATAATGTTTTTGCTCAAGGCCGGAACATAGTAACAATTACTAAGCTCTAATATAAATCCTGAAGATAAATGTAGAGGTAGGACACCGACGGCGAGCACAGCAACTTTTACTCCGTTCCCGACGCGCATCGTCACCTCATCCTTTGCCAGTCGCTTAGGCCTCTGTAGTTCCTGCATCGAGTTGCAAATATGAGCAACCGATCCGGTATCCAATACCCAAGAACTACATTGCGGACCAGCAAGGAATACATCAATAACATGTATGACACTCATACCTGAGCTGGACTTTCCAGACTTCTTCTTTTCTGCCAGATATTTCTTGCAGTTCCTCTTCCAGTGTCCCTTCTCTTTACAGAAGAAGCACTCAACATCAGAAGTGGCACCAGTCTTGGACTTCTTAGGCGTGTCAGTCATACTAGCACCCTTGGATTTGCCCTTTTTCTTAGACTTGCCCTTCTTCTTGAAGTTGGTTGTTTTATTCACCATCATCACATGATTGGCGTCCTTCTGGATTCCACTCTCAGCAGTTTTAAGCATAGTGAATAATTCACCCATACTCTTTTCCATCCCATTCATGTTGTAGTTCATGATGAAGCTACTATAGCTCGGAGGGAGGGAAGCAAGAACAAGATCAGTGCCCAACTCTTGGGAGATTGGAAAACCTAGCGCATCCAACCTTTGCGCGTACCAGACAATCTATGTACGTGCTGACTCACTGAGCTGCCCTCAGCCATCTTGCATTCAAACAAGGCTTTGGATATCTCATATCTTTCAGTCCTTGCTTGCTTCTGAAATAAAGCTTTCAGCTCCTGGATTAACTCATAAGCAGCCCAATTCTCAAAACGCTTTTGAAGATCAGGTTCCATGGAGGCAAGCATGATACACTGTACTGCAATGGAATCATCGCTCTTAGATTGATAGATACGAGTCTCATCATCCGTAGCGTTAGCGGGGAGTTCACCGAGAGTTTGCGATAGGACATAGTCCTTCTTGGCACTCTTGAGGACAATCCTCACATTACGGTACCAGTCCGTAAAGTTGTTCCCAGATGAATTCAGTTTTTCTTTCTCAAGCAACGCGCATAGTGGAAAGGTGGTTACGGGTGCCATAGATCTACAACTTAAAAACAAATACACTTTAGACATTGTTCATGATTAAAGCAACTCAAATTAACACTTAATTAGAGTAAGCTCCCACTAAAACCAATATCCCTCATAATTGATTATTAGTGATTCAAGATCCACGACTCACTTACTCCACCATTGATGTGACATCACTGATGATGGAATAACGAGACCGGTAGGTCAACATGCCAATCATATCCCATATGACTCTTGTTCATCTTTCGATGGGTGTGTTCCGAGCCCAAGACGATCTTGCAAAGCTCGTCAAGACAACCGAGTGCTCTGCTGCGCGAACGGTTCGCGCCCGCCTCATATATGTCAAACCTATCGTACCCATGTGACATGGCGCACCTCAGAATGGCAAATACTCCAGACGGTGCTACACTTGGAAGAACACTAACTACTTTGATATTTGTGTGAGGGATCACCCTATTTAACAACGTCTACCACGCATCAAACAAGGTGCATAAAAGGGATTAACATCACATGCAATTAAATTATTGTGATATGGTATAGCCCCTTTTGTTGAAGAAGACTTCTTCAACATCTTTTGGCAGAGAACTCCTTCTTCGCGTACGACGTAGCGTCGAGGTCCATCGATGTAAGATTGTCACCACCATGTCCTTGCAATTACAACTATTTGCTATCACATAGCTAATAAAATAAATGCATTACATGGCTTTCTAGTTGACGCGTAGGTCAATATAATAAATAATGACAATCGTATTGGCTCCTGCCGATTGCCGTACTCATGACACGCAGGTCATGACAAAATTAAAATTACAAACACTTTGCATCTCATACAATCACATTGCATCACATAGGCTATACCACATCACATGCATACCCTGCAAAAACAAGTTAGACGCCTCTAACGTTTATGCTACAATACGTGGCTTTATGGTTACGTTGCAAACCGTTTGCTACCTACGTTACCATAAGCATGATTGCTCTTGCAGTTATTTAACTGTCGGGGTGTCTGGAATTGGAGACTCGGAAATCTCGAACCCCATACTAAACTTCGTCATACGCATGACCCCCGAGTAGATCACATCTACAAGCCCGCTCATTGCAAATTTATCTTCTCAACTAAAATGAAACCAAAGTCATCCTTAGCATGTCTCGATCCGAAGATCATAAGGTTCGCCGGACCTCTGAAAATTTCACGATGCCGCCGAGATCAAAATTTTGCAATGAGAGGGAAACAACAAGAAAATCTGGTGGTAGATCTCATCTAACACCCCGCACATCATATGTGCAATGCCGCATATCACATATGCTCTAGTCGTACCTACAACTACGCATAGAACCGCTCTGATACCACTGTTGGGGAACGCGCTACGCAAAACAAAATTTTTTCCGCGCACGAACCAAACCAAGAAACACTATCGAGGTGTAGATAACGATATCATACCTTCGACGATCACGTCAATGCAGCGGAGAAGTTGACCGATGTCGATGAAGTCCGCAGACTCCCGCAGCTAGGTTATACCTCCCAGCCGCGAGAGCGATCTCCTCGCGAATAGTTCGCCCGATCAAACGCCGAAGTATACGACGTCTCCGAGGTATCCACGCGTACCGGATCAGCGACACCGCGGTAATGTGTGGACCAGCACACAAGAACAGCGGGGATCTACGAGAAGGAGAATCAGCAGCGCGCCGGCAGCTGTACTAGATCCAATCTAGAAGAGAGAGAAAAAGAAGGCTGTGGCCAATCTAGAGATGGCCGGCCTAGGGTTTAGTCCAAGGGACTAGGGCTGCCTCTGGGGCTGCTTGGGATACCCTTTGAGGTGCCCTGCCCCTCTATTTATAGGGGTTGGGGCAGCTCTCCCTAGGCAGGTGGAGTCCTACTCCAGCAGGGACACCCTGTTGGAGTTGGAGTCCAACTCCACTAGAACCTTCTAGAATTTCTAGAACCTTCCAGAACCTTCTAGAATTTCTAGAACCTTCCAGAACCTTCCAGAACCTTCCAATACTTTCCGGAACCATCCGGGACCTCCCGGAACACTTTCGAGATCATCCGAAACACTTTCGGAACCCTTCTCTCTCGTTCTCCATAAATCATAGCATTCCTAAATGTCGCTAAAACGTTAAGCGTGTGACCCTATAGGTTCGAGTATATGTGGACATGTCCGGAATACATTCCGGTCAATAATCGTCAGCGGGATCTGGACACCCATAACGACTCCCACATATCATCGAAGATCTTTATCGAGCAAACCTTGTATTGTCGCATACAATTCCTTTTGCCTCACGATACATTACACAACTCGAGGCGAGACTTTGACGGTATCCCTGTGATCAACTCCTTGATCACCATACCTAGTTATCCTCGTTACCGGTTTGTACTCTTTTCTCGTTTCCGTATTCCGGTATCCCCGTGACTAACCTTTTAGTCACAATACCTGGCCAGGCGACGCTGGACACCGTAATACCGAGTGGGCCCAGAGTGTATCTCTCCATCGCCGGATGGGCAAATCCCAGTCTTGACATATCTAGAACCATGATATACTTTCTGGTGTACCTGAAAGTCACCTTTATAATTACCCAGTTACGGCGTAACGTTTGATGACCCCAAAGCAACCATCCGGTATCCGGGTCTATGATATTCTCATGGTCTAAGGACGCAAGTAAACGTTAACACATCATGAGAAGATACTGACAACATATTGACGAAGTGATCTCGCAGTATCTCATAAGGGGTCTATCCAACACCATTGTTACCCTAACAATGTGTTCCCATTATTGTCGGCATCCTTGTTACATTAACAATGCCCATGATCAGGAAAACAAGATCATCAACAATACATGAGCTAGTCCAGAGGCCTGACTAGGGATCTGAATGGTGTTTATTATTCCACACATGCAATTAGGTTTTCCTCTGAATCTCATATTCAAGAACCAATGCAATTTTAGCATAGAACATAAACTTAATCATGAACATGAAAATAGAATAATAACAACTTTATTATTGCCTCTAGGGCATATTTCCAACACTGCGACGTTCACCGATGGGCCTCCTCCGTCCTCGCCGTCGCCGGCCATCTTCCGGCAACCACCGAACCCCACCGCCGCTGCCAATCTGCTCCCCATATCTCCCCCATGCCAGATCCGCCCCTCCCGAGCGCATGCACGCGGCGCCGTGCTCGCCGGCGTGCCCGCGCGCCGCCACTGGCCCGACCAAACCAAGCCCAAAGAGCCACTGAGTAGTGGACCCCACTGGTCAGGAGGTTAATTAGTTTTTAATAACAGATTAAGAAAATTAAAACACTAATGAGAGAATGACAGGTGGAAAAAGAAATTTGGGAAAAATAGATATATGCCACTGCCGTTCACTCGTCTAATTGCCAGCGGGGGCATTTTGGTCCCTTGTGTAGATACGGTGCGAGATACGTGGCTGTATTTCACCGTAATTGCCCTAAATCGCTCGTAATGGCATATCTCTAAGTACATTCAAATTTTAATGGCATTTGTCCAAACCCGAAAATAGTAATGGCAGATCTCGATTTCGAGTTAATGGCAGTGGCATAAATCTAATTTTCTCATTATTTTAAGTAATCTTATGGAATATTTCTTATATTTCTGGCTGGTAATAAAATTTTAGATGTTTTCATATTTTAAAAGAATTGATATACATTTTTGGATAATTTGTAGTTAAGTCTACTATTTTCATGATTTTTATAATTTTTCTTATTTTCCCTTGGTTTATATTACTGATTGGGTTGACATATGTGTAAAATTACTTATCGGCCAAACTGCTCTGGGTGAGGGGTTAAATATGTCTGGTTCAAAAATTAATGATTAAATTTATCTAATTTTAAAGTTTTAGGATCAAAACTCTTACTTTTACCACATGTTAAGTGCGGATGCTAATTAGACCGTCATTTTCGTGCTGTTTTGATATCCAGCTTTGCCCTTGCCAACATTGGTAGGTTGGTCAATTGGATGGTCGTCGAGATTAGCAGGTCAGCTAAGCCAGAGCAAATGATCGACAGTACTACTACCACCTGTACCAAACACAAAGCACCATATGCGCGCTCTCGTGACAGCGTACGTACGTCCTGTCCGCGCGCGGCTGGCCAGCCGGCCCTTATGTCGCCGTGGCGTTCCCGCGATGGCGCCACGTAACCTAGCCGTACACACCTCTGCGTCGACAGTTTTCAGTTATGTGATGTTCGGTGCTGATCGGATCTTGACCGTTGATCCGGCCGACCAAGTGCGCGCCGCTTTATGCTAGTAGCATGCAGCTTCGTGGTAGAACAAGTACTGTTCTTGCCTAGCTACACGTCAAATATATATGTAGAAAGGCTCCAGCTATATATAAGACGAGCCGTTCGATGAGAACAATGAAGCCTGATGATATAGCTAGCCTGATATAGTGGGCCCCGTGAAGCCTGATGTAGCTGGCCTGCCGGGTACGTGCAGAGCAACGATCCTTCTTCCTTCTCGCAACGTTTGCGGTTGTACACGTACCAACTGAGGTGCATGTTCTAGGCCTTGCGAACGGGCTCTATTAATATGCACGCCAGGGCCAGGCGCGCACGACTTGGCGGCAAAAACTTGCATTAATTCGCTTTTGTATGTACAAATTAAGCAAGCGGTGCATGCGTAAGTAGCGTACGTACGTACGTACGGCGATGATGAGGCCACGGCCGGCTCCCGTGACTGGCCTCCTCTTCCCGGCCGTCCTCCTCGCCGCGCCGTGGCTCACCGCGACGGCCGGCGACGGCATCGTGGCCGCGGACGGCACGCGGTTCATGGTGAACGGCCGCAGCACTGTCTACTTCAGCGGGTTCAACGCCTACTGGCTGATGCTGATGGCGTCCGACCCGTCGCGGAGGGGCAAGGTGGTGGCGGCTTTCCGGCAGGCGTCGGCGCACGGGCTCAATCTGGCGCGCACGTGGGCGTTCAGCGACGGCGGCGACCGGCCGCTGCAGTCGTCGCCGGGCGTCTACGACGAGGCCATGTTCCAGGTGACCGACCGATATCGATCGGTGCCGATGCTTTCGTACATGCGTGTGTGCAGACAAAAGCAGAGCTTGCGTACAAAATAGTAACAACTTGTCTCGATCTGTGGGTTTTTTCAGGGGCTGGATTTCGTCGTCGCCGAGGCGAGGCGGCATGGCATATACCTTCTCCTTTGCCTGACAAACAACTTCCAGGACTTTGGCGGCAAGCGGCAGTACGTGGAGTGGGCGAGGGAGGCCGGCGGCCGCAACCTCACCACCGCCGACGACTTCTTCAACTCTACCCTCGTCAAGGCCTACTACAAGAACCATGTCAAGGTAATTACTAGTACTTACGTCCGTGTGATCAATTGCAACTGCACTACTATACCATCTCTGGCTCAATAATACATGCCGGATATATCAATGTCTTTTTCTTCCTTTCATCTTTGTTACTAGTTTCATGTCTAAAAGGGGACTATTGTATGTATGTACGTGGCATGCAGACTGTGCTGACGAGGGTGAACACCCTGACAGGGGTGGCGTACAAGGACGACCCTACCATCTTCGCCTGGGAGCTCATGAACGAGCCCCGGTGCAACGCCGACCCCACCGGCACCATGGTGCAGGTGCCAGCTGCTCCTCCGTCCATCTATCATTGATTCAGTCATCCTTCTGCAGAATTCGTATCCTCGACGATCTAATTTGGTTTGATTCTTGATTTGCAGGCGTGGGTGGAAGAGATGGCGCCATACGTGAAGACGATAGACGGCAAACACCTGGTGACGGCGGGGCTGGAAGGCTTCTACGGCGACGGCGCCCACGAGAGCAAGGAGCTGAACCCATGGGGCATCTACTACGGCACCAACTACGTGGCCACGCACCAGGCGCCCGGGATCGACTTCGCCACCATCCACCTCTACCCGGACGTCTGGCTCTGGGGCTCCACCGTCGAGGAGCAGGCGAGCTTCTTCCGGAACTGGACGCGGTCGCACATCCGGGACACGGAGCGCCACCTCGGGAAGCCGCTCCTCGTCACCGAGTACGGCAAGTTCCTCTGGGAGGAGGAGGAGGGCACCGGCGCCAACGCGACGCAGAGGGACTACTTCCTCGACATGGTCCTCGACTCCATCTACGCGTCGGCATCCCGGGGTGGGCCGCTGGTCGGCGGCGCCTTCTGGCAGCTGCTCGACGGCGGCATGGACACCCTCAAGGATGGGTACGAGATCATACTACCCGAGGACACCCGCGCCGCGAGCATCATCGGCAACCACTCCGAGCAACTGGCCGAGCTCAGCGGGAAGGACGCGGAGGCCATTCGCCGGAGGAGTTCACCTAGGAAGATTGGCAGTTCTGGTAGGGGCACTACTGCTCCGCACATCCAAAGACTCGTGATTCGTTTCATCTCTTTGTTCAGATCAATTTCTTCATTGTTTGGTACCGTCTAGGTTGTAGTACAAATGATCATTTTCATGTGCCTTCCTTCTCCAGAGGTTTAGTTAGCTGCTAAAACTAGTTATATGTAACTAGCAGAAGTCAGGATTGTACAGAAGGGTAGAATCCTGAGACTCAGCCACTCAGGATGAGTAATCAGAGTTTAAGTTGTACCTGTCCTGATATGTTGTGCACTTTGTGTACCATATCGAATGCTTTCACGAGGCAATAATTCAAACAGTTTCCATGGGCTATGTGAAGTGCGGAATTTTTTTTTAAGAAACCGGTAAAAACGCTGTCCTTTAATTAAGTAGAATAGAGTGATTCAGTTTTCTAAAGACAAAATGGGGTCAAAAACTAAATATAAAGGAACTCGACTGGCCAAAAACCAGGGGCTATGCAAAACAAAGCCGCGGCGCTAAAAATTACGCACCACTAAAACAAACCATTCGCGACTTAAATGTGATAAGGATAACTTCATTTCTGACAATTTTGGAGGGTCACTTTCTCACTGACAAAAGCCAGCAGCAATAGATGAGTTCTAGCTATTGACAACTCTACAAATTGAGTTATAGAAAATAAAAAATACTAGCAAATAAATATATAAAAGACAGCTCGACGCCAAACTAGTATTTCTGCTAGACGTTGCAATTTTACTCTGTTTTGCTCTGTAGCAAAGTATTTTTTAATCTTTTTTTTTGTGAGAATATGTAGCAACCAGCAAGAGTACCTTGGTCATAAGACAAGAGCATGTGATGAATCTGTGGCCTTAAATGTGATAGGAACATCTCCATAGACTCACCTGTTGATGATTCCTTCATGAAAAAACTTGTGGGAACTGTACCACCTGGAATCCACAGGCAAGAGCAATGTCCCAAATTCAGCCGTTGGTTCATGATGTGCTGTACTGAAAGGATACGAGCAACAACTCTGATTGATTTACACCGATTTAGCCTGCTTATACAATAGGCCCTGCCTGTGGGTTTTGAGTACGCGAATCTGTAACATCGATGTCTCTGTGCATATCACAAATCCCCCCAAGTTCAATGCATGAGTAACGAGAAAAGCTCGAAGAATAAGCAAGCAAGCAGCGTCAGAATCAGCGATCACCTGCCGTGCCGTCACGGTTGATATATCTGGGGAGGGCGCCGCCGCGGCGAGGAGGCGGTGAGCTTGCTGGCATGGCGTTCGGTTTGGGTTCCGCGGGATGTGTGGGTGTGAGAGGGAGCCAAAATGCTGATGGGCTTTTCTAGCTGACTCACTACCAGGCCGGCTTAAGAAGAAGAAATGTGAGCCCAAATTCTGATATCTGACATACTGGGCTAAGTTTTGGTTCTGGGCTGAAACATAAACCCAATCCTCAAGATATAAAAAGTCATAATACAAAGTCTTAATCAAAAAGTCATATTTTTCTCTCTCATTTTTTGCCTGAAGATCAGCTATGATTCAAAGAGCTAGCTAGGGCAAATGACGCATCACCGTCAAGTAATACAAAATCTTAATCAAAAAGGCATACAACGACCTTGGAAAGAAAGAGCTTTATGTTGGTCTATTTAATTATGTAGAGATGATATCATATTTGATAAAAAGAAGCTAACTAATTCTTTATAAACTTTATTCTTATGTATCAATTAGCTGTAATTGTGATCATTACTGCAACAACAATCATCAATGCAGGAGCAGATGCATATATGTGTCAGGAAATTAGAGTCAGCTACCAAGATATTTATGTTTCATTTTGAATAATGATTTTATAACAGGCTATGTAATTTTTGAGTTCATCTTTTTTATGTAACTCGTTGCGTCTTTGTATGCCGTTGGCATGTATTCATTAATCATCTTTAGGTATCGAGACCGGAAGGGAACGTCATGTATGCCGTGTGTACAGTGCACTAGTACATGACTTGTCGATACGAGGAGATCGAGTCGTTTTGACGAATGGCCATATTCATCCATTGTTGCCCACGATCGAACTAGAAAATCAAGACCGCTAATTAATTGTGCACGAAAGTGTAATAACCTGATTGAGATGCATTGCACCTTCTTCCTGTGTATGTGCTAGCTTGCGCGCGACCTGTCGATCGGCCGATTGTGGCGTACCCAGTTTTAAGGCCGGATAATTCCTTGTATTTACTGTATCGGTCTCATGATCAGTACCCGGTACACAAAAGTTAACATGTATATCATTGTCATACACGCATATTTTAGTATCGAAGATATAAATAGACCCTCAGGTCGAGGTCCTTTACCTGTAGCTCAATGGCTAGAAATTTGCAGCGGAAATCAAGTGGTGATGAAGCCCATCAATATGTCATACCCGACAGGCAACTGACTGGGGTTACGCCCTAACTTTCGCGAACACAATTGTATCCTCGGAGTTGACGTCTCTTTTGTCTGGCCAAATCAACAAGCCAGGTGAGTACATGGAATGTACTCGCAAGCAACCCGTAGGAAGGGTATAACGGATATATAATTCATGCAAGGTTTGTTTAATAAGAAGGCTTTACCCTAAGTCGAAGGTTGAGCGAAAAAGTAAGTTTTCATTTGAAATACGATGGTGATAGATTCAAAAACATTTCTAAAAACAAGCCCGTCTCTGACGGGTCAATATCTGATGCCAAAGATTACCTTCTGACATTCGTCAACTAGAGGTCGATAACCCCTGTATCGCCTCACACCATACTCAAGCCTACCCGTGCTACCGCTCTGCAGCACGGGCTAGGTTTCACTTCTGCAGTTCCTTTCTACCAGCCTGTAGCTCAAACTGCACACTGTGGACACATCATGTCCACGTTCTTAATCCCATTTCCATATTTCGTAACCAAAACTTAGTCTAACCAGTGTGTGGACTTTTCAAGTTGTGTCCATGACCGAGGACGCGGCTATTCGAATAGATTTTAACATTCTGCAGAGGTTGTACGGCGTTACCCATGAGATGTAAATCCCCCTTGTTGCCGGAGGTCAATAAACACACTTCGCGAGGTGTGCCGGCAGGGTTATTACAACAAGACATTTCCTTCATTTTCATACCAGTGCTAGACCCGCTAGATAAGATCTACCCAGTCTCCGCTTGTGCTCGGTAAAGCCCGACCCCACAACCCAAAGTGGACTTATCTTTGTGTCGAACCTCTCTCCACGTAATCACGTGGAGGTCCTCTAGGGATGCCAATCTACCTAGCACTCTCTTCCTACTGCCCACGGGTCCAGACACTAGCAATCGACGGGGTAATTATCCAAGCCCTTCCCACAAAGGGTATGTGGACGTACGAGGTGAACTTGGTCGAGCGGCACTTAGGTTCGGTCCTTAACTGATTCGAGCAAGACTGCACATCATCACCTCATAGTCATGTCTCTACATGCTACAACCATTCCTCCGATCTTCACTTACTGTTCTCACCCAAATCAAAATCATCCTCCATTTTAATTGGGGTTTTGGCAAACATCACTTTCAAACCATCGCCTCGGAAGGTACTCGTCTTCTCGAGGGTTTTAATCCCATAACCAAAGGAGTTTCGCATGAGTCGATCAAAATTAGGTTTTTCTCTATAGCAGGTCTAAGCATGGCTATTGCCTATATTCTTAATACTCTTGCTGGTCGTACGATGACCGGCTAGTATTGCTAGGGTTACAAGGATTGATTTATCGGACCTAAGTCATATGCAACTACATGGTGTAGCTAGGTCTAGCATAAAATATCATTCATACTCACATAGCATGCAGAGTTGCAAACAAAGTAATTAAGTTTTTCACACATATGGGTTTCAACATGATCAAGGTGGGAATGCTTGCTGGCGGTACCGACCGGGTCTCGAGCTCGATATTGATACGACAACCGCACGGAATCCTTTGCGCAAGGCTTCGCAACGTCAGAACTACACGTCGAAAAAGTACCGAATAAGAAACGGTGCGAGGAAGAACCAAGAACATCGAATGTAGAACCAGGGGAATCAACACATGAAATCATAACGTGTTTGCTTAGCCATTTGATTTTAAAGAGTTATCAGACGCTTTAGGTTAACACAACAAGGACACTATACCTAGGGCTCATTTAGTTACAATCGTGGCGGCTTGGACACATCTTAGGGTTGCTTTAACTGTTGTTTGAGCAATAAGGAGTTACTTTGGATTCTGATTTTACTTGGCAAACAACGGTATGGGATTACGTTGAAAGATTTTAAGCTTGATTTAGCGTGTGATGAATATGGTAGAGCTCATGTTTCCGAAACAAGGTTTTCAGCACATCAGGATCCCATTTTATTCGTGGTATGAGCAAAATATTTAGGTTTCGCGATCCTACTGGATCCAAAACATTTTATTTGATTCTACAAGATTTCTAGAAAAAGAATCAATTTGTCTGGGTTCATATTGAAGAAGATACACTTATTGTAGTTAAATCCGAACTTATTTAATTTAAACCGAGTTCTAAAAAGGAATTTCAATTATATATACATTTATATATATATATATATATATAAATGGTATAATTGGATGGATCTTGACTTTATAAAACTGTAGGAAGAAGGGTCATGTCATTTGGAGTTGCGACATGAGAGGAACAAAAGAGAGAAGGTCTAGCTGGAAAGTACGTCTTTGACACTGAGGAAACGGTTCCAAGTCAAGAACAAAAGAAATATGCTTTCCGGAAGGAGAAGCATACTTTGCAGCGAATGCGGACGGGAATGCGTTTTTGGTTTACTGGAATCGGCTCCAAGTCAGGAACAGAAGAATTACGCTTCCCAGGAGGTTAAGCATACCTTGCAGAGAACACAGGCAGGATTACGCGTCCAACTAAACAAAATGACTTTCTGCAAAGAGGAACAATGAATGCACTTTAGAAAAGGGAAAGCGTAAAATGAAATCCCTTTTCCTTAACATGGATGGTGGCGCTGTGAAGACTGGTCGACGGCGGAGGCGTTCGGGAAGAACTGCGCCAGCGAGCTCGAGCAGGGAGGAGAGGTCCGGCTTGGTCTGAGGAGGAAGAAAGCAGAGGAGAACCACAGGGGAAGCTCGGCAAGAGAAAATAAAGAAGTTTAGAGTGGGAGGGAGCTCGACGGTGGGGAGGAATTAATGGAGGTCCACCGGGGCGTTGGGACCTGCGGGACCAGGATGGTGCTCCCTGCCGAGGCTGTAGAAGAAGGGCCCCGACGGTTCCTTGGTTCAGTGAGGGAAGATGGGGAAGGGGAAGAGGTGTGTTCGGGCTCTGCTTGGGTGCTCAAGAAATAGGGGGCAGCAAAAGGGAGTGAGGAGCTCAAGCAAAGGAAGAGGAGGGATGGAACTACTGATGTCCCTGTTGGTCGTGGAGTGCTTCTCGTCGGAGCTGAGCTTGGGCGCAAGGCGGGGCCAAGGGAGGGATGATAGGGGCAACTCAGGCGTGCTCGTTGTTGCCAAGCTGGAGCGGGCGGGAAGTAGAGAGGAATAAAGGAGTGAGGCGCTCGGCTTGGGGGGCTTAGCAAGCTATGGAGGATAGGGGTGCTGAGGAGAGGAGTAGAGGGGAGCTCGAGATTTAAAGAACCTGGGAAAGAGATGCTTGGAACAGAGGTGTTAATGGTGGGAAGAAGGTGAGGTGATTGAAGGTTAGCTCGATTTGTGTAGCAGATGAGGAATGTGGAGCTCCGGGTGGGAACTGATGAAGCAGCGGCAGCAGGAGCTCAGTTTGGGGAATAAAGCGAGCTCAGGTTGATGACCAGAATCAATGAGGAGCTCGTCGTGGATGGAACCAGGGAGAATGGCAGCTTGGGGGCTCGGTAAGAGAAGAAGAGAAAGGGGAGGTGAGCTGCTCAGGTGAGAGAGCAAGGGAGGAATGGGGAGATTGGAAGAGAGATGGGGATTGGCGAGAGGGATGGAGCTCAGCTAGATTGGAAGAGGGATGGGGATGTACTCTCTAAGAGTTTCGCCCTCTTCTTGGGTACAACTGTGGAGATCCCACGCGTTCCCGGGCCTGTTGTAGGTGCCCTGGAAATTGTTCACGAAGAGGGTCTCAAGGTCGGTCAACGACTGGATGCAACCCTGAGGCAAGCTGGTAAGCCAGGCTCGAGCTGAGTCGGCTAGAAACAGAGGCAGGTAGTGGATTGCGACGTAGTCATTGCCACCATTGGTCCTGCAGGCCGTATGGTAATCGGCCAGCCAGATGTCTGTCCGAGTCTCACCCGTGTAATTGTCGATTCCGGTGACCTGAAATTGCGACGGGAAGACGACGTCACGGATGCGAGATCTAAACGCCTTTGGGCCTACATAGGCCATGCCGGAAGGAGCTGGAGAGCTGCGCCGGCTTGTAGCGCCGCGGTCGCTATTGTCACCGTTGTGACCGCTGCGGTAGTCCCTCCCTGCGTCTCGACGAGCGTCATGTCTGGAATCGAGGGAGTTCTGCGCATCGCGGTCTGGTCCGAGTCGATTACGTGCTGACCCGGCAGGGTGAGCGTATTTGTCCGCACCTTATCAGGCATGGTTTCTTGCAAAAATGGTCCCCCGTGCATCACAATTTGGTCCGAGTCGGCTGCGAACCTGTGGCGCACCCGGTTTTTAAGCCGGATAATCCCTTGTGATTACTGTACCGGTCCCTGGATCAGTAGCCGGTACACACAAGTTGACCTGTATATCATTGTCATACACGCATATCGTAATATAACATGTAAATAGACCGTCAAGGTCAATAGTCTGATACCTGTAGCCCAATGGCTATAAACTTGCAGCGGAAAAAAAAACAAGCGATGATGTGGCCCAGCAATATGCCAAATCCCGACAGGCAACTGACTGGGGTTACGCCCTAGCTTTCGCGATCGTATTTGCTTCTTCGGAATTGATGTCTCCTTCGTCTGGCCAAATCAACAAGCCAGGTGAGTACATTGAATGTACTCGCAAACTATTCTCATAGGAGGAAATATACGGCAATATTTCATGCAGATGATAGATGAAGGAATAGCTCTAACCTAAGTTGCTTGTTGTGCGGAAATGTAAGTTTCAATTTAAATACGAGAATAGTAGATTCCAAAACAGTTTTGTAAATCAGAGCAATTCAAAACAATAAAAACTTCTCTTGAGGTAGACCCGGCTACCTCCTTTTTATCACATGTGAGGACTCAGTCCATACTACCCCGGGTAGTATGACTAGCCTCCTCATCTCATTGCCCAGCTCGTACTATCCCGGATAGTACAGCCGGCCTCCTCAACGCAGAGCTCAGCCCATGCTATCCCGGATAGCTCGGCTAGCCTCCGCTTAACTCAATGCCTATCCCGTACTATCCCGGATAGTACGGCTAGCATCCTCCTCCTGCAATTCCTTGCTACCAGCCGTGTAGCGTAAATTGCACCCTGTGGACACATCATGCCCACGTCCTTAATCCCTTTCCCAATCTTTCACAAACAATACTTAGTCTAACCAGTGTGTGGCCTTGCCAGTTCATGTCCATGACCGAGGACGCGGCTATTCGAATAGTTTTTAACACTCTGCAGAGGTTGTACGGCTTTACCCACAAGATGTAAGTCACCCTTGTTGCCATGGCCAAATGAGCACTCTTCACAAGGAGTGCTGGCAGGGTTATTACAACGAGACTCTTCGCCCGTGTTCACACTAGAGCCGGACCCGCTAGGAGGGTAACCCAACTTTTGCATCCCGGATGTCAAAAATGGGACTCTTCACCTTTGTGTCGAACCATAATTTCACGTACTCGTGAGACCCACCGAGAGCTTTACCTCCATAGCGTGGAACTCATCGAGAGCTTTACCCCCACGTAATCCCGTGAAGATCCTCTAGGTATCCGGGATCCACCTAGCACATCACCCTAACTTCCCACGGCTCCGAGCTCTAGTATTAGACGAGGTACCGAGTCAAGTCCTTCCCATAAAGGACATGTGGACGTACGGTGGGGGAACTGATTCAGCGGCACTTAGGTTCGGTCCTTAACCGATTCGAGCAAGACTCCAAATTTCCACTCATCACCTCAGGTAGCGACCGGCTACCCTATCATTCATTACCTCAAGTAGCAACCGGCTACTCTACCACCTCCCAACATCCCTTAGCATTCTTGCCCGAATCAAAATTCCTCCATCATTTCATTTGGGGTTTTTGGCAAACATTGATTTCAAAAGGGCTCCTCGGTGTGCATTTGCAAACCGAGAGTTTGTATTCCCATGTAACCGTTTAAAACTTGATTTTCAACTATAGCAGGGCTAAGCACGGCTAATGCCTATATCCTTACTACTCCGTTGGTTGTATATCTACCAACTAAATATATCTAGGGGTACAAGAGTCAGATTTTCAGACCTACCTCAGGTGCATCTACTTGGTATAAACTAATCTAGCATAAAATAACGTTTATATTCTCTTAGCATGCAGGGTTCGCAAACAACATAATTAGATTTCAACATATGGGATTCAACATGATCAAAGTGGGAATGCTTGCCTGGCAATATTGTCCGGGGTTCGGTCTTGAACTCGATCCGACAATTGTCTGAGATCCTTCGCGTGATATCTTCTAACGTTGGTATCTACACGTCAAAAGAATGACGAATAAATCCACGGTGCGAGGAAGAGCCAAATAACATCGAATGAGGAACCAGAAACTTCAACATATTAAATCATAGCGCGTTTAGTAAGCTATTTGGTTTTTAAGAGGCTTTAGGAAGTTAGAAATGGATACTTTAGGTTAGCACGACGAAAGGTTTCCATCCTGGGACTCTCCGTTTTTCTGAGACTTTCGTTGAATTAGAGCGGACGCATTTCTTGTCTCAATTTTATTCGGAAAACAGGGAGGTGGTAAAGGATAGTGCTAGGATGTCGGCGTAGAGACGCCTCTAGCGGTGGTCCGGAGGGACCCCCTTTGGAGTTCGGCCCAGGGGAGTAGTGAGTTTCTTACGAGCCTTGGTGTGGATTAGAGTTTAGCGAGTAAACCCGGTGGCTAAGGATGTAATGACGCAAGGATTTACCCAGGTTCAGGCCACCCCGGGAGGCGTAATTCCCTACGTCCTGCTTGTTTTTGTATATATGTGTGTATATGACAAGTATGACGAGTTACAAAGGTGCGCACTGTTCTTCTTCTTGCTATAGCCCAGAGGAAGAACGGTGCTTCTTCGGTACGGAGTAACCTTAGAGAGATCGAACTAGGAAAAGAGCCAACCCCTTGCATGGACCAGGCTCTCCCCTTATATACTTGGGGGAATACCACATAGGTCGGCAAAGGAAAATGAGTTGGACTGATACTGTGGGCGACGTGGGTGCAACTGGAAGCGCCCACACCTCTATTTAATGCGAACCGCATACTTTCGGCCGGGACGTCGCTTCACCGTATGTCGGAACAGGGGTTCTGACATCTTTACCCTTCGGCGGGCCCCGTGGATGAAGACTTATTGGCCTCTTCTGACTGGGTCGGTAAATACCCACTCGCGGGTCCCATGGGTCAGCCTCTCAACCCGCACAATGAGTTGCGCGGCGGCGTCCCCCATGGGGTAGAAAGGATGACAGTGACAGGGCGTGCAGGGCGGCGCGCTGCACCGGGGGGACCCGGTCTTGACCGTCATCATCCCTCATAGGGCTTGGGGTTCCTCGTCGAAATGACAGGCATTAAATGCCTCCGCCAGAGCGGAAGCTTACTGGAGAAGCTGGGTGCTGGCCGACGCAAATGGGCGAGGGTCCCGCCAGAGGACACGTCGTCCCCCGAGCACTCGGTCCCGAGCATCATCCTTCGCTAGGAGAGGGCGCCAGCTGTCTTCCGGATGCCCCCGAGCAATCTCGAGCGCTCGGGGAGCACTCGCAGGGGGGCCGCTCGGGGCGCCTTGAAGGGGGGAGCCCGAGGGAGAGCGCTCGGGGGCGGAACCCGAGCGCTCCCCTGGGCCCCACATCTGACAAGATGCCGAGCGCTCGGGAAGGGACCCCGAGCGCGCCCTTCGCCCTCTGGGACGCCGAGCGCTCGGGGACGGACCCCGAGTGCTCGCTCAGCGCGTGGGCCGTGGACTCCCGGAGGCCCAAGACCCCTTCTGGTTTGCGGACGCGGCCTCTGGAGGAGACCCCTTATTCCTTAGGAATGGCCACGGGTTCCGCACGGCGATCCGGGTGGGACCCAAGGCCCCAGCGACCGGAGCGCCATGTGTCACCATCTGCGGCATTTGGTTGGCCTCCGCCGGCGGTTAGGGGTACCCTGGGCCCCATTCCGCCGACAGTAGCCCCCGGCCTTATCTCCCAGCGACGGCCCGAAGGGCTACGACTGGGGATAAGGCCTTTCTTCTTGGGCCAAACAAAGATGCCGGCCCATTCTGATGCGCCCTGCGGAGGGGCGCTTTTAACGCGGCGCGCGCGGAGCGGGAGCGACGCCCAATCCGCACGCGCCACCTGGCCGCGGGCGCTTCGTGTTGCGCCCGCGCGGGAAAAGCGCGCCGTTCCGGGCGGTTGCGTGCTCCGGATTTCGCGCGACTGCGAAATTACTGCCAACGGCAGTAAACTGACAGCCCAGGATTGTTTTCTGGAAACCGCCGGACGGTTGAACTTCTGCGGTTTTTTTCCCTTTTGAAAAGAAAACCGCTTCTCACTTTTGAACTTTTCACCTCCTTGCGCAAACGCTCTGTCTCCCAAAGTACTTGCGCTTTCTTCGTCTTCTTCCTCCCGCCGCCGCCATTTTTGCCTCCCGAAAGCTTTCTCCGCCACCAATTCGCCACCATAATGACTCGCCGCAAGACCCGGCAGAGCAGCCCTCCGACCCCGAGCTCGCCTAGCGTGCTCCAGAAGTCCCGCCTCCTCAATGAGGAGGCGATGGACAAGGTCCGAGGCATCGTGGTGCCGGAGGGCCGTCCGAACCCGACGGTGGTGCGGCCGGCGACGTATCCGCCGAACCCGCAGGCGAACGAAGCGGTGATCTTCACGAGCTTCCTGGGGGCGGGACTCCTGCCGCCATTCTCGGCGTTCTTCATGGAGGTCCTCAAGGATTATGGGGTCCACCTTCTCCATCTCACCACCAACTCCGTGGTGGTGCTGGCGATCTTCGCCCACCTCTGCGAGATGTTCGTCGGGTGATGCCGTAGGTGGCGCTCCTTCGGCATTACTTCGTCCTTCGATCGGTCGGGAAGACGCGGGGCTCCGGCCGAGCGGAGGTCACTGGCAGCGCCAACTTCCAGCTCCGGGGAGAGAAGGAGGACGATCTTTACATTCCGCAGGTGTTGCGGAACAAATGGGATGATTGGCGCCAGCAGTGGTGCTATGTCAACACCGACCCGGCGACGGAGCTGCTGATCCCGGAGGCGCCGGCGGAGCACAAGAAGACATGGGAGTACATGGACCCGAGCGACAAGGAGCTGTTTTTGGCGGTGGCGCGCATCACCCAACTTCGGGAGTTGGGGCTGACGGCCACCATGGTCGTCGGCGATTTCTCCGACGCCGGCTGGCGCCGCTACGGGAGCGCGCAGCGACCGGCGTGGACGTACACCGGCGACGATGACTTCTGCCGGACGGAGGTCGGCGCCGGCAAGAACCTGACCCCTGCCGCGGTGGCGATGTTTCTGAAGGCGCTGCTCGGGGTTCAAGACCCTTCGCGGGCCGAGCTCGCCCGGCCGGACCTGCCACTCTGCGTGCATGCGGACCGGCAGAGTATCCTGGACATGATGCCGGTGTGCGACACGCATGGCTTCGTGTCCGCGCCGAGAGCTGGCCCGCGCGCGCCGGCTGGGGGCATTCGGATCTTCTCAGATGAAGACGAGGTGCAGGCGCGGGCGGCCAGAGCCGCGAGCGCCCCGGCGGCAGATGTTGCTGCCGACCCCGCCGACCCGAAGGGCAAGGGGCTAGCCCCGCCACCTCCGTCTCCACCACCGCAGGTGCCGGCGGCGAAGAAGAAAACGACGCCGAAGCCGACCGTGGCGGGAGATGTCGGGCAGGGAAGCTCTGCCCATGCCGGCCTCAAGTTCTGGCGGTGGCCTTCTGCGCCGCCTCCGCCGCCCCCGTCCACCCGCGGGCCCTCAGGCGCCGGGGAATGGAGGCGGCGGCTCGGGGCGAGGGAGCCACTGGGACCGGCGCCGACTGGAAGCTCGCCGGCGGCCGGCGCGGACGCCGCCACCGGACAGAAGAGGAAAGACCCGCCGGGGTCCTCCGACCCGGACTCGATCGTCCCGAAGGGCAAATGGCGGTAAGAATAATCCTCACATTTGCCTTATTTTGGCTATGTATCGTGCTCGGGTGCTGACCTCGAGCTTGGCTCTGTTGGTTTTTAGGGCGAAGAAGTCTAAGCTGTCCCTGAGCCCGCCGGTGGCCCCGAGCGCCCCGGTTGCCCCGAGCGCGGGCGGGGACGCGAGCGCGGGCGCTGCCCCGAGCGGCACCCCTGCCCCGAGCAGTCCTGCGGCGCCGGCCCCGAGTGCGCCGCTTGCGCCGAGCGCAGTTCCGTCCCCGAGCGCCGAAACGGCCTCGCGGGAAGGAACTGTTCCGAGCGCGGGAGCAGCCGCATCTGAAGCGGAGGCGCCGCCGCCAGAGGCTCCGAGCGCCGACCCAGAGGAGCTGGGCGCTGGCCCGGAGGAGGAGCGGGAGCCAAGTGTCGCCGCGGCTGAGGAGCAGGCGGCGTCACTTGAGCAGGAGCCACGCACCGCCGCGCCCGGGAACAGGCGGCGGGGCGTCAGCAGGAGCCGAGCGCCGCCGATCCTGAGGAGCAGGCGCCGGGGCCCGAGCAGGAGGCGGTCCCCCACGGAGGAGACCGAGAGCGTTCGGCCCGAGGAAGGGGCCGGCGGCTCTAACGCGGCGGAGTGCCCCGAGCCTCAGGAGGAGGAGCTCGGGGGCTCTGCTATCATTGTGCTACCGAGGGGGCAGCGCGTCACGCGCCGCGACGAGGCACCCCGGGTGATCCCCCCGGAGTGTTCGACGCCGCGCGCAGCGGCCCTTGACAAGGTCCAGGAGGACTTCACCGCCAAGGAGAAGACTTTGGCGCAGAAGGAGGCCTCACTGGAGGATCAGGAGGCTTTGCTTGCAGAGGCGGCGGAGACCCTTTCGAGCCGCATTCGTATTGCCAAGCGGGAATACGAGCGGGACATGGGCGAGGTCGCTCGCCAGCGGGAAGCCTTGAATGCTCTGAAGAGGGAGCTCGTCGAGAAGGAGAACCTCCTTAATGAGCGAACCTCCCGCCTCATCAACATCGAGGCCCGGGTGACCGCGCGCGAGGAAAGTTTGAAGGCGCGGGCCGCCGAGGTTAAGCGACACGAAGAGTAGCTTTCCCTTCGCGAAAGGGAAGTCGAAACGAAGGAGGTCGCGCTCACGAAGCGCGAAGGGGACCTGGAGAAGGCGACCAATAAGCTGGATGCCGAAGTCCAGGGCCGCGTCGATGCTGCCCGTGAAGAGCTTGCCAAGCAGATGGCAGATCTCCGCTCCCAAGTCCAGAACCTCGAGGGGCGGCTCGAGGACTCGCGCGTTTCCAAGCGCAACCTCCAAACCAAGCTCCAAGAGGTGGAGGAGGCAAGGAAACGCGAGCGCTCGGAGGCCACCGCTGCATGGGAAAAGGTGGAGGAGGCCCGCCTCGGGCTGCTTGGCGAACGCGCGGAGCATACGCGCCTGATGAGGGACATCTTCTCGCAGGCTCGGAGGGCCATTCGGGCCGCCGGGCTCGGGGACGTCGCCCTGCCGGAGGGGCTCAGGCCGGTACCCCCGGGAGCGTTGCGCTGGGATTCCAACAAGTCGCGGAGCGCCTCGTCGGACTCGGGGATGCCATGACCCGGCGGCTTGAAGAAGAAGGCCGAGAACTGGCGTTCGCGGTGGCGGAGCACACCTTAGCGTGCTACCGCAGCCGCAACCCGAGCTTCTCGTTGGAGCCCACCGCGCAAGGGGACGACGAGGTCGCCGGAGACGAAGCTCGGAAGGAGATTCGAACGGTGGCCGACCAGATCACCCAGCGCTTCAACCGCGAGGTGGATGCCGGCAACGACGACGACGACCGCTCGGAGTAGCCTCTTCTTTGTTTTTCTTTTTTCTGTTCTTAGTCCAGGGGATCGAAACCCCCTTTGTAAGAACTTGTGCCTGATTGGCAATTTTTTTGTGGCGCAAAGAACTCCTGGCCGGAAGGCCTTTTGCTCCTTGCCTTCCTTTTATTGCATGTGTACTGGACTTGGCTCCAGCAGCGTTTTTGCTTTTCGTTTGCAGGTTCTTTACCCGGACTTGGCTCCGGGAAAGATTCTTGTAATTTCAGACGCGGACTTGGCTCCGACATCTTACTTTTGCAAGTTATGCTCAGACTTGGCTCTGAACACTTCGCTTAGTTGCGATTTCAAGCGTGGACTTGGCTCCCGACGCTTTACTTTCGCAACTTTTTCCGTTCGAACTTAGCTCCAAACGCTTGTCATCTTCTTCACCTTCAGTGGCGCATCTGGCTTTTGCTCGCGGACAGCCGAGGGACGGCGCTCGGGACGGACCCGAGGCCCCCAGCCCCCGAGAGCTAGACGTGCCGCGTCTTGGACTTGTGTGGCGTGTCTGGCTCTCGCTTGCGGACAGCCGAGGACGGCGCTCGGGGCGACCCTGAGGCCCCCAGCCCCCGAGCGCTTGGAGGGCTGAGACTAAGGCTCGGAGGTCAGCCCTCGGGACCCCGGGGGTCCAGAGGACGAGCTCCGGACTTCGGATTTTTCCTGCAAATTCGTCCAAGACTTTGTGCAAAGACGATTATTGAAACCGTTAATTGTTAGCAAACGCTCTACCGACGACTGATAGAGTTGCATAACTTTGTTTCTTTTGATGGCCTTCATTTTTACGCGGCAATATTTCCTCATATCTCCATGCATCTCAAAGGGAACCGCCGGGCGCGTGCGCAAGCGTGTACGGTACTTGGGCGGCTCATTTGCCACGCTGGCGCCCAGGGTTAAGGAACCAGGCAGGGTACCAGGGCTTTGAGCGGACAACCCGAAGTACTTTCCGCGACTTACGCCGATACCTTCAGGTAAACCCATTGTGACCTCAGAAATACTTGGAAATATTGCCGAGTAAAAACTACTTGCGAATATAGTGCTCGGAAGCTTTTTTAAAATGGGGATAAGTGATCGGAAGCTTAGCTTAAGGATTAAGCTCCATGATTTATTGGAATCTTGGCACTCGGCCTCGATGATGTGGGCGGTACCCGGAGGTTTCGCCTTTATGAACCTGTTCACTTCATGAGCGATTATATAGCTTGACTAGCAAAAGAGGTGTTTTTCCACAGGCTCTTTCAAGACTTGCCCGTTTGTGGACCCCACAAGCTTTCGAGTCTACCTACCGGTCTCGAGCACGAGGAGTGATGCTATCCGAGTGACCCGACGTTGGGTAGCGCTCGGGGTTGCTGAGCGCGAGTGGTCAGGGGCTTATTGGCCCTGACTCGGATGTGCTCGGGTTACAGCTAACTGCCCAAACGTCTTACAACCCGCGGACGGTCATCGGGCTAGCTCAACCGCTCGTACTAGGACCGGTGGGATCTACTTGCCGAGTGGGGGTTCGGGACCTTGATACCCGCCGGAAAAAAGAACTCTTTTGAGAGCTAGCAACGGAATATTGATGTTGAAATGAGAATTCGATACTGCACAGGGATTCTTATAAAGGGAAATCATCTTTATATTGATCATACTGCTATTCACATAGCTTGGGTACAAGGAGCCCCCGAGTGTAGGCGCGAGCGCGAGGGATGCTCGGGCGACCTTTGGCCGGACTGGCGCTCGGGGTTAAGGAACCAGGCCCGAGCGACCAGGGCTTAGGTGGCAACCGGAACTTCCCGTGACCCACTTTCGGCACTCGGGAGCTGACCCCAAAGAAAAACTTACCCGGGCCATTCACGGGTAGAACTTTCGCAGGAGCTCGATGTTCCACGCGTTGGGGGAGCGGCATCCCGTCTTCGGCAGCCAGCCTTACTGATCCTGGCCGGGTGACTCGGGCCACTCGGAATGGGCCCTCCCACATGGGAGAGAGCTTGTTCCTTCCTTCCCGCGTCTGGACGCGCGAAGAACGAGGTCTCCGACTTCGAGCGATCGAGGCCGGACACGGCGCTGATGATAGCGCCGGAGGCTTTGCTGATACCGGGCGGCGCGGAGGGCCGCTCGGCACCGGTGCTCTTCAAGGAAGTTGACGTCGTCGAGCCTGCGCTGGTCTTGATCTTCCTCCGAGTACGCCGCGACACGAGGGACCGGAAAGCGAGCTCGGAGGGAAGAACGGCTTCTGCCCCGTATACGAGGAAGAAGGGGGTTTCACCGGTCGCCCTGCTAGGGGACGTCCGGATCGACCAAAGGATGGCCGGGAGCTCTTCTATCCATCCAGGCCGCACTTCTTGAGCCTGTCGAAGGATCTTGTCTTGAGCCCTCGGAGGACTTGAGCATTGGCACGCTCGACTTGCCCGTTGGCCCGAGGGTGCGCGACGGAGGCGAAGTAGACTTCCGTCCCGAGGGCTTGGCAGTACTCGAGGAACGCGTCGCTCGTGAACTGCGTGCCATTGTCGGTGATGATACGGTTGGGCACCCCGAAGCGGCTCATAATGCTTCGGATGAACTTGATCGCCGACTGCTTGTTAATCTTGACGACGGCTTCAGCTTCTGTCCACTTAGTGAACTTGTCGATGGCGACGTAGAGGTACTCGTAGCCCCCGACTGCTCAGGGGAACGGGCCTAGAATATCCAGCCCCCAGACCGCGAAGGGCCATGAGAGGGGGATGGTGTGAAGGGCCTGCGCCGGTTGATGGATCTGCTTGGCGTGGAATTGGCACGCCTCGCAGCGTCGAACCAGCTCGAAGGCGTCCTCGAGCGCTGTCGGCCAGTAAAATCCTTGCCGAAAGGCTTTACCGACCATCGTGCGGGATGATGAATGGCTACCGCACTCGCCCTCGTGGATGTCCACGAGCATGTCGTGGCCTTCTTCCCGGGAGATGCATTTCATCAGGATGCCGTTGGTGCCGCGCCTGTAGAGGTCCCCATCCACGAGCGCGTACCTTGTTGATTGCCGCGCTACTCTTTCTGCAGCGGCTTCGTCGTCGGGAAGGATATTTTCTTTCAGGTATCCTCGGATCTCGGAGATCCAAGAGGTGTCCTGAGAACAGATGGCAAGCACGGAGTACTCGCCCGGCGGCGTCCTGACGGGAGGATCTCCCACTGAAGGTGCCGCTTGGGTAGCCTCGCCTTGGCGCGAGGTTTCCCCTTCGTCTTGGTCGGCGGCCTCGACGGACGGCCGAGAGAGCCTTTCTTCAAAGGTCCCAGCCGGGACCGGCTCCCGAGAGGAGGTCAGTCGCGATAAGGTGTCGGCGACGTTGTTGTAGCGGCGCGGGATGTGCTGGAGCTCCAGTCCATCGAAGCGTCGTTCCAACTTCCTGACTTCGTTCAGGTATGCCAACATCTGTGGATCCGAGCATTGGTACTCCTTCGACACTTGATTGACGACTAACTGGGAGTCGCCTTTGACGAGTAGACGGCGGATCCCGAGGGACGCGGCGGCGCGCAGCCCTGCGAGGAGGCCTTCATACTCAGCACATGTTGTTGGTGGCACGAAAGAGCAACTGCACGACGTACTGGAGTGATTCACCTGTCGGGGAGGTGAGAACCACTCCAGCCCCGCACCCCTGAGGGTGAGGGAACCGTCGAAGTGCAGGGTCCAGTGTTCGGTGTTTCCTGACCCGGGCAGGCGGAGAGCTGTTCGCTTTCGTCTTCCGGTACTGGCGTCCATTCAGCGACAAAGTCGGCCAGAGCACGGCTTTTGATTGCGTGGTTGCTGACGAAACGCAGGTTGAACTCCCCGAGCTCGATGGCCCACTCGACAATTCGTCCAGTGGCTTCCCGGTTGCGGAGGATGCGCTCGAGGGGGTAGGCCGTAACAACCAAGACCTCGTGCGCTTGGAAATAGTGCCGAAGCTTCCTCGATGCGACGAGCACCGCATAGAGTAGCTTCTGGGCTTGAGGTAACGTGTCTTTTGCGTCGCGCAATACTTCACTGACGAAGTACACGGGACGCTGCTGAACACGCACCCGGGATGAAGACTCCTCGGGGCCAGCCCCCGAGCGACTAGCTTCGTCCCCGAGCAAGGCGGGTTGCTCGGGTCGCTCGGGGCTCGGGGCCCTAAGGTACCTTCGGGAACAGAGTCGCTCGGGAGCTCGGACCCGAGCGCTCCGTCTATTCCACCGAGAGCCTCGCTCGGGAGCTCGCACCCGAGCGCTCCCCTTATGTCCCCGAGGCGCCTCGCTCGGGAGCTCGGGGTCGAGCGCTCTTTCTGGCTGCTCGGAATTACCGCTCGGGAGCTTGGACCCGAGCGCCTTCACTTGGCCGGGGGACGCCGGGAGCTCGGACCCGACCTCCCGCTCGACCACGAGGACTGCGCTCACCACCCGGGGCGTCACCGAGAGATAGAGGAGCAAGGGCTCCTCGGGTCTCGGTGCGACCAAGACCGGAGGTGAGGTGAGGTATTTCTTGAGGCCCTCGAGGGCCTGCTCGGCGTCGGGGGTCCCACTCGAAGTGGCTCGACTTCTTGAGAAGCTTGAACAAAGGGAGGGCCCCGCTCCCCGAGCTTGGAGATGAAGCGCCCTAAGGCGGCCATGCAGCCCGTTAGGCGCTGCACGTCCTTGAGACGAGCCAGCGGGCGCATCTGGTCGATGGCCCGGATCTTCTCGGGGTTGGCTTCTATGCCTCTGCTTGAGACTAAGAAGCCGAGAAGCTTGCCGGATGGAACCCCGAAGACGCACTTCTCGGGGTCAGTTTCATGCGAGTGCCCCGGAGACTGTCGAAAGTCTCGGCAAGGTCCTCGATGAGCGTTTCCTCGCGCCTTGACTTGACGACGAGATCGTCGATGTAGGCCTCAATGTTGCGACCTAGCTGCGACTGCAAAGTTATATGCATGGCCCGCTGATAGGTCGGGCCAGCGTTTTTTAAACCCAAAGGCATGCGGACATAACAAAAAGTTCCCGCAGGGGTTGTAAATAAAGTTTTTTCCTCATCCTTCACAGCCATACTAATCTGGTGATACCCAGAGTAGGCATCTAAAAAACAGAGAAGATCACACCCTGCGGTGGAATCAACAATCTGATCGATACGGGGTAAAGGAAAGGGTCTTTTGGACAAGCCTTGTTGAGGTCGGTGTAGTCCACGCACATCCTCAGCTTGCCGTTGGCTTTGGGCACGACAACAGGGTTGGCGAGGCACTCGGGGTGGAGAACTTCTTCGGATGAAGCCGGCTGCGAAGAGCCTGGCGACTTCAGCCCGGACGAACTCCTGTCTTTCTGGCGCTTGACGGCGCACCTTCTGCCGGAAGGCCGAGCGTCGGGACGCACGGCGAGGCGGTGCTCAATCACTTCCCTAGGGACCCCGGGCATATCGGACGGTTGCCATGCAAACACGTCAGCGTTTGCCCGGAGGAAAAGTGACGAGCGCGCCTCCCTATTTGGCGGCCAGCCGGCCGCCGATCTTGACGGTCTTGGACACGTCTTCTCCCAGGGCCACTTCCTTCACAGGGACAGAGTCATCGGGGGGAACTCTGACCTTGCTCGGGGGCGGACCCGGGGACTTGGGTAGCTCGGGGATGTCACCGGCGGCAGCGACTTTGGAGAAAAGCTGCTCGGCACAGGCGACGGAGCCCCGGACATCAGCTGGCACCGTGATGGCGCCGCTGGAGCCCGGCATCTTGACTGTCAAGTAAGCATAATGGCATGCCATCATGAACTTGGCGAGCGCTGGGCGCTCCAAGATGCCGTTGTAGGGTAGCTCGAACTCGGAGACATCGAAGATGATAAGCTCGGTTCGGTAGTTGTCCTTGGTGCCAAAGGTGACCATCAAGGGCACCTGGCCCAGGGTCGTGGTGTAGCCGGGGGAGACGCCGAAGAAGGGCAGCGTCGGCTGCAGCTCCGCCCGGGGAACCTGCATTTTATTGAACACCTCAGGGGACAGGAGATTGAGCCCCGCGCCCCCGTCGATGAGCATGCGGGTTACCTTGATATTGCAGATGGTGGGGGAGACCACGAGCGGGAAGCGGCCCACGCCCGAGATGCTCTCGGGGTGGTCCGAACGGTCGAAGGTGAGCGGGATCTCCGACCACTTGAGGGGTCACAAGGCGCAGGCGCTCGGGGTCGCCGAGCACACCTCGCGCGCCAACAGCTTGAACTGGCGGCGCGAGGTGGGCGTGAAGGCGCCCCCGTTGATGCACGCGACGGCCTCGGGCTCCTGGAATCCGAGATCGTCACCTCCTCCGCTGGGCTCTTTGCCGGCGTCGCGCTGGCGCTCCTCCCTCTGCTTCTTGTTCCTCTCGGCGAGGAACTTCACCGACCTGCACTCGGAGAGGTCGTGCAGGTTGGACTCGTGGATTGGGCACCACACGCCGGGGCCCCTCGGGGGAGCCCGGGGTGGCTTCCTGCCGCCGTCGGCCCCGCCACGTGGCGGCTTGTGAGGCTTGGCCTCCGCCGCCGCGACGGGCTCGGACTTACGCTTCTTGCTCTTCTCGTCCTTCTTGCCAGAGGGACGTGAAGAGCCGGCGCCGACGACCGCCGATTGGTCGGAGCGCGGGTTGTGCCGGGCACGGGCCTCGGCCGCCTTGGCGCATTTGTCCGCGATAGCGAACAACTCCGCCGTGGATTGGACCTCGCGGGTGCCCAGCTTCTCAAGCATCTTTTCGTCGCGAACCCCCTGAGTGAAGGCGATGATGACCGCTTGAGCAGATATCCTGGGGATGGTGTTGCGCACTTGACTGAAGCGCTGGATGAACTGGCGCAACGTCTCCCCCTTGCGCTGCTTGACAGCGTGGAGATCACTCTCCATGCCAGGACGCTCGAAAGTGCCCTGGAAGTTTGCCACGAACTGGTGGCAGAGGTCGTCCCAGGAGCGGATGGAGCCGTGAGGGAGGTTCATGAGCCAAGAACGGGCAGAGCCCTTCAAGGCCATAGGGAACCAGTTGGCCATGACCCTCTCGTCTCCATTGGCGGCCTGGACGGCCGTGGTGTAGATCTGCAGAAACTCCTCCGGTTGGAAGGAGCCGTCGTACTTCTGCGGCAACTCCGGCCGAAACTTAGTCGGCCAGGTGACGCGACGTAGATCTGCGGTGAAGGCCTGGCAGCCCGCTCCGTAGAGTGGGGTGGTAGCCTTCGCGCCCGGTTGGGCGACGGCGCGTGCCGCGGAGCGTGCACGGTCGGCGACAGGGGCGGAGGAAGATTGGCCTTCCTCGGCCCTGGCCTCGCGCTGGCGCTCGATAACGACGCGAGCATCTTCATTTTCCCTCTGCCTGTTAAGGCGATGGCGAAGATCCTGAGCGCCCCCCGGGAAGGGGAGGCGACCGACTGGGGTGATTTGCCGCGACGGCCCCGCGTATCATCACGCGGAGGGCACGGCTGTGCGGCCGCCGAAGGAGTGACGTGGGAGTTCCCGCGCCCCGAGGGGGCGTAGGAACTCCGGCCGCAGCCTGGCGGCGGGCGGTGTCGACCAGGGCGGCCACGTCCTGGAGCCAAGGGCCCACTGGGGACGCGCCACCTACTGGGACAGGAGGATGCCGGAGAAGGACTTGGACCGCCTGGAGCGTGCTTGCTTCCTCGGCATGATCGAAATTCAGCTGGCGGCGAACTGGTGGGTCGGCACCACCGGCAGGCCGATGGGCGCCTCCTGCGCCCTTGTCCGCCAGAGACTCATGCCGAAGCCCGGGGTCGACCGCAGAGGGGCCGCCAGCCTTACTCGGGTTCTCAGGCGGATCGTCGTGCTACGAGGCGGACGACTCCCCGTTGCCCGACATGGATGATGCAGGTTCGAACAAACCCTGAAACTCTCCCTACCTGGCGCGCCAGCTGTCGGCGTAGAGACGCCTCTAGCGGTGGTCCGGCGGGACCCCCTTTGGAGTTCGGCCCAGGGGAGTAGTGAGTTTCTTACGAGCCTTGGTGTGGATTAGAGTTTAGCGAGTAAACCCGGTGGCTAAGGATGTAATGACGCAAGGATTTACCCAGGTTCAGGCCACCCCGGGAGGCGTAATTCCCTACGTCCTGCTTGTTTTTATATATATGTGTGTATATGGCAAGTATGACGAGTTACAAAGGTGCGCACTGTTCTTCTTCTTGCTATAGCCCAGAGGAAGAACGGTGCTTCTTCGGTACGGAGTAACCTTAGAGAGATCGAACTAGGAAAAGAGCCAACCCCTTGCATGGACCAGGCTCTCCCCTTATATACTTGGGGGAATACCACATAGGTCGGCAAAGGAAAATGAGTTGGACTGATACTGTGGGCGACGTGGGTGCAACTGGAAGCGCCCACACCTCTATTTAATGCGAACCGCATACTTTCGGCCGGGACGTCGCTTCACCGTATGTCGGAACAGGGGTTCTGACATCTTTACCTTCGGCGGGCCCCGTGGATGAAGACTTATTGGCCTCTTCTGACTGGGTCGGTAGAATACCCACTCGCGGGTCCCATGGGTCAGCCTCTCAACCCGCACAATGAGTTGCGCGGCGGCGTCCCCCATGGGGTAGAAAGGATGACAGTGACAAGGCGTGCGGGGCGGCGCGCTGCACCGGGGGGGACCCGGTCTTGACCGTCATCATCCCTCATAGGGCTTGGGGTTCCTCGTCGAAATGACAGGCATTAAATGCCTCCGCCAGAGCGGAAGCTTACTGGAGAAGCTGGGTGCTGGCCGACGCAAATGGGCGAGGGTCCCGCCAGAGGACACGTCGTCCCTCAAGCACTCGGTCCCGAGCATCTTCCTTCGCTAGGAGAGGGCGCCAGCTGTCTTCCGGATGCCCCCGAGCAATCTCGAGCGCTCGGGGAGCACTCGCAGGGGGGCCGCTCGGGGCGCCTTGAAGGGGGGAGCCCGAGGGAGAGCGCTCGGGGGCGGAACCCGAGCGCTCCCCTGGGCCCCACATCTGACAAGATGCCGAGCGCTCGGGAAGGGACCCCGAGCGCACCCTTCGCCCTCTGGGACGCCGAGCGCTCGGGGACGGACCCCGAGTGCTCGCTCAGCGCGTGGGCCGTGGACTCCCGGAGGCCCAAGACCCCTTCTGGTTTGCGGACGCGGCCTCTGGAGGAGACCCCTTATTCCTTAGGAATGGCCACGGGTTCCGCACGGCGATCCGGGTGGGACCCAAGGCCCCAGCGACCGGAGCGCCATGTGTCACCATCTGCGGCATTTGGTTGGCCTCCGCCGGCGGTTAGGGGTACCCTGGGCCCCATTCCGCCGACAGTAGCCCCCGGCCTTATCTCCCAGCGACGGCCCGAAGGGCTACGACTGGGGATAAGGCCTTTCTTCTTGGGCCAAACAAAAGATGCCGGCCCATTCTGATGCGCCCTGCGGAGGGGCGCTTTTAACGCGGCGCGCGCGGAGCGGGAGCGACGCCCAATCCGCACGCGCCACCTGGCCGCGGCGCTTCGTGTTGCGCCCGCGCGGGAAAAGCGCGCCGTTCCGGGCGGTTGCGTGCTCCGGATTTCGCGCGACTGTGAAATTACTGCCAACGGCAGTAAACTGACAGCCCAGGATTGTTTTTTGGAAACCGCCGGACGGTTGAACTTCAGCGGGCCCAGGCTGGCTGTGGCCTTGCGGTTGAACCGGTATCGGACGTGGCCATTCGTGATTAGAGCATGAATGAAAGGAAGAGCAGACCGGGAGGACCGCCGGCGAACTCCGGTGAGAGCTCCGCCGAGCAATCGCCACTAATCTAGGACATCCCAGTAAACAACCGTCATAGCTGAGGACAAGAGGGGGGTCGGTGATGAGCTGATGCGGAGTGTAGCGGCCGTGGGAGAGGGTTTGAGCAGTGGCTCATTGGCTCTGCTGCTCGGATTGGAGCGTCGATTCGCCCGAGTGGCTGTCGGCCGAGGAAACGGGACGGCACTTCCCGGCGGTGGCGCTACGGAGGGAATGCAAAGGTGGCGGGGCTCGATTGGTGGCGGCGGCGGTGCTCGAGCGATGCTCGCCGGCGAGCTTAGCTACACGAGGATGGCAAAGGGGAAATGGAGCGAGCGGAAGACTTGTCCGGTGGCAGTTCGGGGAGCTCGTGTGTGAAGTCGTCCATGGGGTAGCTCCCGCCGGCGGCGGCAGTGGGGTCCACGGCCGGAGCAAAGGGGAAAAACAGGCCTGTTGCGGAGAGCACGACGAGAGCAGCCAGATCCGGCCGGTGGAGTTTAGGTGAGTTCACCGGCGCTTGGTGGCTTGAAGGCGGTCGGCGAGGTAAGGGCCCGAGGTGGGTTTGGCCGGCAGCGGTGATCTCGGATGGAGCTGGCAGTGGGCTTCTTGGGCAGTGAGAGGGCATGGGGCCTTCCCGCGATGAGGAGCTCAATCGGTGGCCCCGGCGGTGACGTGCACCGAGGGACGTGCGGCGGCGGCTCGAGGGCGTGGCTGCTCAGAGCTTCCTCCTGGTGCTCGGCTCGGCATGGAGCTAGAGGTGGGCCACAGGAGCTGGTCCGCTGGTGCCCGTGGCGTTGGTGGATGCCGCCGTGGGCAAGGGTGGCAGCGGGTCTGATGACGCCGGCCAGATTCCGAGGGCGGCCGGTCTGGCTCGGTACTGAGGAAGTGAAGGGAGTAGGCAGCATAGGGAGCACGAAGGGGGAAGAAAGGGATTTCTTGCCGGGCTGCTAAGGTGGAGGAGCTAGGGAGCTCCGGAATGGGGAGGAAGAACTCGGCCAGGGAAAGAACTATAGCAGAGGAGGAAGGATTAATGGAGGGGAGTGTTAGCTGGATTGGAAGCTTGGAGGAGAGAAGCTAAGGAGATGAAGTGAGCTCGGTAGAGAAGAAAATGGGGCAGCTGGACTTTTGTTGGCGCAGGGAAGAGGAAAGGAGCAAACGCGGTGGCAGTGAGCTGGTGTTAGTGCTTGGCGTGTAAAACGAAAAGAGCACTAGTCAGACTGCAGCAGTGAATGAGGTGTCATGCGGTACAGCAAGAGTTAGGCACCGAATTCAGATTGATAGCTGACGTGGTCTGGTGCAACAGATAACTCGTACCGCTGGTTTTACTCTGTGGTTACGCATGCAGTAGGACGAGTCACATCATGGCTTTTAAGAGGAGGTGTAGGTGCTCTCATGCTCAGGTACGGGTTTTGGACTTAGGTTGGTACGCTGAGATGACAGGAGAGAGACCACATAATGAGGTTTTGGTGTCTTGCTCTTGGTGCTTGCTCATTATTTAATGCGGAGAATCTACTTGCACGAAGTGTTCGATGCTGGCGGATGTGGGTTTCTGTACAAAAGGTGTTCAACGTGTTAGGGTTTTAGGTGTATATCCCCACATACATTGAGAGTTAAGCGTATATAGGCTGGTGACGGGGCCAGGATAATGACAGGAAGTCATGGGAGATAGGACTTGGGAAAATGTTGCTGGTATGCTCGTACATATGTTTAGAACTGTGGCAGAGCTAACGACGAGTTAGGGTTTTAGAGGGAATTAAATTTAAATAGGAAGAAAATAATTCGGGAGTTCGGATCTGGGGTTTCGGGGCGCGGCAAGATGGGAAGTGGTGGTGGGAACTCTCAAGGGTTCTCTCCTCTAGATTCGGGGTCAATCGGTTGCAAGGTGCCGCGGACGTACTAGCGCATACAGTCTAGGTATTGAGCTAGAGTATTCTTGCGTTAGGGTTTTAGTGCATAAACCTAAAGCAGTATATATGTGCATATATTCACGATATGGCTTGGCGAGGGAGGTGGCAAAAGATCATGTCGTTCGGAGAAGGTTTAGGGCATGTATACATTTAAATTTAGCAAGGGTGTCGCGTGGTAATTAGTCGTAGTTGTGGTCTAAGTTATTCCGACGAGGAATAAAGGGAGAAGAACAAGGGTGGATGGTTTTGGCCAGATTTGCTTTAGGGTTGGAATGATTTGATGTAAAGTTTTAATCGGGTGTACTTCAGTTAGCGTTATTAACAAAAAGTTTTTGAAAGCCCTAATTTTTGGGTTTTGGAAATTCGGGGTGTGACAGAACCGACCCGGTGGGGTGATGCCGTTCGGGGTTGGCGCGATGGCCCTCCGTGGCTTGTGGGTTCCTCGACCGGCTCCTAGCACTCGCCGAGGAACCTACACGATTCTCATAAATCTCGGCCTGCTGGAGGGCTGTTCCTCCACTAGGATCTAGAGCCGCCGGAGTTCGTCGTGGCCTGGGGTGCTGTTGGATCAGTGGCGTCCCGACAGAGGGGGGTGAATGTCGGGTTCAAATCACTTTCACAAATTCTTCACATACGTAGTCATATTGAAGGACTAGTATGATCTGAGTGAAAATGCAATGAAAACACCCCCAAAAGCCCTTGGTGACGTGGAGCTCGTCGATAGCTTCGAAACAAGTCCAAGATCACCAAATTCTGAGTTCGAACGGAAAAGTTATGGCAGAAACAGTGAAACGATTCAGCCTGAAGAAAAAGAATCTTGGAATTTCCGGGAATTTTTTCGGACACTCCGAGATTTTCTGTGAAAATCAGCAGACAAGAACAGTAGCGAATCTCGGAAGTTCCGAGATTGAAGAATCGGACACTCAAAGATTTCTGAAGAAACTGAAGAACTCAGCAGGCAAGAACAGAAGTGAATTTCGGAGGCTCCGAGATTGAAGAATCGGACACTCCGAGATTTCTGAAGAAACTGAAGAATTCAGCAGGCAAAAACAGAAGTGAATCTCGGAGGCTCCGAGATTGAAGAATCGGACACTCCGAGATTTCTGAAGAAACTGAAGAACTCAGCAGGCAAAAACAAAAGTGAATCTCGGAGGCTCCGAGATTGAAGAATCGGACACTCCGAGATTTCTGAAGAAACTGAAGAATTCGAAGAATTCAGCAGAAGATCAGCCAGGTTCCAGAACTGAGATTTCGATCCAACTTTTTGGCTAATTCAGAATCTACCCAATCAAATCAAACCAAAATTTGCAGAGAGGTGTAGAAAGGTCTTGTGAATCTAGATCAAGTGTTGATCTCCATAAAAACTTCTCAAATCAAGACCTTTACCCTTTTTCTTCAATCAGCCCTTAGAAATGAGAAAAAGAGAAATTTGAGGGGGAAAGGAAGCTCGTGAGGAATCTTGATCTCAAATCAATATGGTATCATCTCACATGTCCCAGCAACCTATTCCAAGCCCAAAATCACAGCATCAAACCCCCTACAAAGATTAATCACAAAAATCTCATTTCTTGCTTGTTTTCCAAGAAAACTTGAAATAGAGAAGAAAAAGATTGAATCTTTGGTGTTGTTGGATGGAATCAGTATGGGGATGATCTTCTCATCATTTACGTGCCATACCACAAATCAATCCATAGAGGAAAACAAGAAAACGAAAATTCAAAAAGCTAATGAAGGAGATAACTCAAGAACACGAAGAAATGGAGAAATATTTTTGTATTGCATTTTCGTGGATTTTCTTGCTGTTTCAAAGACCTCTCATGAGTAGGCCAAAGCTCTCTTGAGCAACCCCTAACTAGTGTTTTTACAATGCTTATAAAAGGGTTGAGGGATAAGCACCTCTTACCCCTCCTTTTATAGTGGTGGAGGCATACATCCCACCACTTGGGCCTTAAGCCCACTTAGATGGCATGAGCACTTAGCACGTATCACAAAGCGTCTAAGTGACTCATCCACCATCCATCTTTTCTTCTACCCTAAGCAACTAACCCTAAACCGCTTCCCGACCGCCACCGTAGTTTTTTGGTTATGCTTCAGTAGATTCCGCGTTTTTACCAAAACGCCCTCGCACTGACTTGGTCCTCACGTCTCATCTCCACCCGCTTTCTTGTCCTCCGCGTACATGCTTTTAAGCCGCATGATGTCGTCGCCACCTCCTTGACCGCATCTCAGCCCTCCAAGCCTCATGCCGGTCCATATGACCGAACCATCGCCGCACCCAACTCGCACCTGCACACAATAGACCAAGCGAAGCGTTGCGAGCACAAGTTTTCCACTTGACCCAAGTCAGCCGAGAAAAATCCTACAAACACTCAATTTTTCCTTGAGACAAATTGAGAAACTCAAACCTCGAATTCATGCAACCAAAAGAATCAACTCCACATATGGTGGTAAAATAGTCATCACAAATATTGTCAAGTCTTCACATGACTCACAGGTGCCTTCAGGGATACTAATGGCACGTGCCGCTACCGAGGCAGCGACGATGTTGTGACTGGGAAGCGAGAATATCGGGACGCCGTCCCTTTCACGCATGCAGAGTGTGTTGTGGACCTGGCGTCCTCGATCCCGCATGTCCTCATTGCATTCTCTTTCTCCGCGCTGGCGAGCCAACGCGGTTAGCTGTTCGGCCAGTTCCTCCTCCTTGGCAAGAAGGCGGAGCCGAGTGGCCGCTAGCTGCTCAGGAGTCTGTTCTTTGATGGGGACGAGCCGGTCGTCGTTGTTGGCCGGTATGTCCGGATCAGCCATGAAGACCTCCCGAGAAGGATGGTTGCTTCCTGAGCTCTCGAAGTCGTCCAAGTTATACTGAAGGACGGGTAGAAGAGACTCGATTGCACCAACCAGTCGGGATCCCTGCTCGATGGGTGGGAATCCATGTTCGTGCAGCAGATCTGACTTCGGTATAACCTCGTCCTTGGCGAGAGGAGCCGAAGGCGTGGACTCAGGGGCGAGCCCGAGCGAGTATATCGATGAAGCCTCCGTTGATCGGCAGGAAGCCGAGTCGCAGAGGTGAAGCTTGCCGATCTGATCGGCGATGAAGTCCAGCTTCCCGAATCGAAAAAGCTGGCCTGGATCAGGGACAACGTTCAGGGAAGTGAATCGCATGATGCTACCCAGAACGAAGCCGCCGTTGTTGTTGAAGAAACCCATCTGAATTTTTTTCGGATGGATCTATGCGCACGGGCCCTTACCTGGCACACCAACTGTCGGTGTTGTAATCCGGCAATAATGAATGCGGGACAGCATACGCACAGCAGATCTAGATGGGTGCACACGGGAGACAAAGTTTAGACAGGTTCAGGCTCTCAAGGAGAGGTAATACCCTACGTCCTGTGTTTAGTGTATGATATTGCTTGGATCCCGAGTGCGCAAGCCTTCGAGAGTTGATCTCAAGGTTGCTAGGGCTAGATGTGTATGAGAACTTATGAAAGCGTATGAAGACTAGAACTCCATGTGAGAGGATACCGATCGGGAGATCCCTACCTGGCCTTATATAGGCCACCAAGGTAGGGTTACAAGAGTCCGGATCGGTTTACAGATTGGTTTCCTAATTAGTTACAACAGAATCCCAGAATTGCCGGTAAGTGTTTATCTCTATCTTGCACTCCAAGTCGATGAGGCACGCCCGTGTAGAAGTCGGACTCCGAATAGTCGGCTTGGCCCACCCTATGTCCAGAGGGCCGGT
The DNA here is from genome assembly GCA_019208055.1 of Stipa capillata. Taxonomy (NCBI): domain Eukaryota; kingdom Viridiplantae; phylum Streptophyta; class Magnoliopsida; order Poales; family Poaceae; genus Stipa; species Stipa capillata. Next base: position 112,116 of record JAGXJF010001804.1, on the reverse strand, counting down.
ATTGTCCTTCTTGACGATACCCTGGTGCTATGTCATCGTCAAGGAGCTCGTCGTGGATGGAACCTGGGAGAATGGCAGCTTGGGGGCTCGGTAAGAGAAGAAGAGAAAGGGGAGGTGAGCTGCTCGGGTGAGAGAGCAAGGGAGGAAGGGGGAGATTGGAAGAGAGATGGGGATTGGAGAGAGGAATGGAGCTCAGCTAGCTCTGCAGAGAAGCAAGTAGTGAGCTCAGCAATGGAGGGAGGGAAGAACAAAAGAAGGAGGGGAGTGAGAGCTGCTTGGGAGTGAGGATTACTAATGGCAGCGAGACCTACTGGTGCTGGTGTTGGTGCTGTGCTGGCTGCAGTGCATAGAGAAAAGTTGGCACCAAATACTGTTGAAGTGAGTGATGTGGCACGGTGTGGAGCGGGCTGACTGTGCAGGTGCTATAGAGAAAATTTGGCACCAGATTCAGGTGAGGGCGATGACGTGTCCCAGACAGTAATGGAAGAAAGAGAGGTAGAGGGAGAAGAAAGAGGGGTGGAAGAAAGATGCTGACGTGTGGGTCGGGGATTCCAAGGGGATGGCTCACAAATGGTTTGAAAATTTTTAGATGTTTATGTTAGCTAAAATTAAGCGGTTTACAAAATTGGTCAAAACTTAAACTTGACATTATTTGGAAGGTCTAACTGGCGGTTCAAATGGCAATATTTATATACATATATTTGCATTTTGTTTTGTTACCTCTGCTCAAGGGGAAACGAGTGTTAGGGTGTAGAGCGTATGTGTCTACCTTCATAGTGTTTTGGCATATATGGGGTCGTGATGAGGTTAGGATACTCACAGGGAATCACGGTGGGCTAGGCTTGCGACGTAACATCCGAATACTCGTATATACGCTTGGAATTGATGGCGGAAGCAACGGGAAGTGCCAAAGGAAGACAAGGAGCTAGGGTTTTGGACCTCTCCTTAGCTCGTAAGGAGTGAGCTAGAATTCCAAATGTATATACCCACATACACTTGAAAATTAAGCGTATATAGGGTAGCGGCGAAGCTAGAATAGACATAAGAGGTCGTGGTGGGCTAGGTTTTGGGAAAAATCATCGGTATTCTCATATATATGCATATGATTGTAGTAGAGCCGAAAGATGAGTTGGGGTTTTGATCCGTAGGTCGGGAAGAAGGGGTTAGGGTTTTACGTATATGCGTATATATAAAAGCAGTATATATGTGCACACACTCATGATAGGACATGGCGAAGTAGATGGCAGAAGATCACGTCATTCGGAAGAGGTTCATAACATATATATGTTTCAATTTCACGAAAGCACCGTGTGGGTACTTAGTTGTAGATATTGGTCTAGATTACACCGGCTAGGAAAAAGAAGAAGGGATGCCGAAGGGGTGTTCGTGGCGGGAATGCAGGGGCGAGTCTCCACGTATGGAGATTATGTGTAAAGCAAGGTTTATATACCTTGCCGGACAGAGCTTCGACCAAGCGGAGATTAAGGGAATAGGGACAGGGGTGGAAGATTTTGACTTGTCTCGCTTTAGGGTTTAGCAGTAGCATGATTTGAATAAAAGTTTTAATCCGGTGTATTTTAACTGGCAATATTAGCGAAAAAAAATTTGTTAGTCCAAATTTTTAGGTTTCGAAAAATCAGGGTGTGACACCGATCACCCGATGATGCATAAAACTGACGACATATGACATGCACGATCAACAGAAAACTTCCTTTTTAACCATGTCACTGGAAGCAGCTGGGGCTGGGAAATAGCAGCCAGTAGGTGAAGGATTGTGATTGTTCCTGCTGCCACTATATGTGTAGCCAACTCACTTGGCTTTGCCACCCATATATGACAAGTTGATGCAGCGGCTGTGCGTGCACGATGATTCAGAGAAACGGTGGCATAAGCATATATCGTGCTCAAGCACTGGCTACCATACGGTGGAGTCTGGAAAGGAGGAAGAAAAATCACAGAAGAGACTGCACAAAGTTGTCTGGAAGTTGGAGCGCAGGAATTTCGCAGCTGACCGTTCATTCCTACAAAAGTTAAATTTGGAAGAAAAAAAATCCGTGTTCCAGACTAGTGTGCATATGAAAGCCAGGAAGCTTATGCGCTGTGTGCGCCATATATTGTAAGCAGTCCAAGTGCATGCATATCTTCAATACCTAATAAATTAAAGACCATCACGTACACATTGATCGGCTGAAAGTGATTTCCTTATTGAAGCAAGGCGAGTACTTTATTATCAAACCGATCCATTTAGAAGTCCACGCGTAATTTGTCATATAAATCTTGAGGAAATCTAAGGTTTTCTCATATAGTACAAGGCGGCTATCCACGACCCACATTTTATCCCAAAATGTGCACATCACTATATACACACGTGCGCTCGTGTCCCGCCACATACCAGTGGAGGAGCCCCAAATTGGAGGTGTGAGGGCCAGATGAGTAGAACAATGCAACATCACTGGCAAGAGAGACCAAACTATTTAATACAAACAAGTCATAGTAGAATACAGAAGCTAGGGCGACCATATATATGCACGTCTGAGATATGAGGGAGTTCTGGCCCCTACCAGTCCCCCGTTCTTCGCCACTGCTCCACACGCTAGAAAACAGATGTTCCACCGCTCCACACGCTATCCTACTTAGTGCGCAGAAAAATGTGTCGCGTAAATGAGAGAATAATTGGTTTGAGTTCATGGCATGTGTTCGTTCCATTTCCGTGAGCTTATCTCCAAGAAACTTCTAGTTAGTGTCAAAAGATGAATACCATGTTGGTGGAATCGCCAAAAAGTCGTAAGGAAACCCACCAAACTTACATTTGACAGGAACTCTGAACCTCGACCACAGAGTAAATGCCATACCGGCTTGCAAAAAGGTTGGATTATTATTGATCTAGGTTTTCTTAGCAAGTAATAACTATAAGTGTGAATATAGGCTAACTAATGGTACATATTTCGTAAGCCTAAGGACTAGAGGAAAGATATACAAGATTTAGAACTAAAATATATTTGTTCATTGGGTAAATGACTTTTTAAGCTAATAATCAATGAGGAAGATGTCTACCAGGATCTACCTTGAAACAAATATTTGCGTCTACCAGGATCTATCTTGAAACAAATATTTGCCGGAAAACCGTTATCACAGGTTAAAAGACAGCCCAACAATTCACATTTTTGGAGTGGGTTAAGGAAATTAAAGATCGATTCTTCCAATTTGGCTCCTTTCAAGTCAATTCTGGTGAAGAAGTGAGCTTTTGAGAAGATACTTCGTTTGATGGTCATCCCCTGTGTGTACAATATTCTACTTTATATCATATTGCTAGAAGAAAGCTTACTATGAGGGTTGTACCATTAAGTATCTCTTTTTGAACTCTACTTGATACTAAGCTTCAGGCTTGGAACAAGTTGATTTAGTGGTTGTTTCCTACACATCCAATGCCGAAAGGGTTATTTCCATTGGAGGCTACATTCATCTAGACAATTTAGTGTCCAGTCGATGTACAAAGCATTGAGTGATCAACATGTGCACTTTCGGTGCAAAAAGTTGTGGTGTCTCAAAATCCCCCTAAAAATTAAAATCTTCCTTTGGAATATGTGTCGGAAGGTTATTTTAACCAAGGTCAATTTAGTTAAGAGGAAGTGGCAGGGTAGTAATACTCCCTCCGTCCACAAATATAAGGCGTGCACGAAATTTAAGGTCTAACTTTGACCAACATTTAAGCTAATAATATTAAATTATATAATACAAAAGTGACATCATTTGAAAATATGTTTGAATATGAATCTAATGGTACCACTACTATGTCATATAAGTCAATAGTATTAGTTTAATTGTTAGTCAAATTTAGACCTTAAATTCCGTATACGTCTTACATTTGTGGACGGAGGGAGTAATGTGTTTTCTGTAACTTGGATGAGATCATCCAACATCTGTTCTTTTTACTGTTATTTTGCACATTTCGTTTGGCAATCGGCCCATGTTGCTTTCAACTGATCACCTCCCTGTGATATTTTCAACATATTTGGCTGTTAGTTTCCAGGGTTAGGAAGAGGCTACGAACACACAGTGCTTTGTGTTGATTTTTTTCAGTATTATGAGAATATATATTTGCTTAGATATCGGAAGGTCAGTTAATTTTTTTTGAAATCCTGGTCGATGCCGACACCAATTGCACAAGAAATGTTGGCTGGTTACGTAAGTGCTGGCACGCGTCTCCTAGGCCCTAATTGCTCCATTAAGATCGGTTCCGTTGCATCTCTGCTCGGAGTCGCTAGCATGCGTGATTCTTAAATAATATTGAGCCTTGACTTACATTATATATCAAAGATTAAACTAGTATATATTAATATATGCATCAGGTCACAGCATCTTGAAAAATTAAGCCCATTGCTACCTGGGCGGCCGTACGTATCTGCTGACGAATGGTAAGCTGAATCAATTAGGGTGTGTTTGGTTTGAGGGATGAGGTGGGATGGGGCCATTCCATCCCATTTTTTGAAGGATGAGCGGTGTTTGGTTGAGTGGATGGGGTGGATAGGGATATCCACCCCAGAGGAATATTCCTTGAAGATGCTGGATGGAGAGATTGAGCAAATTAAACCGGATGGGCTCATCCATTGCTTTGCTCCGTCTGCGCGCACACACCGGCCGAGGTCCGCCCGAGCTCTGGCCGCCGCCCCCCGCCGGCCCCCGCCCGAGCTCCGCCCCGACGGCCCTCCGCCCGACCTCCGGCCGCCGCCCGCCAATAATGCAATTTTGTATTCGCAATGGTACAGAAAATATGGACCGGAAAATAGCATATGCATGTGTTCTCTCATAAAAAGATAGGGTGCACTGCTGATTTTGGCCAAAAAGAAAAATCGATCAAATTCTTCTAGCCATCCAAGACTCGGCTATAAATAACTTAAGCATAGCGATGAAGCAAACTGAAGAACCTATCACAATTCACGTCCTCACCCAGCAATTAACTGATCAGCTCTCTAGCTAATTGTCTCTTCCCAAGCTAGCTCCATCACTCACCGGGCGGCCGGCTATATTTGTCCGAGCTTACTCAGCCACGCACACACGTGTGTAAGTTCATATTTATTTGCCATTTTCTACTTCCGAGGATCTTGGCCTAGTTGCTCCTTCTTGCCATGCATGGGTGGTGAATGCTCTGTCGGAGCCTGAGGCAACCTCTGGTCAGTGATCGCCGTGAGTGATTGAGGACGTTGCTGGGAATGGCCGGCGCCGGCGGGGGGGAGGCGCTGCCGATGAAAGCGACGTCGGAGGGGGCGTGGCAGGGGGACAACCCGCTGCGGTTCTCGCTGCCGCTCGTCATCCTGCAGATCTGCCTCGTCGTCGTCGTCACCCGCGGCCTCGCCTTCGCCCTCCGCCCTCTCCGCCAGCGCGCGTCATCGCAGAGATCATTGTAAGATTTACTTAACATGTATCGGCCTCTCTATCATGCATCCACATGTACCACCGTCTTTAATTACGCATCATCGTTAATTATGTTCTTAAGCTTGGTCTCGAATCTGCGTTCTATCAACATTTGATCGCTCATTTTGCTTGCTTGCATCTATGCACGATGCATTTATATATGATTTCATTACGACAAGCATGACGCTAGCTTGAATGATCATTTGCAGTTCCATGCCAATGCAAGCACTGATCTGCTGCTAATTAATGATCGTTTGTTCGGAGTAGCACTTTGCGCAGTACGTAGAGTTTGAGGCAAAACTTTGCACGGTTTTTTTTTGTTCTGAAAGCTCTTTGCACATGCAGTTTCATTGAATGAATGCAGCTCTCCTGCTTTGTTCCCAAAAAAAGAAAAAATATTCTATCTCTTCCTCTTCTTTTGCTGATCACAGTTCAGAAAGTAAACTGTACCCATACTTTGCATGATCAGAATTTCGAAGTGTCACATAGTAACACGTATGCTATTGCAGCAGCAGTAGGAATTTAAGCATAATCTTTTGGGGGATACTCAAAGTAGTCAAGCTTTGGACCGTAAAAGACACTTCCGGGTTTCTAGCTAGGAAACCGAAGGCAATACTGCCTTTCTAGCTCCCCTGCCCATATTTAGTCATCTTCTAATTTTGTCTTTGCCTATTTTTGGAACTGCGCGTAAGAGCACCTCACCAATATAAATCTCCCTACTACTCACTTAAGAACACTAATACTAATTAGTAGTTAGAAGTTTAAACTTGTACACACGTTGTGAATTTTTTTAATTCACGTAGATATATATTATTATGTTATTTACAAGTACATTAAATTACGCTTGTTGTGCCGATTGTATATGATACAAGATCAATGCGCATACTTAAAGTTCGACTCGTGTGCCAGTTGGTAGGTAGTTTCTACATGTGTTGGCAGGTCGTTTGTACATGGTATCAGTGCATGGAATTAAAGTTGGATCACTGGCTAGTTGGTCGTTTATACGTGATATTAGATCAGACATGGAATTAATCGAGCTCAATATATCTTGAAGTATGAAAGGATATCGAGGTAGACCCTCGGTTTGCACATGAGCTTAGATCATTTGGAATTAAAGATTGGATCATGATTAACCCATTGTTTATATGTTATATTAGATCAATATGCAGATTTAGAGTTCAAAAGCCACTCGTTGATATTACATAGGTATGCAAACTTCGAGCTCATGTTACTTTTTTATAAGATGTAAAATTATGAATGTCTGTCGGTTGTGGACCATTGATAATTAAGGTCCACTAGATCAATGGCTAAATTATGTTTAGATGCAGTTATGAAGATTTATTGGATGTAATCTGTTTAGGTATAATTATGAAGATATGTCGGCTATGATATGCCTATGACATGAAGATCTATTAGTTGTGATCTGTTCAAATATAGTTATGATGATCAATTGAATGTGATCTGCTGAGGTACAGTTATGATCTAATTGATGTGATTTGGTTAAATATAGTTATAATGATCTATCGGTAGTGATTTATCTAGATATATAGTTATGAAGATCTATATACTAATACAAAGAGGGAGACTAATGACTAAATGTTCTATTTTTCTTAAGAAATTTTTAGCATGCTTGTCATTTTTCTAGTTAACTTATCGTATCTTTATAGATTCGAGAGAAAATCTTATACTTCAAACTACTTTAGACTCACTGTCAAAACAAACATGCACAAGAAAATTAGATCTTAAAACACCACCCAATTAACCTCCTAATTCAGTTTGACGCAATGCTCATGGCTCTGATACTTCATCACACACGTGTAACATTCGGGCTTGTCCACCTTGCATACACGTGCAATTGCGGGAACGTACCACGAAATCACATAGTACTAATAAGAGGAGTTTTCGTTGTGTGGCTTTCATTGCTTTAACAGTTTCCTCCGCACTTTGTTCTTGCATTATGCCACAAAGACTTGTTTGTTGGTCTATCCTGAACGTGTCAGGCTTGCATGTGTCGTAGCCTTCTCTTGACCAACTTATATGTTAATTGAACTTTGTGCACGGACTTCTTAGTTTCTAACAGGACAAAATTAAATGAAGGGAAAAAATGGAGCAGTATGGTGTTGTTACACTTAAAGAAACATCAAGAATTGTGTCACCTGATCAGACAAAATTGCGCTTCGTTGGAAGAAAAAAAAGTTGGGAATGGAAGATCAGTTAAACCACTTGATCAGATAAAAATTACTGCTCCGTGTAGCAAAGCTCATGTAAAGAAAATTGAGTTTACTGCATTTATCTGCGCTTCTAGCAATACAAGTTTTATGCTACTGTTACTGCTACTGCTGTGCTATGTGTTGGACTAATTACTAATGGCAGTGAGCTCACGTCTGCGATTAAATGGCAATGCAGGGCGGCGTGCTCCTCGGCCCGTCGGCGCTTGGCCGGAGCAAGATCTTCCTCGACAATGTCTTCCCCAAGGCGAGCCTCACCGTGCTCGACACGCTGGCCAACATCGGCCTGCTCTTCTTCCTCTTCCTCGTCGGACTCGAGCTGGACCCGGCTGCGCTCCGCCGCACGGGGCGCAGCGCCCTCGCCATCGCCGTGGCCGGCATCTCCCTCCCCTTCGCGCTCGGCGTCGGCTCCTCCCTCGTGCTCCGCGCCGCCATCGCCCCCGACGCCCCGCGCGGCCCGTTCATCGTGTTCATGGGCGTCGCGCTCTCCATCACGGCCTTCCCGGTCCTCGCCCGCATCCTCGCCGAGCTCAAGCTCCTCACCACCGAGATCGGCCGCATGGCCATGTCGGCTGCGGCCGTCAACGACATGACCGCGTGGATACTGCTCGCCCTCGCCATCGCACTCTCGGGCTCAGGCTCGCCGTTCGTGTCGATCTACGTCCTCCTGTCCGCCGCCGCCTTCGTCGGCATCGCCACCGTCATCGTACGGCCGGTGCTCGTCTACATGGCACGCCGGTCCCCGGACGGCGAGCCGGTTAAGAATCATTCGTTTGTGCCACAATGGCCATCGTCCTCGCCGCCGGCCTCGTCACCGACACCATCGGCATCCACGCGCTGTTCGGCGCGTTCGTCATCGGCGTCCTGGTCCCCAAGGAAGGTGCCTTCGCCGGCCTGCTCACGGAGAAGATCGAGGACCTCGTGTCGTCGCTGTTCCTGCCCCTGTACTTCGCGTCCAGCGGGCTGAAGACGAACGTGGCCACCATCTCGGGGGCCAAGTCGTGGGGGCTCCTCGCGCTCGTCATCACGACGGCGTGCATCGGCAAGATCGGCGGCACGGTGCTCACGTCCCTGGCCATGCGCGTGCCGGTGCGCGAGGCGCTCGCGCTGGGGCTCATGATGAACACCAAGGGGCTCGTGGAGCTCATCGTGCTCAACATCGGCCGCGACCGCAAGGTGCTCAACGAGGAGGCCTTCGCCATCCTCGTGCTCATGGCGCTCGTCACCACCTTCCTGACCACTCCCGCCGTCACCGCCGTGTACAGGCCGGCGAGGCAGCAGGCATCGTACAAGCACCGCACCGTGGAGCGCGACGACGCTGACAGCGAGCTGCGCGTGCTGGCGTGCTTCCACGCCAGCCGCGGGATCCCGGCGCTGATCAACCTGGTGGAAGCATCGCGGGGCACGAGGCGGAGCAAGCTCACCATGTACGCGATGCACCTCGTGGAGCTGTCGGAGCGGCCGTCGGCCATCTCCATGGTGCAGCGCGCGCGCCGCAACGGTATGCCGTTCTCGAGCCGGCGCGGCCGGAAGACCGGGGGTCAGGAGGTGCAGGTGGCGTTCGAGGCGTTCCAGCGGCTGAGCGCCGTGACGGTGAAGCCGATGACGGCCATCTCCGACCTGGGCACCATCCACGAGGACATCATCGCCTCCGCGCTCCACAAGCGCGCCGCCCTCATCGTGCTCCCGTTCCACAAGATGCTCTGCCACGACGGGACGCTGGAGTCGGTGGACCGGGCGTACCACCACGTGAACGTCCGCGTGCTCCGGAGGGCGCCCTGCTCGGTGGCCGTCCTCGTCGACCGGGCCCTCGGCGGCATGGCGCAGGTCTCGGCGCCCGACGTCTCCTACTCGGTGCTGCTCCTCTTCTTCGGCGGGCCCGACGACCGCGAGGCGCTCGCGTACGCCTCCCGCATGGCCGAGCACCCAGGCATTGCGCTCACCGTGGCCCGTTTCACGGCGTCGGCTGCGGCGGCCAAACCCGGCGCCGACGAGCTCGCGGCCATCGACGAGGAGGCCATACAGAAGTACGTCTCCACCGCGCCCAAGGCCAGAGACGGGTCGATCAGGTACGAGGAGGTCGCGGCCGCGGAGCGGCAGGAGGTGGTGTCGGCCATCAAGGAGCTGGGGAAGGGCAAGAACCTGGTGGTGACCGGGCGGTCGGCGCGGGCGACGGCGCTGGTGGAGAGGAGCGACTGCCCGGAGCTGGGCCCCGTGGGGAGCTACCTGGCGACGGCGGAGTTCTCGACGACGGCGTCCGTGCTGGTGGTGCATCGGCACGACAGGAGGAAAGACCCGACGTGGAAGCAGGTGGGAGAGGAGGAGGACGTGGAGGACGCCGTGGTGCTGGCGCCGATGCCGTCCCCGGCGTACACGCCCACGAGACCGGTCGAGGCCGAGCAGAATTCACACGATGCTACGTGACACACGGAGCGCTGCATGTCCTCTGGTTAGGTCGCTGTGGTTAGTAGTGTGTTTGCATGTTTGTATTGTACATGTAACAACAGCATATGAAATGTAGCGTACGTACGTACTCAGGTACAGGAAAAGGAACCGATGCAGGACAGGGTTAATCCTCATGTCCCTGTAGATAAGAAGGTGTTGCAGTAAAAGAGGAGAGGATTCCAAAGATGAATATTAATTTGTTGGTAGTTTAATCCTCATGAAATGTAAATCATCTTAGACAAACCAATAACCAATGTTGTTAGTCACAACCACCCGATTGCTTAGTCGTTTTCTACGAAAGCACGCATCATTCCGAGTCCTCCACAGCGACCAAAGAATGGCAGCTGTGCCCACAGAAACCAGTACTCTGTCTTTTATAGAAAAGGATCTCATCCAAACATCAAAAAGATGTTGCACACTACTAGCAAACCCAAAAGCACTACACGCTAAATTCCAGTTAAATTCTTGATGTACCGAGCTAAGGGGCAGGAAAAGAACAAATGGTCAATTGTTTCCTTAGCCCCACAAAATTGACACACTTTGTCCCCTTTCCACCCCTCCCATGCAACACATCTTTGTTCAAAATGCACTTTCGCACAACCAACCAAAGAAACACCTTGATCTTCCTTGGTTGTTTAATCTTCCATAAGAAAGTATATGGACAGCCCAGCGTTCTCCACTTCATGATATTATAAAAGGACTTGACCGAGAGCTCTTTAGCATCCAGGGTTCAACAGTCAACGTCACCCCAGAACATCAAGCTTTAGTCGTTCCCACATTTGAAGCGTAACCCCAGTGAGCGTACCCCTGAAATGTATGCAATCCCACCCATTTTGCAGAACATACGCCACTCGTACTTCAGTTGTGAGGCAGATATTACACAAACGATCATATGCCTGCGCAAAGGCTCGTTTACCTACCCAAATATCCTTTCAGAATCGCGTTCGTTTACCATCTCTAACTGTTTTAGTGCAAAACTCATAAAAAAAATCTCTGACCCCCACGAGGCCGTGCCAAATTAAATATGGAGTCACCAGATCGAAATTAGACCCCTGTAAGTGTCTGATCAGTCGAATACTTAGTATTATACAACACTGATTGCCACAGATCTTGCTTAGTTTTTTACTTCCAAAACCACTTACCTAGGAGAGCTATATTCATACAATCCAAATCCAAGGTACCAAGACCACCTTGATCCTTGGGATTGCAGATCACAGACCATCCTATCAAATGGTGTTTCGTAATCCCCTAATCCTCTCGCCAAAGAAAATAAGCTCTAAAAAGAATCAAATATCTTCCTTACCCCACCAGGAATCTTGTAGAAAGACATTATATAAAGGGGAATACTAGTAAGAGATGAGCTGATCAGAGTAATTCGACCACCAATTATGAGAATTTTACCCTGCCAGCAACTCAACCTATTCTCCACCTTTTCCTCTATCTTCTTCTAATCCTTGTTATGCAATCTAGTCTTATCAAAAGATATTCCTAAATATTTCATAGGAAGTTCCCCCACAGCACAGGATAGAATCAAGCTGAACTGGTCCTCCTTATTAACATTATCACCCTTTCTCTTTATGCATTGTGTTGAGAGTCTCATGTAAAACTAGCACCCTTTCCATGATATATCTATTCTTAAAAAAAGCAGTCTTGAGTATTGCTCACCACAGGATTGACCACCAAAGTGAGCTTATTCATCAGCACCTTAGTTATTATTTTGAAACTGACATTCAGTAGACAGATAGAGCGAAATTATTTGTTGTGCATCCTTGCACTTTGAAACCAAAGTAATTATCTCATAATTAAGTCTCTCAATATCCGAAATGCTTGCATGGAAGTCATCCAGCAAGGATTTCAAATCTTCCTTTATCAAACCCCAGATTCTTGATAAAACTCCACAGAAAACCCATCTAGGCCTGGGTAACGATTACACCACCTAAAAGCGTTTTTCTAGGGACTGCCATGGAAAATCGTAAGGAACTATCTATTAACAATTAATTGTTTTATAATTTGCCATCAGTCAAAATTTTAGACCTTTGGATCTCTCTTTTCTCTATCTATTCCTCACACCCTTCTGTCCAGAGCCATTCTCTCCTTTCTCCCAATGCCGCCGCCACCCCCGTGTCATCAGCGCCACTCCCATCTCGTCGACCCAACTTTCGGCACCGGTCCACTGCCTTGTCCTGTCAAACCCACGGCCAGCGGCGCTGTCTCGCCGCCCCGCCCTAACCAACTGCTGTCAACAGGGCCATCCATCTAAGCTCAAGGAGCACGTGTTCGTCTCTAGCACTTGTAACCACCCGCCACATTGAAACTCTAACCCTGGACCCCTCCCCTACCCCACCCCTAACCCCGAACCTTGTTTGGCTCTGCCTCGTGCCATTCTCTACTCTGCCACCGTCACCGCTCCACATCGATGGCAGCTCCGCCTCGGACTCCAGCGAGTTCCCCACGCCACCAACAAAAAGAAGATGCAGCATGTAGAAGAAGAAGCAAGGAGGAAGAAGATAATTTGGTAAGAACGATTTGAGTGTTGGCAAACTGAAAACAGTTAGCCCATCCGAATCATAATGGACAGCCATGGATCACGTTCAACAGAGAGAGAGAGTACAGACGTGAGCCACGCAACACTCAGGCGCGGCCCAAAAAAAACAATACTCCAGTAACAGCAGCATGTGCCGGGTAAAGATATATAGCAACTGGCCCACGGACTGCGTCGGTTCTCTGTTGGGTGCACTGTTCGTTCTTCTTCTGCAGTCAAGTTACTGGATGGCTCCATTGAAGGTTTGGGCGATGGAGCACCACCAGTTCACGGTGCACTAGCACTGCATGTTCACAGTGGATCACTGTTGCGCTTGTGAGCGCACTGCGCGGGACGTCCAGGGCGACGGAAGCAGATCACCTACCGTTGCACTTATAAAGGCACGCCTGTGCCGTTCTCCAATCCTGGCCCTTGCTATATTCTAGATGGTTACGATTCGCCTTTCTTCCAAAACTAGTACGTTATCCCGTGGAATTACGCGGGAAACTTTTTTAATTATCTTTACTCTTTTTATCTATACGTGTGATATTAGATCAGTATGGAAAATAAAAGTTCAAATCGTGAGCCGGTGATATTAGATCAGTATGGGAAATAAAAGTTCAAATCGTGAGCCGGCCTGCTAGTCGTTGCACTAAGCCGTCTATTTACGTACAGTTATGACGATCTATCGGATGTGATCTGTTTAACTATATTTATTGTTTTACCTGTACGCGTGATATTAGATCAATACTAATTACGCAGGAGACGTTATTAATTATCATTTTTTACATGTACGCGTGATATTTTAGATCAGTACGGGAAATAAAAGTTCAAATCGCGAGTCGGTCTGCTAGTCGTTGTACCGAACCGTCTATTTAGGTACAATTATGATGACCTATCGGATGTGATCTGTTTAGATATAGTTATGAAGATCTATCGGTTGTGATATGTTTACGTATAGTTATGAAGATCTATCGGTCGTGATCTGTTTAGGTGCAGTTATGAAAATCTATCGGCTATGACTGTTTATGTGCAGTTATGAAGATCTAACGGCTGTGATCTATTTAGGCGCAATTATGAAAATCTAACGGCTGTGATTTGTTTAGGCGTAGTTATGAAGATCTATTGGTTGTGATCTGTTTAGGTGCATTTATGAAGATCCACCAACTGTGATCTGTTTATGTGTAATTATAAAGATCTATTGGTTGTGATCTGTTTAGGTACAGTTATGAAGATCTAGCGGTTGCGGTCTGCTAATAATAAAAGGGTCCACCAAATTAACGATCGGATGTTTTGCTTTTTTGTGAAAATTTCTAACATTCTTCTATTTTTTCTATTGTATTCTACTATATAGTAGATGTTCTTTTTGTAGGTTTTGAAAGACCACATCAGGCCCATCAAGTCGTTGGCTCTGCCATACGCAATCTTGAGCAAGTTTTCAAGTAGAGTGCTTTCACTGATTCAATGGAGACGAAGAAGAGGTCGTTGCCATGCACCCTCCCGGAGTCGGAGCACGCGGTCGCCGCTGTCTCAACCTTGGTCGGATATCCACAGGTGCGGAGCAGAGGAGGAGCGTGTAGCTCGCTGGCGCCACCACGACTCCTGCGGACTGCGGCAATCGCTCACGCTCGGCGCTCGCTGTAGCACTCGCTCGCAGCCACCATACCCGCTCGCGCTCGTGCTCACCCGTTGCCTGCTCGTACGCACTCGTTCGTCATGCTCGCCTGTCGGCCGCCGCCATGCTAGTTTCCGCGGCCGTGACGGCGCGTTGTGCCTGCTCGTGGTTGCCAATTTGGATGTGCAAATTGCGGCCACCGGCGAAGAATGGGCGGTTGCAGAGTCGCGCAGTGGAGTTGCGCAAACGTGGGCTTGCAAGGAGGCAGCCGTCCTGTAAAAGCAAGCAAATCGTGACCATCTAAGGCGTAGTAAGGGTCAAGATTGAACAACTGCACAAGTACTTTAGTTTGGAAGCGCTGAGCTACCTCGTTGCCATGGCACTCAGGTTTGAGAAAATTTGAACCCAAGAGCTGGGCAAGAAAGTAAAGCACATGTTTGGACTTTGAAATGATCAGCCTGACAATACTTCACTTTGTGAGTGGAGATTAATAGTCTTTTTTTTAGAGAGAGAATTAACAGAGTCTGGTTATTGCTCACTTTGAGGTGAGCTACTGCTCTAGAAGTTTTGTAAAGATGCTACTGCTGCTCCATCAGGCGACAGTTGCAGCGGCAAGACCTGACAGGAACGCGTATGTAATTCAATTCGCTGCACGCGGCATTTGTTAGTGGAAGACAGGGAGTGCACTAGCCGCGTTTGAGCTCGCAAGGATCGATTCCAAGTAAGAAGTAACTGACCCTTTCCTCCCGGAGAGAGGCCCCTGTCCTCCTTCCCCCTCTCTGTGCCGGTCTTACAAACTTGCCCCCTTCTTCTTCCTTTGACCTCCTTTGTCAGGGCCTTTCCGGCCCCTCCCCTTCTCTCTGGTTGCCACCGGCGTTGAGATTGGTGAGGGTCCCACCTTGTGTAGTTCTATTAGACTAGTACCCGATCTGGCTTCCCGTTTACATATCTACTACGGTGACGTTCGCCATTGCAGGGGCTCAAACTTCTACCGCCGCTTCAATGCTTGGAGGTTTCCCTTACCGACTTTAGAGATCCACGTTCCTGTTATAGAGGTGTCTTCCGGTTCTTCCTCCGGCCGCCCAGATCCATCGCCCTAATGGTGGCAGCTTTAGCTCTTCTAGTAACTTGGAGTCCGGTGAGCCCCTCCCCGTTCCTACTATTGGCCGGATTTGGCGTTGGTTATCTTGCCTCGTGCCGCTCCTCTTTCTTTGGGGCGACATGGTCCTCTCCCCCTACCTTTTGAGCTGGATCCCCACCGAATCAAGCACCCTCTGAGCCGTATTAGGAGGCCACCAGGGTTGGAGATCACCTCTGACGGCTGGTGTGGTGTCGCTGGGTGGATCGCCAACGGTTTCGCAACCTGTGCCTGATTCCCGCCGCCGCACTCTTCTACCATCGATGTGGAGGCTTTTTGCTCTCTGTTGTTCGTGGTGGCCATCTATGAAGGGGAGTTATACGTATGTCCTGGACGTGAAGGCAGGAGCTCCCCCGTTGATGACAATCTTTTTGCTCTTTGGCTTTAGTGTCCAGGGTTCTCTATGCACTATAGTAAAGTCCTTATATAATTTTTGTATTTGGCTTGAGTTTTTCTGTAAAACTGTGGTGTACTAAACTCCTTTCTTCGGTTCTTTAAAGACACGTCACCCACGTACCGTAAAATGGTGAGACTAGACCACAGTGTCATCTCATCTCTATCCACTGTTTGTGTCGGGCGGTACGGTGTTCGTTCCTTCCTTCCTTGGTGCCTGAGTCGTGGGCACGTGACCCATATTTATGCTGTAGCAGCAACACGCAGAGACCCCAGGCTCCCCAGCAGCCGCTGCGTAACCTGCATGCGTCCATTCATGGATTTCAGGGGACCAAATTACTTCTGCATGCAATGCTCGCGTTGTTCGTTATGTGCCGTGGTGCACCGCAGGTTCGCATGATCGCATCGGTTTCGGCTGCTGCATGCGGCGTGGCGAGGGCAATGCAACGACGGCAACGCTGCCGTACTAGTAGTACTAGCTAGAGTTTATGGTGCCGTTTGTGTTTGTTTGTCACCGTCGCCCTGGGAAGCAAATCGTCTGCCGTTGTAACTATAAAAGCACGACTAAGAAAAACGTCGATATCGAGTCGCTATATCATGCTTTCCGACCGTGCATGGCACCACAAATTCCAAGAATCAAGCAATCATATCATGATCATACACAAAATATCACATGCGTTCGGGACCATGTCAGCTAATTAAGCTCGATCTCTGTTAAGTTTAAGCTAATTGTGTGTGAGTCAGCTAATGTGACCAGTCCGCGTTTGTCTCAGCCGTAGAAACCGAATAGTGCTTTATCCATGTCCGAGTAGTACATGGTGTCCCTGATTACTTGTGTATATAAGCACATCAGGCTGTAGCGTTTTGAGCATCGAGTGCAATAAAGAGAAAATTGTCCCAAACTGTTTCGCTTCCGATCAGTCTTCCGGCATTAGCAGTGTGTGCGATTGAAGGTTCAGAGGGCCTGATTTCCAACAATCTCATCATCTCATTCTGATGGCTTGGATAATGGATACAGTACTAATATGGAGAGGTCGCCTCTTATATGATGCGCACTGTTTTAATATACAGTTGCAACCCGCCAGCTTCATTAATCCGGCATTTGGTTTTTTAATTTGGCGTATGGACCAGGACAATCATACTGATAATGACTGAACCCAATGACCCTGGAGTATAAGTAACATATACTAGTACGTCACTAACTAGACGCACGGTTAAATTAGCACTTGAATTTGTAGGCTTGGCACTATAGTACTTACATCTTTTGATGGTGGTGGGGGCGCATCTATCAATTGCATTACTGATCCATTAACCCGTGGAGTATCATGGATCGGTTCGTGAAATTAATTCAGGTCAGTACAGCGGTACCCACTGTATGATCATAATGTCGTTTTGACACAATGGCACCAGACAATCTTCAGGCTTGTACTGACGAAATGCCGTGCAATGGATGGGAGGAAGAACATACCATGTTTTCTCTTGGTTTGTGGATGAACATTAGTATCAGAAGCAGCATTGCTTGCACAGAAAATCGTCTCCAGAAACTTTGCTCAAATGTTCAGCAGCCTATGATCCAAGCACAAAAACTTGTGCACAACTGCACGTCGGAGAGCAGGGAGGTCCCAGTTAACCTGTGACGGAATTCAGTTGGTCTTGGGAGAAAGTAAAGGGCATCATGGAAAGAGGCACAGGGGAAAGGGGAGACAAAGAAAGAAGCTGAATTGGGCATCCTCTTCTTCCTTCCCTGCTGCTGCTGCCTTTTGACCGCGACATGCACTTGAAATAAAGCTGGAACACGAAATATGGCTCACCTCACGACCTCACCCACTTCAAAACTGACTGATTTAGACCTGAGGCTTTGGAGACTCTTTCTTTCTTGGTCCCTGCAAAGAGACACCACACATCTTTCTCCTCCCTCTTCTCCTCTTCCAGTCGTCGTCTTGTTTGCATGATTGACACTAGATTACCAGCATATATTGCACTTCCTTTTTCTGTGGAAAATGTGTGATTTTGTCTCTTCTGTCAGACGAAAAGGTGTGATTTTTTCCTGAATGGCATTTACATGTATGCACGGTACTACTACAGTAATTTCACAGAGGTAAAAAATGAACAGAGACATCAACACCCGAAGAACAGAGGAACAGACAATATACATAGAGATTAGTTCAGCAAAATACACAATTCATTCATCCATAGGGCAAGAGAAGAACGACAAGAGAGAGAGAGAGAGAGAAATTTAGACAATCGAGTAGTGTAGATCACCATCAATGGTAAAGAACAAAAGAACGAAAAAAACTTGGAACATAATTAATCCCCTTAAGTAACAAGTACCCTCTTTATCCTCTCTACTCAAGCAGTAAGCAAGCACTGACTCCATGGAGTAAAAGTCAGTACTGAATTCACTGGCTAATTTTACTTTTCTCTGAGTAATTAAGCTTAGATTATCTTGTCTCGGACGCCAACCTAAGAAGCCAACAAGTGCTACCGCGTTGGCTTTCTAGCTTTGCTTCATGCCGCTCGTTTCCTACCAGAAGCAGACGGACGCGGCCGGCGGCGCCTTCGGGCGCCGGAGAGGCGGCCGTAGCGAAAGTTGTGGCCCCGGCGACGGCAGCCGCGGCGCGTGGCCCAGGCGAAGCAGAGGCGCAGGCGCGCGCGGAGCCGGCGGAGCCCGGTCGCCGCTGCGCGGCGCAGGCGGCGCACCCCCGGCCCAGACGACGCGGCGCGCGCGAGCCCGGGGCGAGAGGTCGACGTCGCGGGAGAAGTGGTAGCTCCGGAGGAAGAGCTGCCGTCGCTCCACCTGCCGCTCCCACTGCGCCATGTACTCCACGTACGGCCACGCCGTCGTCGCCTTCTCCGCCGCCGCCACCGGCGCCGCTAGTACCCGCACGGACATGGGCGCAAAGGTTCTCGGATGGCTAGCTCCGCTCGGCAGGCTCTTTCTTGGTGCAAGAAGCTAGAAGCTACAAGCGAAGCGCGCGCGGGAGAGATGTCACTCGCTCACAAGCCTACACGAGAAGCGCAAGCCTGAAGACAAGGAGTAGCAGCGGTTTGCGTTGTGATCTGCGAGATGGCGTCGGGGGGCTGAGGATTAATAGGGGAGGGGTGGCGGCGGAGGCGGCAGAGGAGGAGGAGGAGAGCAGGAATTGGCTGCGCTGCTT
Organism: Stipa capillata; assembly: GCA_019208055.1. NCBI lineage: Eukaryota > Viridiplantae > Streptophyta > Magnoliopsida > Poales > Poaceae > Stipa > Stipa capillata. The sequence continues at coordinate 93,206 of JAGXJF010001804.1, read as the reverse complement.
GGGCAGTTCTTGGGGAGGAGGAGAGGGAAAGGGAGATGGTTGGAGTGGGAGGGGGGGAGGTGGGCGGCTTTGTGCTTTCTTGGACATTTGCTTTCGTTTGGGGGCTTGATTTAATATATGGGGTTTTTTTTAAAGTCTTTTAGAGGGGGCTGAATTGAAATGAGTTTTGTTTACATGGACAATCATATACTTTCTGCTTGATTGGAAAATGACATCGCCGTTTGTAGCTTCTAGTTTGTGTATATCTTTAGTAGTAAAATTATTTCTCGCGCACCTGAGGAGAACATCGACCTGTGTTTGTGTTTGTACATAGAGGTCAGTGTATAAATACACAAATGTTGACGCTGAATTGTTTCAGAATTTGACGGTTAGATGGTTATGAATAAGACATTTTCATGACTTGCCCTAGATCAAAATAACATAAAAACATTTGGAAAGTGCCAAGAGGCGAGAGGCGTGCCATGTGCGGTGTGCAGTGCAGATCACTATTCCATAAAACATATGCTTGAAAAGAAACTATCCAAAACATTAACCACACGCAGGAGTCAGGACAGGAGGACAACATTTTGGGAGAGCCCATCCTCTGGTTTGCTTTTCTTGTCTACTATAACCGTTGGATCGGGCAGGCTTTGACCCTCCCACATCACATCACATGACATGAATGTCCTGTGGCTCACCATCGATCTCCCCGCGTATATAATAAATCTTCCTGAAAACTGAAAAGTGTCCTTTTAGATTCTGTAACCTTTTCTCTTTTGAGATGGATTCTTTAACCTGCATACACGTTGAAAGCCTGAAACGGCACACATAAATAAATGTGAGTTTGATGCTGAAATGTTGCCTGGTCTTCCACGTCCAAACAACTAGATGTAGAACGGGGGTAAACACCATTGGGGTGAAGACAAGCTCTGGGCACGTACGTACGTGCGTTCGTTCCCTTGTGTTTTAAATTCTTGATGATGGTCAATAGGCCATTATGGTATGGTCAGGACAGACAGAGCCGACGAGGACCGGCAAGCAAGCAAATGGAAGGAGTTGGAATCTGGGTTCCGCTGCACATTGACGCCCAATCGGCCGTTCAGGTTGCCCTCTAAATTCCAGCGTTCCACACAAGGCGATCGATCTATCTCCTTCGAAAACCTTTGAGGTGCATGCATGTAATCTGCCACCGTGCAAAGACCGCAACTACACCCAAACGCGTAGTAATCAGCTACTCGCGGTAGAGGAATTGAAGATTGGAAATGGATGTTGGTGGCCACGCACACGGCGACACGGCACACGGTGGTGCTGTGGAGTAGAGCACCGTTGCTGCTGCTGCTGCCGCCTGCCGCCGGGTGATCGCTTGTAGCACGGACAACCACGGCGTCGTCGTTTCGGTTTAGTAATCTTCAACGAGGGACGAGCCGATCGCTTGCACAGACGGCATTGCATTGCATCGCGTAATTGCACCTCGGCACCCGTCGTTAACTCCTAAAAATATAGTAGATGGAGTGCGTATCCGGGAGGAATGCCTAGTCCATGACAATGATCCTGGGTCAAATGACCTACTCGGGCTTCATGGCGGCTGCGATCTACACATTCACAGGACTGGGGAAAATGTGGATCGGTCAATCATTATGTACCTTGTAGTGTACACTTCCATGCTTACAATATGGAGCACTGGTGTTCTGTTCCGAACTTCTTCAGTACGTTCTGTACTGTAGCACACTACTGGAGTATATCTTTCCTCCCCTTGAAGTGAAAAAAGATGTGGATAATCTCATATGTTTGGGCAGCATGGCAGCAGTGAAAGGTAGTAGTGATTCCAAATTGCGGTAAAACTGAACAGTTAACAGAAAGGTGAGAGCCGTTAAATCAGATGTCAGTGATGGCGGCTACTCCAGATTGCGATCGAGTCAATATGTGATGTTGCAAGCTACATGGACCCATGATTATAACATGTTTGGTGTGAACAAAGGCTAGTTAATCATTTCTGTTATCAGGGCTCTACTGGAACTCGCACGCCAATTCCAGATTACCTAGAATAAACAAACCTTTGTCAGAATGGGGAAAGAATTGCACACCAAGTGTACAATGTCAGATTCCATGCATCCCTGTGCTAGGACAGATGGGCATCTTACCACTGAAGCAACTCTTTTGGTTGACCACAAAACAAAAGGTTGTGCCTGAGATCTTAGGTAGGATTGGAACCATCGTGGTAGGAGTGCTGGAACGCTGTACCAGCAAAGATACAGTTGCAGACCCACAGTGCATAATTAATCTATTCTGACTGATTTGCAGGGTATTCACCTTGTACGACTCAACCTTGATTAAATCCTAGCTAACTAGCTGGATTGTTCGTGCATTCATGTGGTTAGATTTGAAATATCTGGCTTCTATATACACCTTATAGTCAGTTTAGATGATATTAGATTAGTACCGAAAATAAAAATTCAGATCGCAAGATTTAGGTATAGTTATGATGATCTATCGGATGTGATCTGTTTAGGTACAATTATGATGATCTATCGGTTGTGATCTATTTAGGTATAGTTATGAAGATCTATCGGCTGTGATCTGTTTAGATGCAGTTATGAAGATCTATAGAGTGTGATCTGTTTAGGTGCAGTTATGAAGATCTATCGGCTGTGATCTTGAAGATCTATCGATTGTAGTCCACTAATAATAAAAGGGTCCACCAAATTAACGATTGGATGTTTTGCTTTTTTGTGGGAATTTCTGGTCTATCTCTATTTTTTTCTATTGCATTCTGCTTTTAGTATATAGTAGATATTTAATATACAAAGTTAAAAAGATGAAAATTTAAAACATTACTCACTCCTTCCAAAATAAATGATGCTTTTGACTTTGCATAGTTTTCAGTGTATAACTTCAACCGTTACTTTATGTATGAGTATGTAAGTAAATGATTACAAAAAAATTATACTATAAAACTATTTTCTATGAAAAATCTATCCGTACTATTTGCGAATAACCAACCTAAATAGTTTTCTATTAACTAGATTTCAAAGGTAGATAAATTGACAGCATGTTTTTAAAACGCCATCTGTTTATTATGGTAAATAGTCTAAAGTGTCCTCTAAAACTTCGAAGTTCTGATACATACGGAGGAATCATAAATTAAATGATACTAATATTAATCAAAACAAATAGTGTGAGTCTGGTATGCATTATGGCCTTTAGAAAGATACTATTGGAGAAAATTTGACTTTCATCAGCCATCGGTACGTAACCGTAGAACTCCTCAATCGAGCATGCATGTCGATTTTTGTTAAATTGTCATCCTTGTGCTGTATCATTTTGTTCGATCGGGGCCTTAAAATCAAATGTATGCACATCAATCCTCCACACGGATTTTTTTTTCTTTTGAGCTTGCACTCCATATAAATCAAATGTCCTATATCTCTTGCTCTGTAAGGGCCAATTAATTGATTGCAACTAGCCCGTACTAATTGTTAGGGCAACAAACTCATGTTGTTCCGCCTGACCGAGTCACGCTCCGTCCGCACGGCTCGCCGGCGCACGTCTTTTGCATTCGTTTTTGAAACAAAATATTTTGTATTTCTGCTGCTGCTATATTTTCAATCCCGTTGCACGTGTATAAATTGGCAATGAATACAACCACATGATTCTAGCCATTAACTAATAGTACTAATCCTTAAGCCATATGGAAGCCCAAGTGCATCTATCACACGTCGAAGCTTCGAATCTATTTCCGTGATGTTTTTCTTCTACGTATTGACTTCCATCTTTTAGTCTTCTTATTGTCGTTCTGTACTTGGACTATTTTTACGTGTATAATTGGACTTCAGATAATCTGATTAATCTCTGTCATTATAATCTAGACCAATTCTAATTAAATGATGTAGATATTTCAACTTACGTGAAAAAATGTGATTGTTTTTTTATTATTTTAAATACAATAGATAGATTACCAGGAAGTAGTAGTACCAGTACTGGGTGAGCCAGCGTGAATAGATATTGCAGTATTGTACACGGGTAGAATTAAGTAGGTGTATGCATGTGTGTAACGTCAAGTAGGTCGCCCCCAAAAATTCGATTCCACATGTCTTGCAAACAAAGGAACTCACCAAAGATCTAATAATCCAGGTCAACCCTCTCGAATTAATAACTCCACCATCTGGAATCTGGAGTATGACCATGGACAATTGCTGGAGTATACTACTACTACTCTACTAGCAGTAGCTTTCTTCTTACTCTCTGCCCACCTGTACCTAGGAGTAACACGTATACGAATGTATCCACATCAACGGCAGTTACTGCTGACATATTTTGTTATGCTCAAATTCTGAGATGTCTCCATGGCTTATTCATTTCAGCACGTCATTTGTTTGGCTAATCTGCACAGAGCATGTGTCGTCATATGAATAGCGCGTAATTCTCTCGTCCTAATCCTCGTTATCATAAAACCACTGGTGTATTTTGTGCATGCGTATATAGAAAGTACTATGCAAGAGATTTACGTCAAAGATGCTTAGAAAATACTAGAAAACACGTGCGCGTTGCTGCGTGCTCGGTCTCCTGCGCAACGCATCAGCCAAGCAACACGAACAATTTTGAATTCGATGCAAATGAAAGACCAGTTTTCTCCAGCCTCTAGGTCCAGGAGTAGTCAGTAGTTTGGCCTTCCTGACCAACCATCAACTACCATGTTGAACCATGCGTCCATCCATCCATATGGACATATGGTTTGTATCTCCAGTCGTACGCTGCATTGACCAAACACATATCTTCATTTGTTTTTTCTCGCACAGATCAAAAGCGCGAGCTGCCGGGATCAACCGATCAAACCTTTCTACAACAAACTTTGATGTTTACCAAGAGCTGTAGAGTTGTTTGACTTTCACATTTGACAACAGCAATTCTACTTGACGTGAACAATTCTAACGGCGAGAGCCGGTTCAGTTCTGTAACTGCAAGAACTTTACACAGTTCATGTAGTGTTAACATTCTATTGGGAACTCCCAAGTGGCAACAAAAATTAAAGCGATGTCCCTGTAAAACCCGTATTACATGAATAAACAGAAGGCTCTCCTTCGGTGGTCAGCGCTTGCCAAAATCTCCTCGACGAAATGAGGGCACAAAACTGTAGCCAGGCCATGATCCTTGACAGGCGCTGATGTCAGGCACATGTAGATCAGATCAGCAGAAGGGAGACTGGACTTCGATGTTCCTTGGCGCGTTTGTTCAACTGTCCAGCCGCTTGGCAGAAGCTGATCAGGCCCAAATGGAGAAACCCCATGCGGCAGGGAAGCAGCACGTCATCTCTACCGATTACTTGTTTGGGCAGTCTGATGCTCGGTGCCCTGATTGCCCGCATGTGAAGCAAGCCCCACTGAAGCTTCTGCTATTGTAAAATGGTGGGAGCTCATTAGCTTAAGAAAGTATCATGGGATAACTTGTAGAATGATAAGTACTCCTTTGTACTGATGAGAAGGTAAAAGTAAGATCTGATCATGATTCAGGGAAGCTGTACCAAGAGCTAGCTATCAAATTAATCATTAATTTCACTGGTTAGCCCTAACTATAAAGCATGAGGTTTTCGTTAGCCCTAAATATAAAGCATGAGGTTTTCATATATCCTGAAGTTGATTTGACAAGTAATGTGGTTCTGGTCTTCGAAAGGAAGAAGAGAACTCCTGAAAAGAAAGGTTAGATATCTCGACAGGAACTGTTTCAACAGATCTGTTGATTTTGTACTTACCATGGCATCTGAGGATAATAGTACTTTTAATATTCTAATTTACCAATTACTGCAAATCATATCTAGTTCATGATGTTCCATTATCTGGTGGCATCTACATGGTGAAAGGAACATCATGGACGAAAAGTAATCAGATACTAATCATCACATGACACTTCAAAATCCAAATGAACAACATAAGAACTTTTAAGTGGACGAGCATGCATCTAGAACATCAATTTGCTATGTTATGTGAGTAATCTTGTGAAGCATACCTGTCCCTACTGCCAAAGGATGACGAGCGATCACCAAAGGACGATGAGCCACCACGACCACCATAAGATGATGAGCGGTCACCAAAGGACGATGAACCACCACGACCACCATAAGATGATGAGCGGCCGCCGGAGGATGACGAACGGTTTGATCTTCTTGCACCACCTGAAAAGTCATCATCTGACCAAATATCAGTGTCAGATCTGAAGCTCCTGCCACCACGGCGAAATCCTTCACCATCAGAGTCCCAACCACCCCGGCCTCCTCTTGCGCCGCCCCTGGATCGTCGGTTCCTGGAGCCTCGGTCCGAGTTTGAGAATCGACCATAAGAATCAGTAGCAGGGCCATCATCTTGCAATGCTGGCAGCTGCAAGCAAAAAATAATAAAAACAGTCACCACACTAACTCATAACCACCAATATCACATCTAAAACAAGAGCAACAATAATCTATTGCACTATATAATGTGTGTACCGTGTAGTGCAAGAGTAGCGTAAAAAGCCGCGATTTTTTTTTATTGGCAATTGCTAGAATTATCTATGATCTATTTTGGAAATCCTTTTTTTGTTTAGACTGTTTTTTGTTTGCGAGATGTCTAGAATTCCTTATTTCTATCTCATGCAAAAGAAGAGAATCCAAGGCAAAGGCGAGAACAAAAAAAGGATTTCTTCCTTTTAGGAGGGATTGCAGGTCTTCTTAATCCTCTATTCGGCACAAGAAAAAGGCCTTTTTGCCTTTTTCTTGTGTCGATTCTTCTTGTATCGAAATAAGAATCTTTTTTCTTCCTATTCGTCAAAGATTAAATTTGTTATTACCTAAACAATAAGTCAATTGAAGGTGGCTTGGTTGGAGTTAAAGACATAATGTAGTAAAGAAAGAAAAAAGGGTATGAAACTAGGCTTTTAATTCCAGTTATCTTGGTCAAAATTTTCAGCATTTAGTCAACAGGATATGTCATTATGTATGCCACATCAAGCCATCAAAATTTCGTCACACGAATTATCCATAGGAATTAACTTAGGAAGATCGAGATGCAAAAGCTACCTTCGTTACTTTGCTTATGGTGTTTCCTGGGGGCAGTTCCATACTAAGCAAATCCTTTGCAATCTCCTCAGGTAAATCGAAGACTGCTCCTTGGACCTGATACAATCAGAAATGCATAGAAAAGATTGAAAGTTTCCGGACAAAGGAGATAATAGAAAAGACATCGTGCCTTATAATGTTGGTTCAGTTACTATACATGCAACTTTCTTTCTTTAAAGGAAAATGATAGACTAAATACTACAATAATTAATTGCTCCAGATCCAAGGTACAAGCAACTCCATAACCTAGAATCATGTCATCAATAAACAAAGTAGAATTTCTGTAAGTGTTACCAAATAAAATGCTTCTACAGTTCTACTATTTAGCTATAGCACAATTATTTGATGTGTCACTGATGGACACCATGAGGATCAATAAATGTCTTTGGTCGTGATTGTAGTCAATAAAACGTTATGCCAAGCTTCGCAGGTGCAAATGGCAAAAGCAAAGTCAAAGAAAAAACACATGGCAGAACATAAAAGTGGCGTAGACATGCATGAAAAGTGAGTCACACGAGTCACCAATTTCTGTACAGCATCCTACTGGATGTAATTCACATGAGGTGGAGAAGATATGAATGTTAAAGTAGTAGAATCAGCCACGAGCTTCAGAACTGTATGCTCATGGAGCAAATGCACCGAGGCAAATGATCAACATACTAAAACAAAAAACTCACCCTTTCATCTGCTATTAGGTATATTTTTCCAACTTCATCAGCAGCAGCTGGAGAAACATCAGATAGAAAACCGGTAACAGATCTAGGAGAAAAGAAGCCTCTTGCATATGCCGGATCTCTAGTCAGTTGCAGTGTCACCGATCCCTGCATTTTAATAGAGGAAACAAAAGCATCTGAAGGCGTCTTTCATAAGAACAAAACGTAAGAAAAGGTAAATGCACATCAAAAGTCATGGAGCTTTCCTAGATGATTGTTTGATAACCTATCATAATAGAGGTAATTCCAGTACTAGTGGACCGTAGTAGTAATCATATAATATCAACTGGATAAACCCTGAAATCTAGAAGACACTTATAAGTGTTAAGCCAGAACAACTGGATCAAAATGATAGTGGGACAGGTGTAATGCTTGCTTACTTAACTGCAGAAAATAGTTAAATTGGAGGAATTCATATAAAAACTATGCATATGTGCAATCTCCTCGTGTCACTGTTTACCTGTTCATGACTGATCAGAGAACGTGAAGAAGGTGGCTGAGAAAATCCACTCAGATGTGCCAGTGCAGAAGCAAGAGCATTAGGTCCTAATTCTTCTTTTAGTCTCTCAGCCGCTGGAACAAAGTATTGAATTGACTCTGGGTGCACACCTCGCAGAGTAGCAATGACATGCTCAGCAGATGAATCCAGTACTTCCTCCATTGTTGGAGGGCCTATAAACTCAAATTTGCATCCAACATCACGCTCAAGTGATTTAACTGTCCTTCTCTGATTGCTTGTGAACATTAAGATTGCATTTCCTGCTTTCCCAGCTCGCCCAGTACGTCCAGAACGATGAACAAAAGTCTCTGGATCATTTGGCAATTCATAATGGATAATCTGCATTGAAGGAAATGCCTCTCATTGATTAACCCCTATATGCTTAAAGTCCATTTGAGATAGCAAATGCTGAAATGCATTTAATAAGTTAACGGCAAGATAATAAAAAGTACCATGAATTGCAAGATCAACCCAAGAGACCAGATGGAGATGTTATAAAATATATCAAAGCTAGATGATATAACAAAGGCATGCCGGACTTAAATGTCAGACAACACTTGAATTTGAACTCAGTTTGTAACAACGGCTAAGTTCTTGAACTGTTTGATTATTTAATACTTGTTTTAGCACATCTAATATTAACAAGTGTGTGAGGCTGGATGCTTTGCAGAATTTGCACTACTTATCTTGTAATTTGCACAAATTATCTTTTCTAGATGTGTACAGAAGTAATAATTTGGTAAGCACAAGTCGTTACTCGTTAGACATAGTATATGCTGCACATTTGAAATTTTTCATCAGCCAACAACCAGAGCTCGAAGATAAAGAGTTAGTGTGTGAGGCTGGATGCTTTACAGAATTATGGCATCTAGAATCAGATGAAGTTAAGAGGATTTGCAAACCCACCAAATCAACATTTGGTATATCAAGACCACGAGCAGCAACATCAGTCGCCACAAGAACAGTAAATTTCCCTTGGCGAAAACCATTTAATGTCCTCTCGCGCTGATGTTGTGAAATATCACCATGAAGTGCCTCAGAAGCAATACTGCTTGTCAATGCCAATGATACCTCGTCTGCATCCCGTTTCGTCCGAGTGAAAACAATGGTTTTCCCACCCTTTGCATATACCTGACAACAAAAGATTTTGGGAAACATTGTACTAATCAAAATAAAGTACTCAAATTAGGTTATTATTAAAATCCTAATTTGCCAGCATTAGAAACACTAAAAAAGGTCTAAACAAATCTTTCAGGGGAATATTAAAAGCTCAAGCACCCTCAGGATTCAAAAGCACAAAATCATTTGCAATTTAAACCCAGTTGAGATGAGGTATGAGTAGTTGTAAACTGTAACTGGTAAATTGAGGCTGTCAATATTGTCAAAACATCAAAAAAAATACTCCAGCTCCAAGCCAACTTAAATGAATGAAAGAATAAAAATAAAAAATACTCCAGCTCCAAGCCAACTTAAATGAATGAAAGAATAAAAATATTCAAGGAAAGTAGAATTAAAATTCATGAAAAAGTACATACAAAAGTACAACAAATACTTGCGTATGAATGTTTATGTCAATCAAATAAATCATGCATGCCTTAACTATCTGCTCCATTTTCTTTTATCCCAGGGTTTAGATTTAAATAAAGTAGAGCAGAAAAACATTTGAAGAGAGGAAAAGGAAACAAAAAGAAGCAGCTAAAGTTTTCATTAAACTACAGTAACATACCGTAATTAGATCACTAAGAATGGTGCGCTTTGATGTCGCCGTGAGTGGGATAGCATAGAGTTTGATTCCTTCAGCTAGTTTCTCATCTTGATCACCAACCTAATCAAACACATGGAGAGACCAAATGACTAATTAGGAGATAAAAAAGAAAAGTAAAAACATAGCAGTATATATCTGCCAACAATTCTCACAAAGCAGCAACAGGAATCTTCAAGTGCAAATGCAAGAAACATAGAGCATGATCATAACAATTAACACTTATGACCTGAATAAAGTCAAGATGATACTGCGATCTCATGTAAGAATGCTCTTATCCAAGATGACACTGATTCATGCCATACTTTTTTAGAACAAATAACCAAAGCAAAACAACCAGAGTAAATGAGGGGGCAAAAGAAAAAACAGGAAAAGAAAATGAATGTGAAAGCATGAAGGTTGTACCAAGTCAATTGTCAGAGGATTATTCAAGTACCGCCTAGACAATTTCTTCACCCAACTAGGCATGGTCGCAGAGAAAAGCATGCTTTGCCGTTCTGCTGGCAGCTGTTGCAATATTGTTTCGACATCTTCCTCAAACCCAACTGCAAGCATTTGGTCAGCCTCATCAAGGACCAGATACCTAACTTCTCCCAACTGAAGACTTCCACCATTTATCAAATCAATTAATCGACCCGGAGTTCCTACGACAACATCAACACCACGCGAGAGTGCATTCTGCTGGACATTATATGAGACACCACCATAAACACACACTGTATTGAGCTTCGGTGCTGATTCCATTATTTCTTTCTCAACTTGCTTGGCCAACTCTCTAGTGGGTGCAAGAACCAAAGCTCGAGGAATACGACCTCGCCTACCAAAAGGGAAAAGGGCAGTTAGAGGATGTGAATTATCAACTGATTTTAATGCAGCATGATGTGTAGCTGCAAAACAAGATAGATGGGTACCCAAGACTCCGCCCTTCATCCTGCTCAATTATTTGCTTGATCATGGGTATACCAAAGGCTAGTGTCTTTCCAGTTCCAGTCTTTGCTCTCGCAATCAGGTCACGGCCCTCAAGAGCTGGAACCAATACAGCCCTCTGGAGGAGACAAGACAAATCAACACAAGCCCAAGCAAATAAGCACCTTATAAAGTAAAGTGAGCACAGTGAAAACATGTGTTACATAGCACGGAATACAAGGGAAAGTTAATTTATACGACTATGTGCATCGTCTTTTACTTGTTATGCATTTTGTTGATGGACATGAATTGGAGAGTGTGTTATATTAACTTCCTGTAACTTAAAAATATGAAACTCCCTGTTCCACAAAGCAAATCTAACAATTGCCAACATTTGGTGGTATTTGTGTGAACATGGCAGTTTTGACTTACAATGGAATACTACAACCCTAAGCGTTGTCAAATTTTGATATGAACTGCAGTTAACACTCTAAGGTCGCTTGAATACTGTTGAATCCATTCTGAATTGGAAAAAGTTTTAGTCTCCCACTGGGGGAACCCAAGTTTTAGTTTAGCAGCTCAGTTACACAATATCGTCTCACGGTCCCCACTAAAAAGAGCCACGCTACTTATCCTGAACACAAAAAAAATCGCTTGACACAAGCATGTGCACGACGAATTACGAAACACGAACTCAATGCTCAATTCACCAAATCCTACACCAACACCTTCCCCCTCCCCGTCTCCTCCCAACAGACTAACCAGCAATTGCCTCAAGCAAAATTAAGAGGTTCAAAAGTCAAAACATCTCGCGATTGGCATATCACCTGGATGGGGAAAAGGTGGGTGATTCCGCGCTTCTCGAGCGTGGCAACGAGCTGGTCGGGCAGGCCAAGCCTGGCAATGGCGAGCTCCTCCTCATCCCCCTGGAACACCTCCTCCACGCCCACCACCTCGCCCCCCTCCTGGTCGCTCCCGTACGTGCCGTCCTCATCCTCGTCGTCGCTGCCGAGCTGGAGCCGCTTGAAGGCGTGCTCGCTGAGCACGGAGTTTGGCGATGCGATGGCCGCGGCGCCAGTCCACCTGCGGCCGAGCGCCCAGCAGCGGAAGGCAGCGGCGCGGAGGCGGAGGGAGGGCGCGACGCCGGCGCTAGGGTTGGAGAGGGAGAGGGAGGGGAGCGTGAGGAGGGAAGCCATGGGGGAGAGGAGGAGAGGGGAGCGATAAGAAGTGGAACGAATGGCTGCTCGGCTCTGGAGGGGTGAGGGTTTATAGGCGAGGCGGGTGGATAGGGGGGAGGGGTTTGCGAGGGTTTTTCCCAGATTTGTGGCGACGGGGAGGCTCCTCCTTCACAGGAAATGCTCTGCACCCTCTCCCCGCTCTGCTCTCCGCTGTCACCGCGCTGAGGCGTCCAGCGTCTTTGTCCTTTTGCCTCTTCGATATTTTTTGAAATATCTGCATGAGATTAGCACTCAATTTGATGTCTCACGTGGTGCATTGTGCCAATAGTTGGCGCGTACGAAGATTGTTATACTGATTGACAGATTAATCTCTCTGTAGTCTCTCCGTAGTCTCTACTTATAAGAAACGAGAGCAATAATGTGGACCTTGGCACACATTGCTACAGTTGCTAAACTGTCGTAAGCCACATAAAGTGTGACAAAAAGAATTAGTCACCATAACTTTAGTAAAACAAATGACTCTATGACAGATGAGACAACCTGCTAAAAGAATATGGCTAGAGGAGGAGAGAGAGGGGACGGCAGGAGCTAGACCCCTCCATCGATCGGCTCTCCTAACAATTTTTACCACATATTAGTACTAGTATTAATTATGTTAGATACATATTAATGGGCAATTAGTAGTTGATCTAATAATAATACTTTAGGCCTAAGTGTCCAACAAAAACCAATTTTATATGACTTACATCTGTAGACACAAAGCTACAAGCCTATAATCGCTAATCGGTCATCAGAGCATTCATGCCGACCAGAGAGTTGAGATGTACAATTTTCTTTGAGGCTTCGACTCAACTTGGTTGTCGATTGTTATCGTCGCTGCTGTCCAGGATCCAGCTACGCTAGGGAACTGCCAGGAAGCTACCACTCTAGTGCTTCTTCGAGCAGCAACCTGGCTTGTCGTTGTTCCGTCACTTCGCATTACATGATCGTCTATATTAATGAGGAATTAGCTTCAAAGTTCACCTCTAATGAGATTATCACTTGTTTGATGAGTTGTCGTGCTATCAATGTCGTGCCATTACTTTGGCATTACATAATCGTCTATATTGAGAAGGAAATTGCTAGAGAAAGTCTAGATGGCAATTTTATCCGTGGAGCCAGGTACTCGTGGGTAACGTACCCGTGGAGGACGGGTATGGAGGGCATTCTTGCTCCATGGGTTTTCACGGGCGGATACCCGTGACATTCACGGGTCGGGCATGGAGGGCAAAATGGCCCCATGGATACCCAAAAAATAGTTTAAATACATAATTTATACGTTATGACACGTGGGCCGTTAACAGAAATAAGGATAAAATGTTAAAATCCTAGTTTATGGATCACTTAAGAACCCCAGCAACCGGGTATCCATGGATACCGGCCGGATATCCGTCGGGTTCGGGTTCGGGCATAAATCATCCCCCATGGATATTCTCACGGGCGTACAAGGGGTGGGCAACCGGGTTCGGATGCGGGTTTCGTATAGCTCTACCCGCCCAAACCCGACCCGTTGCCATCCTAACTAGAAAATTCACCTCCGATGAGATTATCGACTTGTTCGATAAGCATGGTAGTCGTAGAGCTAAATTTAAACTTACAGAAATGTAGTTTTCTTTGTTATTACAAAATATATGTCGCTATAATATGATATCAATGTTATTTTTAGGACTCGATGTATTGTTGTGTTATACCTCTTGTGTGATTATTGTCTTTTGGGTCCCCTCGTGTCTAAATCCTGGCTTCGTCCCTGAGTGTGGCATGTCCAAATTGTTGTAGTGAACAAACCAATTGTCACACTTGTGGCAAATTTGGCGATGTGCGGCTATGGATCAAACATATATTTATTGTGGCAGCCACACAATGCCTAAAGTTAGCTATGGCTATGAGTGGATAACGAGCCAGCTCGGGCTCGACTCATTTCAATAACGAGTTCAAATCCTAACTCAACTCGACTCGACTTGATAAAACCTTGGCTCAACTCGTTCAGCTCATTTCACAATGTATTGGAGCATGTATATATTCAAATCAATTCTCAACAAGATACATAGGGCCTACTGACTTCACAATTTGGATAATATGACTTCACAATTTGACGGCGACGAGTAGTAGCGGCAGGACGTCGGGGGCGGTCGGAGGAGGAGGAGCCGGTGGCTAGGGGATGTCGAGACATTGTGGGCGGGTGGACGAGAAGGAGCCGGTGACTGGTCGAGACGTCAAGGGAGGCTGGAGGGCGAGGACCCGATGACCAGAGGGATGTTAGGGGCAGACGAACGAGGAGGAGTTAGCGGCTCGTTGGGATGTCGGTGGTCACTGCCTCCTTTCCTCTTGGCAACCTCCAATGCATAGTGGGAGTGAGAAGGAGAAGTCGGGGTAGAGGGGTTGGGGTGCGCGACTAGGGCATAGTCATGGGCCGGCATCTCTTTTACACTTAGGTCTCAGGCTTATTTCTTACACTGGTTTGGGTTCAAACAAGTTAAACGACTTGTTTAACTCGTTAGCTCGGCTCATTCAACTCATTTTCTTAACAATTCAAACTCCAACTCGACTCGACTTGTTAAGAAAGAAGCTTAAACCGAGTAACTCATTTAGCTCACGAGTTTCGAGTTTTAATTCCAGCCTTAGCTGTGGTGTTGTTCGGCATCAATCAAACATGCCTATGGTTGCCAACATGTGCCTTTTTTTTGCCAAGCATGCCTGAGGTTAGTTGATCAAACTTGGTGACACTTTTTGCCTGCCACATGTTTCTGAGTGAGTGACGCGTGGGACCAAATTATAGAAAAGACAATCTTGTCACAAGTGCAGCTATGAACCAAATAGAAGTCTAACTTAGTTAAACTTGTCTAATTTATAGTATGATAAAATATGATATAGACATAAATCAAGAATACCCTAAATTTTATGAATTAGTTAATATCACTCCTCCTTAGATACTCGCCAGCATGCCTTGCTGAAAACTGAAAAATCATTTTCGTTCTGGACCTGCCACCGGCAATAGTAGCACTCAGACCTGACGACTGGTGAGGCTAAGAGAAACTTGACATCTAGGGATCACGTGAAGTTATTGCCATTAACGGCTATTCAAACCCCTTTTCACAACGGCAGTTATGTTGCTTACAAAGAAACTTAAGTTAATTAAGTAACAAAAATTAGTTAGCTTAAAGAAAAGTAAGGTAAATTAGTTTCAGAAAACACAAGGTAATTGACGTATTTCTCAAAATAAAACATAAGGTATTCGATAGGCTAAAAAATAGGCTATATGAGTCAAAAACATTCAGGAAAGTAGTAAATTATTTGCTTCAGCAGTACGTATGTTACTCTCAAAGAGCAGCATAGACTCAATTCTATAATACTAATCAGAAAAGCAACCTCTCACCACCTTGGATCATTAAAAACCTTACTGCCAGAAATGGTTGCCTCAACATCCAAAGAAGTTGCTTGTCAGAGTTCTCTAATTTGTACTAGATTCTCAGCATAATTAGTTAGATGTAAAATCACTTTCTTCTTAAAATATTTCGGATCATAGTACCTGATGTTGTGAATGTCTGAAGCTATTTTCTCAATCCTAGAGGTCTGTATGTCATACTGGTACACCTTCCGCTCTCCTGTCAGAAGCAACAGGGGCGGAACTGCGCCCCGGGCAGCCTGGGCTGTAGCCCGGGTCTTGGCCCATGTAGTACCTAAATCCTTTAGGTATTTTCTGAAAAAAATCAAACTCCAAGAGGCCAGCCCGTGTACTCCAAGAGGCCAGCCCGGTGTACGTGGACCAGAATGACCAGGGCTACCAAATGAGGCCCACCAATTAGAGTTCAGCCCTGGTTATGCCCAAATCCTGGGTCCGCCACTGAGAAGCAACATCTTCCCATGAAAAACAACTTTAGGAGGTTCTTGTTGCCCAACCTTTACGGTCCTTCAGGACTAAATCAGGTGTAATCACCGCAGTGCAACGTCGATTCCATATCGGGTTCTGCCGCCCAGCACTTAAGGTCCAAATCTCCAATTCCAGTGTTTGCTTGCACAAGCAGACGCAGCAAAGTTCACTCTCCAGTTCTATGAAACTGGCAGGCGTAAGATGGACAGGCGCATATGGAACCAGACTAAACTTCTCTTCAGTCAAACTGAATCGAAGAAATGCATAAGGTGGCTCTGGGCAACTTGATGTCATACCAATTGTCCAGTAGATGGAACCTTTGACATGAACTGGAGTTCGCCCAACAATCGGATACGGTGGGTCATCGGCAGTTTGCCTCCATACATTAGTGCCTAGAGTAAGCACTTCAAACTTGCAGACCACATCAGACGTCGCGGCATCCGTTTGATAGAAAAACCTAGCCACCTTGTATTTCTTGCTGCAAGGATCAAACCCAAACCCCGCCCTTGAGGCGTAATGTATATCACAGCTCCCATTTGGCAGGGTAACGAACTCTCTTGTTGCTGGGTTGCAGATCATCATCTTCTGTCCCAGGGTGGAGATGGGGATCAAACCATTGCAGTGCAAAGGGCTAGTCCAGACATCAATGCCTTGTGGAAATTCCTTTAGGTGCATCAGCGCCGCCTCATCGCCAACACGGTACTTGTAGAAGCCCATGAAGAAAGAAACAGTCCGGTCCAGACACAGGTTAGGTTAGCTGCTTAATTTAGGTTCTCTACAGGATCATATGTTTTTCCTTTTCCCTGTCCAGGCACTACTTTAGTGTTTTTATTTAGCTATTTGGTATATGTTTGATAATATACAATTCGGTCGATTAAAAATATATATAATTTATTATACAACTATAAACTTGATAATGTACAACTTAATCAACTAAGAAATAATTATTTCTCAGACAATTTAGAAATAACAAATTTCTAATTAAAAACACTCTCTAATGTATGTCTTCAAGTGAAAATAATGTTCAAAGTGTCGTATAATGTGAATGTCGTGCTAAACGTCGCTAGGACATCTAGCGGTGTTTTCTCTAAACATTCACATGCAGATAACATAAAGGAAGGTTCATTGAAAATCAGTTTTTGGTGAGGTAGTAGAGTTGTGGGGGCATGACTACCCAACAGGGTTTAAATCCTAGTGCTCACATTTACACATATGCGAGTGCGTCTACTAATAATTTAGTAAAATCTGCAGATTTATTTTTGATCTCTGTTAATTCAAACATGTGATTAATGGGTGCACTCATGTAAACGTATAAAGATATGTGTACGTATATACGTTGAAAAAGAAAGAGAGGGCCTGTTAGAATGCATTACGTCCGAGCTGTCCTCTCGCATCTTCCCATAAACTTTGCACCGCCTTTTTCTGATTTGAGATTTCTTTTTTCATCTCGTCTTCCTTACAATGTAGTTGTCTCTTTCGCACATTTTCTGGTGGCCAAACTATCCTTCACAGGATGGACGGTCCAATTCTCCACGCGCTCTTCTCTCTTCCGCATCACTGAAAATCTTAGCGCCAAAGACATCTTGCACAGTGCATTGGAAACAACTCCATGAGTAAGCAGTTGTTAAGCAAAAACAAAAAAACAAAATGTCGTGATAACTGATAGGAACAAATCAGCGGTAGGTATTGTCGACAAGCTGGCACGCAGCCTAACCCATTCTGTCATTGCATCATCTGTTGCATTTTCTACAGAAAAGAAAACAGCACGCCCCACACCTGCAGATTGTCCAAGCCAGCGAGTAACAGGATGGATGGCCATTTAGGTGCACCATTTATTCGTTGCTAATCAAGCCAGCAGGAGTACTGTTCGTTATGATAAGCTATTTTTAATTAAGCTGCGCAAACTGTTATTGATTCCAGAAAACAACAATAATAAATAACCATGCAGGTGCTAACTCGCTACGATCAAACAATCAAGCAGATGCTATACCTCGCTAACTACAAAAATCAGGATGATACTACCTGGTAACTGCCACATTATATTGTTCAGGCTGCAATATCAACTCGGAAGTTGACACAGCTGTCGGCTGCAGCAGTATCCAAAATCAGGTGCCCATCTTGGCCAAAGCTTTACTTAACTTGCACATCATCAGCACATGTGGTTGATTCGAGCTATATATTTCTAGTAAACAGATCGGAGTCTACGTGCAAATATGAAAATGCAACGACTGCTGTACATACTAGAGAAACTCGTACATCCCAGGATGATTAAGTTTAGTAAAACGCGAGAATACTACACCGATGACGCAATTTCTCGTACAGTTCTACGTATAATTATGGGTTGTTTCACGTGAAATCCCTACGAAATCCTGTGTTCTTCGAATATGCAGTTGACCGCAAGTTTACATGAGAAACTTGGAAGAAATTCAGAGAAGGCTGAGTACAAAAATTCAGAAGTTTCGTTTCTGCATTCCTTCTCGAAGACCGGTCCCCCTCCCAATCCCTAAACAAAGAAAATCAAACCAAATCATTAAACAAAACAAAAATCAACCAATAATAATAATAATAAAGCTAATCGAATCGAAGCAACGCGAAATCCGACGCCATTAACACCTCTTCTCGCACTGTTAACCCCTTTCTCCTTCCCCAACCAAACCCGAATCGGAGCACGGGCTAGAGCGGCACCTCCTTGCCGCCGCCGGCGTCTCCCCCATCGCTCGCTGCCGTGGTGTGTTTGTGGTCTCGCCTCGCGTCGGCCGGCCCCGATGGACTGGGCGGCGGCTGCGTACACGGCGGCGGCGCTGCTGTGCGCCGCGGCGGCCACCGTCATCACGCTCGGCCACATCTACCGCCACCTCCTCCACTACGCCGAGCCCATCTTCCAGCGGTTCATCGTCCGCATCATCTTCATGGTCCCGGTATGCTTTGTCTTTGCGCCGCGTATGCTTAGCTCCATCTCGTCAGATCTGTCGCTACCGTCGCTACCGTCGCCGTTTTTTTCGATTTTTTGCGCGAATTCGAGGAGGGTTTCGTGGTTGCGAGCTGGAAAGCGAACCCGTCTGTGCGGATTCGTGAGATGGCTCTGATTGTGCGTGGTTCTGAACTCTGATGGAACCCAAGCGCATACGTATACTCTCATTAGGTAAAGCTAGGTTTGTTTGATCTGTGGGCGGATTTGTTGGTTCTCTTAGGTTTTGATCGGTGTCCAAGGCGAGTAGTCGGTAGTGTGACGAATTTGCTGTGCATATGTGCATTATGACTGTTCGTCAGCAGATTATTATTCTCAACCATGCTCCATGCATTTACATTTCACCCTCGTATCTGATTGCTTTTGTTTATCTATCATCTCTTTTATGTTTGTGACACTCCAGCGTATTAGCTCTGAACACACACATTATTTTGCAGGTCTATGCAGTGATGTCATTTATTTCCCTTATCCTACCGGACAATGCAATATATTTCACTTCCATTCGAGAAATGTAAGTCATTGCCTTGCAATTCAGACTTCTTTGGAACCATTATGTGAATCCATGGGCTCAATTTGAGATTATGGTTTCAGCTTTTGCTCACCTGTTGGGACAGGTGATCTTGTATTCCATGGATCTTAAAGGTCTATTTGTAGGACAGTAGGGAGGAAAACAAGAACTAGCAGAAGCTTTTTGGTTGCTTTCTCTAATGGCCAACATGCAGTCAGTTCCTGTTTCTGTTACCATGTTAAAGTCCTATGCTCTAGCATATGTGACCTGTGCACAACTGGTGGATTGTGCTGCATGATTATAACATATATGCCATGTGACAATCTTAAGCACTTCTATAGGCTCTAGCTATTGTCCAAATCCGATTGAGATATACTATCAATATCACCATTCTGCAAACTGCTCATGGGTTAAGCAGTGATCATCTCTAGTGAACATAGGATCCATTATGCCTTGTGCACAACAGCGCCCATATTTCCATGGTTGTATGATCACAGACCCGCATATATGTAGAGCTGTAGAGGATTCATGCCACTGTTAGCTTTGAGAATCTTCCAACGAAGGATAGCATGGGAAAGAATAATAAGGGAGAATGCATAATGAATGATCTCCTGTAGTGTAGCAAATCAACAATCCCAGGTTATAATATGATAATATGTGCTTCCACTTGGACATGGCCTAAGTTACGCTGAACGGTTGGTTTCAACAACTCTGAATATGTGTAATTTATGGAAATGTTGGCCATCATCATGATTCTTCTTCTCTCCTTTTTCTTGTCTGTGCTCGATAAGCACTTTAAAAGGTCAACCTGAGTATCATATCATAGCCCCAAGTTTAGGTGTTATTTATCCTACTGATGGTTTATGTGAGATGCCCATATGGTATTCATCTGTTGGTTTCTAATGCAGTTGTTTCCACAAGTACTTTAACTAAGAACTGCATGAGTGCATATCCATGTTGGCCATCATCATGATTCTTCTTCTCTCGTTTTTCTTGTCTGTGCTTGATAAGCCCTTTAACAGGTCAACCTGAATATCACATCATAGCCCCAAGTTTATGCTATTTCATCTGTTGGTTTCTAATGCAGTTGTTTCCTCAAGTACTCGAACTAAGAACTGCATGAGTGCATATCCATCTTGTGCTAAAGTTTCTTTTCTTGTTTTGTTTCAGCTATGATGCTTGGGTCATCTACAATTTCTTTTCCCTCTGCTTGGCATGGGTGGGAGGACCTGGTGCTGTGGTGGTAAGTTTGAGTGGCCGAACCCTGAAACCGTCGTGGTTTCTGATGACTTGCTGTTTGCCAGCTATTCCTCTAGATGGGTGCGTACGTGTCCTTCTGCATAATAAGTGGTTATCATAAACAATTTATACATTGACATGACATTGCTCAGTAACATATCCTTCAAGAGTTATTTGTGACAATTCTGAAAGTCTTTACTGAAATTTTGTTTCATTGCACAGGCGTTTTATACGGAGGTGCAAACAAGGCTGTTTGCAGTTTGTGATTCTTAAGCCTATTTTGGTTGTTATTACCTTCATACTTTACGCTAAAGGAAAATATGAAGATGGCAACTTCAGTGTCAAGCAATCCTATTTATACATTACTATTATATACACAATCTCATACTCGATGGCATTATATGCTCTTGCATTGTTCTATGCGGCGTGCAGAGATTTACTTCGGCCGTATAATCCAGTCCCGAAGTTCATCATAATCAAATCCGTTGTGTTTCTCACATACTGGCAGGTAAATATAGAACAGCAATCCACGTTTTCCTCTCTTCAAAGTATAATAGGGGGTTGACTGTTTTTCTCCGCCAGTTAACTATGTTTTCTGTTTGCGTTATGGCCTTGTTAAGGAATTTCAGTGTCATAGGAAGTTTTGTCCATGCAATAATATGAAGTTTGCATCGTAGGGTGTCCTGGTTTTCCTTGCTGCCAAGTCTCGATTTATCAAGAATGCTGAAAAGGCTGCTGATCTCCAGAACTATGTATTGTGTGTTGAGATGCTCATAGCAGCCATTGGGCACCTATTTGCCTTTCCCTACAAGGAGTATGCAGGTGCAAATGCTCGCCCTTCTGGTGGTTTCAGGGGAAGCCTTCTTCATGCATTAAAATTCAATGATTTCTACCATGACACTGTTCACCAGGTAACCAGGATCTTGCACGTCCATACCCTGTATGGCTGTATCTGGAGCTCAGTTTTCAGTTTTTCACAGTGGCATCATAGTTTTGTCTGTTTCTCGTCTAATACGCTACATTCTCATGCACCCTGGTTTGCCCCTTTTCTCTGTCTAATCAGCTCCATTGTCATGCAGTTTGCTCCTACCTATAACGAATATGTGCTGTACAATCACAATGAGGGAGACAATGGACCAACAAAGGATCCTTCAGGGAGCGCTGTGCCAAGTGGACGGGATGTGGAGTTGGCTGGCATTGCCGTGGTGGCTTCAAATAGTCCTGTGACGTCAAGTGTATCATCTAATCAGGCAGATCAGGAAGAAACAATGACCACTCCAATCAGGAACAAAGTTGACCCGCCTGGAGGACTATACGACCTCACAGACTTGCTTGACGTGGACTTGTCTAACTACCCAGCCAAGGTTCCTGCAATCGCTGATGTAAGAAAACAATGATCAACTGTGATGTCCTATGTGTAGGGTGACAATCGGGGAAATTGCGATTTTCATTTGATCATAGATAACGCTGTAAAAAAATGTGTGTATTACTTGTTTTTAGTTCCAATATTTCCCCATTGAAGGGGCTTATTCATGACTGCATTGCGGCTGTCCCACGGCCTCTCCCACCTTACTAACTGTGTACAATGTTGTGACTCAAGGTGAACTGAAAGTTATGCAAATACCATACTCTGCATTTACTGAATGCAATTTTTGGTGTATTCACTCTCCTTTCTAATCAGATTGTTTAGAGAGTTAAAAAAATCACCTGGGCTAGCGATGGGTATCTTGCTTGCGCTTCACGATTCGATCACAATATAATTTGCTGACGTCAGCATTCTGTTCCAGGCATGTATAAGTGGTTCGCTGGCTGTGAAGCACCTCATTATCTGGCGACAATCAGCAATCAGTAGCTGCACAAGGCATAACTGGGGGCACTTTGGTTTTGCTATACGAAACCTTTTAGAGAAACAGAAATTTCAAAATTTCCTTTCAAATCAGCTAAATGACTCAAAAGTACTTTCTGCCTACAAAATTCCAAAAATCCAAATTAAACATGAGTAATGGGTATACATTTCAAAGACTGGCTAAACATCCAGATTATTAGTGTATATCAGTGCTGTCATTTACACTCATCAGGGGAAATTAAACACCGCGTCTCTCCCCTTCCGCATTATGGTCGGTTTGAGCAGGACTCTGCTCCTTTGATTGCACCTCTTTATCATCCTTATCAGCATCTTCAACCTGGGAATTTGTCAACGAATCTAACAGCGAGCTCTCAGAAGTGATGGCACCAGAGCAAGCTTCACCGTCCTCTCCATGGAAGAACTTAGCGAGAGACAAGACATTGTAAGTAGAGCTGGCTTTCTTAAGGCCCTCTATCGCTTTCATTGCTGCGAGGGTGCTTCGGTACACTTTTGCGGTTTCCGCATCGCAAGATGATGCTGGGCCTCGACTAGCCACATTATTGTGAGGTTGCAGCTTTGAAGAGGAACCAGACTCAAGTACTTCTGCTTCAACCGGAAAAAGGAGTTCAAGATTAGCCTCACATTCTCGAACAAGCCTTGTTAAAGGTTCAGTGGTGAAAAATGGTTGGTGACGAGCACGTTGAGTGAAAGGTAGGCTGAGCAAACCGCCTGTTCTTTTGTCATACTTCTTCAGTATCTTCACTAGCCCTGCATGCACAATGTGTCAGGATATTAAATATGGAACATACTCAGGTTGGCTAATTTGGCTTCATGTGCTCACCAGCAAAATTTAGGGAGCTGTAGGTCTGCAGAAGTATTATTTCACCGTGGATAAGCACGAAATCTCTACGTATCTCTAACATCTCTTCAGTGAACTCAATCTTGGATGTAAAAGCAACATTCTTCTTAGCTTTGACTCGCTCAATCCTCTCCTTGAGCACCTAGAGACAAGCAAACTGATGAGTAAAAATAAAAGAAAACAATATAACATAACTACCTAGGGCAGTAGGACCCTAAGTGACCCAGATAAACAATAAATGAGAAATGCCAACAATGGATAATAATGTTGACAGATTGTATGATTTCAAAGTAGAAATGAAACCAATCCCAAATACTCATTGAAGAACTTTTCTAGAATGTCACTTCATATTGTTAGGACAATCCACTTGGTGGCAGACCTTGTATATTGTTTGTTGCTTCTCTTCTTAATGAAAAAGACATGCATGGCTTTTGCGTGTTCTCTAAAAAATGTTGTTACGACAATCTTCCTCTCAACACATCACATGTTTATTAGATCATATAGCTCCAGCAACTTGTCAACATATTCATGCTTAATCACCCAGCATCAGACAGTCTGTGACTTAAGGATGAGACCCCATGACAATACAAGGACATATATGCTTCCATCTTGAGTCTCAATCAAATGATCAACACTTATATGAAGTTACAAAATGAAACCTAAAGATACTGTTTAGGCATTTTACCAGATAAGTTCAGAAGTGTGGGAGGAAATTGAACTACAGCCTCAAATGTTAAACAATCTACTGCTCAATCAAGTGTGTTTGGGTGATCCACCGAGAAGAAAGGGTACATTTAGTTCCTCAGGCACAGAGATATGACTACTTTGCAAAGCCAAGAGCTGTTGCTGTCTATTGGTTTGGGGTTTCGATTTACTAGAGTTACTGGAACTGGGTTTGCTACTCTCACCTATCACAATTCACAGCATTTATACAGACTCGACCTCATAATGAAGAAATGAAGAAACCTGACAAACAATTGTTTACACTTTTGCTGCTGCCTTTGTTTATAAAGCTCAGAAAACTTGAAATAGGCCATCAGAACAAACCGCTGTTATATAAATAGCAAAGTGCAAACTATCACTCTTGACGCACTGAAATCTTAGATAGCTAAGAATACAGTCCTCAACATGCAACAATTTAGGGAACATTTTCCAGTGGCAAGCTTTAAACTCCGTTATTGTGCGAAACGATGCGCTGATCTGTGGTCATTGGTTAACGTGACATAATGACAACTGCATGACTGGAGCCTTAATATGCCTTTGTCGATTTGACCTTGTTCAACAAGCTTATGCGCAATGTTGATATTTTCAGGCCATCACATAAAGGAGAGTATGACTGCAGAATTAAATTCAGAGTACCAGATTTGACGCCTTTCTTGATGGATAGGCTAATACAATAACAGTCCGTGCCATAGAGAAAGGCACAGGCCACCCATTTCGCTTATGATGAACAAATGACACAAATGCACTAAAGTTACTATTACAATCATAAAAGCCCCAGTTTGCAACTGCAATTGAGTATCAAGTGGCCAATTACTCCAAATCGAACCAGAGCACGGCGTAATGATACTGTTGACACAACACTGCCCTATTTAGTTCAATGCAGAATGTCTCTAGACATCCTAAACTCCAGAGATCACATATGTCCAATTTTCACTCATGACTTAACCGTTCCCCTGCCCAGACCGAAATCAAGAAACGGCCCCACGATCCAATCCCGGTCCATGAACCCCTAAACTCCATTCCACACGCATCGACGTAGCTATCGCCGCAAGAATCGCGAAGATAAGAGGGCAGGGACAAGGAGGAGAAGGCAGTACCTGGAAGCGGATGACGTACCACTCCTCCCTCTCCATGTAGAAGTCGTTGAGCTTGTGGAGCTCCACGTCGAGGATCCTGGCGAACCAGTTGCCCAGAGCGACGTCCCCGTAGCCGAAACCCTCGGCGGCTGCAGGGGCGGGGGCGAGAGGAGGAGGAGGAGGGTGGTCGGCGTCGGGCGGCAGGTTCTTGATGAGCTTCTTGAGGGCCTTGTAGGCGAGGTACTTGTCCCTCCACGCCGGCAGCGTCTCCTCCAGGTGGTTCCGGAAATCCTTCCCAAACTTCATTCTCTCCTCTGCGATAAGGGAAGATGGATTCCTCGGAGAATTCCTCTCGGATTAAGGAATGTTCTTGGCTGTGATGGCGAAGAAGATGGAGAAGGAAGAGACGAATGGAGGGGGTCAGGTCAGAGGGTGTGGATGATTGGGTGCTGGGTCGCTGTCCGATGGGGCCGGATACGGGGATATTCCTCTCGGCGCCTCGTGGGCCCCTTCCCCCGTCGTCTCCTTCCTCTTGGCTCCTGCCGCCGCATGCCACCGCTTCCCTTAGCATTGCGGCTTCCTGGCTTTGGATACCGTGAGATCCCTCCTGCAACATGAACAGATGAACGTGATGCGGAAGTGCGAACCTGCACCAGTCGGGTTCTCGCGCATTTGTGCTAAAAATTTAGAAAAGAGTTATGAATATTGATGTATTTTCTCCAACGGGGGATTTGTTAGTGCATAAATTCACGTAGTGAGACTAGAGACCGGACGTCCAATTTTATACCAAAATCGAATGTCCCTGAAAACAAATTTTTGTGTGATAAAAATATTTTTTTCAAACTTACAAAATAAATATGTAATACAAATACAATAGTGTACATCTGATCTTAAGAAAACAAAATCTGGATTTTTCATGTACCAAATTCCGTAAGTCACGCTTTGGTTTCAACTAATAAACGTTATAAATTATTTCAGATTTGTTTCCATGACGTGCAACATTCTTTTGTGCCATGAATTTTTTTATGTGATGGTATCATTTTTTCGTGTAGTGAAAACAATAAACGATATTTTGTTGTACAATGGAAACAAATTTGGTTGAGACAAGTTTATGGGCACACATTAGGTTGAGGCACACAACAAAATCTGAAAGTTGTTACAACAGAATCATTATACCATGAAAACATATTTTTATCATGATTATAATATCATAGGTGTACTTCTATAACCAATCTTTCGAATGAAGCAAATGTTTTGTGTGGTTACGAACCATGACAAAAACGAAGCACTATTCAACAAGATTCTAGGAAATAATATCACAATGTATTCACAACATCATCTACCACTATCCGCGACCAAGAAAATATACGATGACAACAAAAAAGATACCCGTGGAGGACGAGAAAAAGGAGCACCCTGCAAAGCACGAGAAAAAGGAGCACCGCGAGATCGTGGAGGCCCCATCCGCCTCCGATGGGATCTTAGTGCCATCTTGTCAAGGGCTAGTCGAGATCCACTGGTAGATCGAGAAGGCTTCGGTGCTCATGTGCTTCGATGAGGGTGGTGGCGGCACGGGTGCCGAAGAGTAGGTCTTGTAGGCAACGAGGCCGGAGGAGAGGGCTAGGGATAGAAGGACACATGCCGCTGGCGAGCGGTGGAGGAGGATGGTGGCGGCCACCGATTTAGGGTTTTCTCGTGTCCAGTCAGTGGCGGGGGCGAGGGTGGCAATTGGGTTAGGTTTCGATGATGAATCGGGAGATTATATATGACAAATGGGCATCAATGGATGAATTGTTCACGATGAACGGCTAGCTATTAGTCCTACCAAACGCTATGATAAGTAGTCAGGTGGGAAGAGTTTCCCAAATCACATTTCTTCTTATCTCCGAGGAGGGCAGACCACACTAGAAATGCTAGAGTTAGGATTAGGTGTGTGGGTCTAGGGGAGAGGGGTTTAATATCCTCTTCCGACGGCCGGGAAGGCGGTGAGGTGGGCAGATCGACGCTAAGGAACCGACAGACAACATGCAACCTATTGTGATTAGGTGGCGGCTAGCAGCGGTAGCTACTAGGGGCAAGGTAACGAAGCGGTGGCAGTAGGAGAGGCGACAACGACTATCGACTAACTAGGAGGCAATAAGAGGTGGTGGCTAGATCCGACAATAGCAACAGACTCGACAAAAGATGGAGATGGAGAGAGTGATTAACATTGAGCAACTATCTATCCCATTTCTTTTACAACCACGAGAATTTGAATATAGGAGAGTAGATTGTTCACACCTATGAGAGAGTGCATGATTTTTAAATTACATACCTTAAGATATAAGAAAATCATGAAAATCAAATGCGCACACTATAAAAAAAAATGCAAAAATAGAATTATTACAATCTTTTATTTATTCTCACAACAATGCAAATTTTCGGAGAAATATCATGCTTTAACTGGGGGCGAGGTAACGAGGCGGTGGCAGTAGGAGGGGCGACAACGACTATCGTACTAACTAGGAGGCAATAAGAGGTGGTAGCTAGATCCGACAGTAGCAACAGAGTCGACAGAAGATGGAGATGGAGAGAGTGTGATTAGCATTGAGCAACTGTCTATCCCATTTCTTTTATAACCACGAGGATTTGAATATAGGAGAGTAGATTTTTCACACCTATGAGAGTACGTGATTTTTAAATTACATACCTTTAGATCTAAGAAAATCATGAAAAACCAAATGCGCACACTAAAAAAAAATGCAAAAATAGAATTATACATACAATCTCTTATTTATTGTCACAACAATGCAAATTTTCGGAGAAATTTTTATACAATGCTTATATTATCATGCTTTAACAAAAAGATTACAGTTACATATGTTCTAACATGTTTCAACTCTATTACTTTCGCGATATTTTATAAAATGCACAAAATGTCACCAAAAAGATAAAAAGAAAATTAAAAAAAAAGGCGAGGGCATACGTTGCAACGTCTCAAGGTCAGGCATGTACTAAACAAACTTTGCTGAAAGTGTCGACAAAACCAGACCGTCAGAAACACGCCCCGAGTTGGGCTGTACGAAAAAAAGGGGCTGACTCCAGCTCTATTTATATCACCATTCTTCTTTTCTCGTCAGTATGTCTGGCTTCTTTCTGCCCCGGAAATTACATGTATACTGATAAACATTAATATTAGCAAAGTCCCTTGCTTCAATAAAAAAAATCACCATGCCTTTTTTTAAGTAAATTTCACAAAACAAGCAGTAATAACGTAGAACTATAACTTTTAATTTTAGTTTTACATAACTATAACTTTTAAGGCCACGTGTTTCAAAATATCCCATTAAATCCAGTAAAATATTACAGATGGGACCCATTTTCCATTCACAGTAAAGGAGGCCCACTTATCAGCATCTTCTTCCTCCTTCCTCTCGTCCTCCTGTTCCTCCGACCTCTCTCTATCTCTGCTCGCTCGAGCCCCTGTGTGGACGTCAGAACCGTCAGCCCACAACGACGCTAGGGCGTAGTTGCATGTCTGTGCCCCATCGGCACTTGCTTCAGCGAGCCGCAGAACCCCATGACGCCACACCTCTGCTCCGACATGTCCACGAGTTGAGCCATTTAATTGACACAGCATGAGAATTTACAACAAGTTGACCTCCACCTCTCTACATCAGCACATGTGCCCCTGCACTCCATGCCAGCAGCTATTTGCCAAACAAACGCCCAGAGCGCCCACCGTTGGCATCAGCGTTCCCGCTGTAGTTCTCCACCAAATTGCGCAAGACCAAGTGCGTTCAGTTCGCCCCTAGGCCCTCGTCATCCTCCCCAAGTTAATTTGGATTTCATCTCCTCTTTCGCCGCCTACGAGCTCTGTAAGCCCTGCTGCCATTTGAGGCTACAACCGCCAATTCTCGAAAACTCGAGCTCCATGCTGCGTCTTTTCTAAAATTGATGATTCCATTAGTTTCGTGGCATCCAAGTGATGCAAAGCCCTCTCTTTCCCCGGCCTAATCCCCAATGGGAATCCAGCTAGAGCCATATCCCTCGCTGCTGCTGCCGTTCCGGCGTTCACGACTGGTCGGAGTAGCGGATCGATGAGGAGGATCTAGCTGGCCTCAGGAGGCGGAGGGCGAGGTTTCTGTCTCCTCCGCCTGGGCCCCGGCCGAGCGGAGTCCCAAGGGAACGAGAGAGAGAGAGGAGGAGAGAAGAAGGAGATGCCGACAAGTGAGGTCTACGTGTAAGCGTGAATGATAAGTGGGTCCTACGCCATATTCTATTCGATTCACCCAGAGTGACGGAATCAAGGAGTTCCTGACGAAAGTTGTGGTTTTTTTTATTATAAAATCCATGACCCTAAAATGGTGGTTACGTGAAGTAAAAATTAAAAGTTATAATTTTATCTTACTAGTCCAACGGTTGTAGTTTTATAAAATTTACTTTTTTTATATCGTGGTTTGAAAATTGGAAATATATATAGACGTACTCAACACTTAGATTTAACGAGAGTGACGAAATGCAGGAATTTATAATGGAAGTTGTGGTTTTTTGAGACTCATAACACTAAAACTTGTGGTTACACGAAGCAAAAATTAAGTTATAGTTATACTCCTACGTGACTACGTCTATGTCAACATCACACTATCTGTCATCAACGATCCTATGCACCTAGCAAATTATGTGTCGACAGTGGCTGTCACCTATACTGCTGCCGCCAAAGGTCTTGGCCGATAGATAAACTTTCATTGATAGATGAATCATTACCGACAGACAAAGCATTGCCGATAGAGGAACTTTCGCCGAGATTTTACATCTGCCGACAGATTGTGTGATGGCACAAGTATATTATGGCCGACACATAGTCTAACAGGATCTTCCATTTCAGCTTAAAAATCGTGAATACAGCTTAACAAACTAACTGTCGGCGATATTAGATAACTAACAATATATTTCCCAGCAAATATATTATTCATTATATTTAATCACAGTTCCAAAAACATCTAATCCATCAACAATGTATACCAGAAATATCACACTTCTTCCATTCATTCAAGTAAGTTTTCACAAAATATGACACTGATCCATACATTCATTCAACATATATAGCTGATTCTAGTTTTCCGCACGGAAGCTACACCAAACTGCCAACCACTCATAAATAGTGCCATACAAACGTCAACCACTATTACAAAATAAATCGACCATGTTATGAACAAAAGCGACAACGAGATTATCTTCGACCAGCATGTGACGTGGACTAGCTACATTCTCCCAGTCCTCCCTGCAAAAGGACTACTGCTTCAGCAAGTTTCAGAAATAGCAGTGTTTGTTGAAATATGCGAGTAGCTCGAGTGATATGGGAATGACTAAAGCAAGTAAATTCTTATTTGAAAGCTAATCTGCTAAAAACGCGGGCATGACTACAGCAAGGTAAGCAAGCTCAAGCTAATATGCTAAAAGACACATTCTTATTTGAAAGCTAATCTCCACGAATTTTTGTATGTGCGCATAGTACTGCAAAATGAACAAAAATGCACGTCAGCTACCGCAGCAGCTCAACAGTGCATACAAGTGGAAAACTCCCTCCACGGCCACTCAACATGAGCATATAGATGCTAAGATTAAGACTTCTTTTGCAAAAAAGTTCAACTACTTGACATGTGACGATATATGTACCAAAAAGCAGAACACTAGCTATCAGGGATGATGAGATGATGCACTTATGTTCCAAAATAATAAAAAATTCCAATGTGTATGAAGCATTTCCAGAGAAGTTGTCATCTTATAGAAGTTGCCAATTCTTTTCTGCACTTGCTAAATAGAGTTATGGCTGGTCATCTCAACCTGCAAGAGGTTTGCACGACCACACTATAAATTCCAAGTTTTCCTCCCGCATTTTGTTTGGCGTTCCATGTTTTGTTTTTTTTCCATTATAAATACATCACATCAGAAAGTGGCAACAATAATACCTGAACTCTGCGATGACAACACCCACAACTTGCTGCAAGGATTTATCTTGATCGCAGTCGAAATGAGAACAATGTATAAAATAAATTATTGCTCTATTAAATAGCCATGCAGTGGACATCAAGACGGCATCACCCATAATTTCCATTCCATCATATGTATGAGGTAGCTCAACATCTCTTTTTAATACAACATTCACAATGACCTCGTAACATTGCCGCCTAAGGAGTTCACTTCCCGCTGTGGTGTCTGGGTCAGTTGAGGGAATTGTTGCCTTAGCCACAGATTCAGATCTCACCAAATGATGTAATATGACATCTCTACTAACCTGAAACATGTATTGTATTTTAGAAACATGAAAAATAAAATAACAACACTTAAAAACACAACATGAATTATGTAGCTAAGGATGAGAAAGTTATAAGACTTTTTTCTTGACTGGGGGCTTCAAGGTAGCTTGGAGTGGCTGCAAGGCTTTTCTGAGGTACCTTTTTGGCTTCAATCTACTTATGGATAACTATGTCCTTGTCTTTATTGTTGAAGCCTTTGTGCATGGACGCATGCCTAGCTACATCGTGATGATCATGATGTTCGTCGTCACCATCGTCTGCTCTAATCCTTGAGATCTATGAAGACCATAAATGAGAATTAATTTAATACACAGATGTTTCAAATACATAACAACAAAGGTAAGTAAGCATTGTACCATGGGTCAAGAATTGGAACCATGAGGCGAAGGGCTTTCCATATTTTGGCCTCCTATTAAAGCAAACAGTACTTGGTGTATCTCACCCATTTATTGCTACAATTGGTCCATGCGCTCTAGTAGAGTAGAAACCTGTTATTCAGCTTGCTGACGAAGTTTAATTTCCATTGCTATCTTTATTGGCACTTCAATATTCGTTCCAGGTGTACCCATGTTTTGAAGGTTTAGTCCCAGACCAAACACATGGACACGTCCTCTTGGCTCCTTTTCTCCAAAAATATGGGCACATAGATCACCTCTTTGAATAGGTTTTTTCCTTCAATTTTGGGTGGTTTGCAGCTGCTTCTTCAAGTTGTTTCAACATAATGGAATAATATACATCACTAAGGAATAGTACACATGAAGTATAGGACGAAACAAACTTACAATTAGCACAGCTCCGCTTGTGCTTTAGGAACTCCACTTTTGCGACTTTGTGGTTTTATAAAGATTTCATCTCTCCTGGGGCTGTACCCAAGGTCCATAGCCTACAACCACTTGATTTGTTTAAAAACTAACATGCCTTAAACAATTATGATGCATCACATTCAAGAGAGGTACTTTAGCTTACGGGCATAACTCTTGCTACCAGCCACATGTAACAATGGCAACTTCAAAAGCTTCTCTTTGCCTCTAACCATGGGAGCCTAAACATAAATAAAAGAAAAATCTTAATTGCAACACCACATGATCAATTCCACTCTAACCAGAAGTAAAGCAAATTGTATTTTACCTCAGTTTCTGGTTTACCTCAATGATCAATAAGCCATTTCTGGTCAGTTTTGTTAATTCTTTCGTCACCTCTTCCCATAAGATATGTCAATGTCTCATCAAACTTCGCCTTCTTTAGGTCAGCCTTAAATTCTCTCCATTTCTTTGCTGCTGTCAACATAAAATAATTGGAAGCAGCTCCTTCCACCTCATAATATAACTGTGTCAACATGAAAAGGAAGTCAATCAACAAAGAGATAAAAAGTAGGACAATAAAGCTGCTCGATAATCTTCACTACCTTTATGTCAACCCATAGTTTTAGCTTCGCTTCCGCACCAACATATCTCCAGTCCTCATGAGCAACTAATAATTCCTTCCTTACCAGTGTTCCAATGAAATTAGCAATATTGTAGCATTGATCCCAATAGGTTGACGATGTGCATTTAGGGTTTGGGTTTAGGTTGATCCCTATTATATATGTTCTTCAATTTAGTGGGACCCCTTCCTTTCTTCTTGTTCTTTTGTTGTTCACTCAGATCTGGAACAACTTCTTCACCATACAGAAAAAGACATGAGAAGGATGGAACAATATTAGAGGTATATTTTATCATGCTAAGTTTTACCATGTTCGTTCTTTTGCGACAAACCACCAAATATTAGATAGAAATATTATTATTACAATCGACATGGACCAACTTCGACACACACGCCTGGGCCAAACCATATAACCGTAACATCCCCAATTTAATTCCTGTTGGTTGTGCATCATAGCATATGCATGTCCAAACATTTCAAGTTTGAATTAGGATCCTAAAGTAAGGTTTGAAATCTATTTGAATTTGTAAAGCAAAATTTAAGAACAGAAAATTTTAGTTTGAAATCAATTGAATTAGAGCAAATTCAAAGGAAGCAAAAGAAATCAAAAAGAAAAAAAATCTCCCTCCCCCGGGCAGGCCTTTTCTTCTGGCCCGTTTCCTCCTCCCCGCATGGGCCTTCTTTCTCCCCCCGGCCCACTTCTTCCCGCAGCCTGCCCCGGCCTGCCCCGTCCGCCTCTCTCTTCTTCCTCCTCTCCCTTCTCTCTCTCCCGCTCCCTCTCTCCTCCCACGGCCGCCACCTCGCCAGCTGCGTGGCAAGCGCCGAGCGCCCCGCCGTCTCCCCCATAAAACCCCCTGGCCACCTCGCCGCTCCGCGCCCTCTCTCCCCCTCTATTTTTCTCTCCGCCCTCTCCCCGGTAACAACCGAGCTCCACCGCCGCCCCAATCTCCACCTCGCCGCCACTGGAGCTCGCCCTCCGCCGCTTGGCTTTGCTAGCGTCGTCGCCCCAGCCGCTCTCCACCGCTTCGGTCTCCGTCGTCGCCGCCCGGGTCCCGAGTCGAGCAGCCGCCCCGAGCTCCTCCCTCCACTCGCCTCGTCCCAAGCGTCCCCGTCGCTGCCATCTTCTCCGTTGCCAAGCACTGAGCCGAAGCCCGGCTCCCCGTCGTCGTCGCCTCCTTGCCCGACGTCGCCTCGGCCGCCTCGTCGCCACGCCGTCCCGTCCCGGCCACCCTGTCGCCTCGGTCGTCGCCGCCCCGCCCCGGTCGCCTCTTCCCGTCGTCGCCTCGGTCTACCACCGGCCGAGCCTGCGCCACCCCTCGGTAAGCCAGCAGCGCCGCCGCCGCCTCGTTCTCCCCACCTTGCCCCGGCCACCTCGCCGTTGTCCCCGGGATCCCGCCACCCCGGCGGCGCTACGCCGGCCAAGCCACCAGTCGGCCGAGCCCAAGGCACCAGCCGGTCCCGACCGGGTCGGTTAGGGCCATTAACCGGTCAATTAGGGCATTAATGTCCCATGATTAGCCGCTTAAGACATATTAATAGCGTATTAAGTGTTAACTATAATTAATGCGACCATTAATGCTAATGATTGCTATTTATTGCTAATCCGACCGCTTAATGACCATCATTAATGACTAACAGTGCCATTAATAAGTGTATTAAATTTGTTCGAATGACAGCTGGGTCCCACGGTTCATAATTGAGAAAATGATGAAAGAAAATAGAAATTATATGACAAGTGGGCCCCACTTGTCATTGACTCGGTCAACTTTGACCCGAGTTGACCGAGGGGCCCCCCTGTCAGCCTCTGAGGTTAAAAAATGAATTCGGTAATAAAAATATTTATATTAATAATTAGTTTTCTTTACTGAGAAAAATACAAAAAAGGGGATTTAAATGGATTAAACCTTATAAAATTCATAGAAAATTCATCTTTGATAAAAAAATGTAAATAATATATCAAAATGTTCAGAAAAATGAGATCTACCCAAATATGTCATCTTCATCCATGTTTGCATGCTAGGAAAAATTAAAATGGCTAAAAACTCAAATTAGGGTTTCCCCGATTAGCTGGAGAATTTCGGATCGCGATATCTCGAGCGTCCGGACTCCGATTAAATTGATTCCACTTGCATTAGTCATTCTTTTGAGTTCTCCATGCCGTACCATGCATTTCATCTCATGCTGATGTTCAGCATCATGGTATTTATTAGTGCACCTGTTTTGTCCGGTGTTTTTGTTCTTTCCGATAGGACCGGAAGATCTCGACGAGTATAATCTTGAGCAGGAACATGACTTAGTAGCGGAACCGCAAGGCAAGCAGCCCCTTTGAACATCTTGCGAACATCCTATTATTTTTAGATTAATATTTGTTTTCAAAGCCTTATTGCATGCGTTCCACTGATATTTTATGTTAAGTGCTAGCCCTATTCTCTGCATAAAACTTACTTTGTCGCTCAATCAACACTACCGACCCTCCCAACCTATTTAGAGTAGATTACTTATTGTTTTACGATTGCTTATATAGCTAATGATGCTTAGACCTGCTTAGTGGTATAAAAGTCGTAATTCCTTGGATGGCAGACAAATCACAACACTCTGGATGGGTTAGAGGATAGGTGGGTGTTCACCGGGAAGTGCTTAATAAATCTGACTAATAACAATCGGGCTTAGACGAGAGGCCATGCTGGGAGCATGGTGGGTTGTCTCGTTTTTCCCACAAGGACCGGTTCCCGGTGTCCTTTCGAACCGAGATTTGCATACTTCTACGCGGGTGGTATAATGGGCCACCCACGACCGAATAAATTGTCTAGACTTAAGTCATGAGCCGCATAGTTTGCTATTTCCTTTGCGGTGTGAGTGGAAAAGGATGTGGTGTGATACTTCAATATAGGTGTAAGGGTTACACACGGTCCGGGACCGGTGATGTATCACCTGATACAACTGTTGGGACCATGTTGGAGTACCAGCCGGGCTGGTGTACACGGATTAGCCCATCAGGGGGGCTCAAGCTTAAGTCAAAAACATGGTAAAGGTTGTGTTCAATCACACTCTGCTAGCACACCTCGTGAAGTGTGTCGTGGCCTGGGGCCTAGCATTAAGAGTCGATTGATACGTGTACATCCTACACCCCTGTAGGATTTGAACTATTTGAATAGCCGTATCCGCGGTTATGGACAGCTTGGTAAGAATCCGCATCGAATTAGACAACTACAACATTAAACTAAAACTTGCCCACTCTAAGGATAAGGTATTAGCGATTGCTTCCTCCCTGGTGGTCGAGGAAGGATCGAAGGTTTTATGTGTTCAATGGTCTGCTTTAGATTTCACTATGTAGTTTCAGCTCATCTCCTTTAAAAGCATTCCAGTAGACGGATTTCAATCTACTTATAGGTATTGTTGAAAGAACAAATCAGCTTTTCGCAAATCAGTCCACAAATAGCCCTTTGTTGAAACCTGATACATCTATTACTAATTTCCCCTTGTAAGTCTTGCGGAGTACAATTTTGTACTCACCTTGCAGTTGTTGATGATTTTCGTGCAGAAGAGACCATTCTCTCCACGGATGGTTTCTACGTAGAGATCGACACCGACATCGACTAGTCGCTGGTGATCCCAGGCAGTGGTCCTGCCCAAGGTTCGGCAGCTCGGTTTGTTCTGCCGCCACTTTTGGCCCTACCTTTTGGCTTCTCAGCCATATACATATATACTATTCCGCTGTGTAATTAACTTTTGGTGTGTACTATGTTGTTAAGTTTTCGAACAACTAGTATTATTGCAGTTTCCGTCGTAAAGTCGCTGTTATGATACTGGTTTGTTCTCCCTCGTCTCATGTGCAGTGTGTGTATGGTTGAAGCACATGATGCGGGCAGGGTTTCAGGGTCTATAACACGGAGTTGCTAGGTTTAATCACCCCTGTGAAGTGACTCTCCCACTGAGAGTTCGGGAACTATATCATCCTACTCCAGCCGTGCATTGATTTGCCGGGACGAGTTCGGGGTTGATGTTCCGGCTCAGTGGGGAAAGAGTGAGGAGACCATATCACCCTACTACTCTGTGCATTAATTTGCTGGAGTAAGCTTTGGGGTTGACGTCTCGGGCTATTCGAAGCCATATCACTCTACTCCTCTCGGAAGTGATACCCGAGAGTTGAGGTCGGGGTTGACATTTTGACTTAGCGGGTGATTTCACTTAAGACTCTCTGTTATCGATCCTGGGGTCCGACAATAACACTCCCTCACATTCCTCTCTCTTACAAAAAGCCGCAATGCAGTGAGCAATCCCATTAGCAATTCTACTATTTTTAACAACCTGGACCTGAGACAAACATTGCATAAGCCCAAGAACTTCCACCTGCAAACCATGAAAAAGAGATCTGTGTTGTACAGGCGTAGTAGGAAGACGTTGTGCAAAGACGCAATCAGTTTCCAAAAAACCGACATGTGCAGATCAAGCGATAGCCAAAGACCTTGCAAACAGGCAGTGAGCTTTGCTTCCTCAACACTCCAGCAACGCCGTAAAAACTTCCAAGACGAAGCAATAACACTGCCATCAGATCCTCTTATGACAACACCACAGCTCCCTGAAGACAAAACATGATCAGAACTAGCGTCAACATTAACTGTTGCCCAAACTTCGGGCGGTGGACACCATTTCTCTTAAGCTTTTTTGCTGCTGACTATTACTGATCAAGAATCCGCACAACCGAAGCCACCTTTGATATACCTTTAGGATCAACAATATGAATATAGTCCTCTGATAGACTTTGAATGTAACTCTGAAGAAAGTGAACCGAGGCAATAATAGTGGCCTTCCCATCACCAAAGATAACATCGTCTCTCAGATGCCATGCCCACCAAAAAAGAAAGAGCAACTTACATTGAGGATTCATGTCGTCATGGATCAAAAGGTGCAAAAATCAATCTAGAAAAGATGTCATGTTTTCATGATACACACTAGAAGAGGTATATTTGAGCATGTTATATTGGAGGCGGGGCAGGAGAAGCAGGTTGGGGATGGCGGGGCGGCTCCTCGGCTGGGGAGGCGTCGCCGGCGGTGGGAGAGGGAGGCTGGGGCGGCACCTCAGCAGGGGATGGCAGGCGGCTCCTTGGCTGAGGCTCGAGCTGGGGACAGTTGGCTCTACGACACGTCACCAGCAGCAGGAGAGGCGGCGGCGTAGGCTAGGGTTGGAGGAGGTGGGCTGGTCGGAGGAGCATGAATCCAGGTGGGGCAGGACGGCCGGCCGGAGGAAGTTGAGTCCAACCGTGGCAGTGTCTGTTGTTAGGGTTGAGTCCGTGTGAGACCTCGGTGACACTTCTATTTGGTCAAGTGAAACCATGAAAGGATCCAAATTTTCACCTTGGCGCCTCCCCTTGCCGCTCATATTTCCAGCCAACCGCGGGCGCGACTCCAGCCAACCGTCGGCATTCTGGCTTTCGTAAAGTAATACCGACAGAGGAATTGACAACGAAGATTCAATGCATTGCTGACAGATTGTTGTCCCGTGATTTAGTAATACCGACAGTTTGTATGCCGCAAACATTAATTGCCAGCAGATATTGTGTCGGCATAGGTTGACCTTTACAGCGTGTTTGGCAACCGGATGGATGGGGAATGGGAGTTTAGAGGTGGGAGTAGACGTAGGGATGAGGCAAAGAAAATAGATATTTACTCCCAATCTCCCGTTTGGCGGTGAGTAGAGATTAGTATCAATTACCTCTCCCTCCCATGAATTACCACGTCCTAACCAGGGAAGAGATTGATGAAAATTTCATTCACCAATTTCCTTTCCCCTTTTCCTTTAAACTCCCATTCCCCCCAACCAAATAGATGACATTTAGTCCCAAGTATCCTTAACTCCTATTGCCTAGCTCTAATTCCCTCCAACCAAACAAGCTGTTACTGATGCTACTGTGGTATCGTGGACCATGGTGTAGTAGTATCCAACACTTGTGGTTTATGAATTTCTTTTTTCCTTTTATACCGTGATTTGGAAATTGGAAGTAGACGTAAAAGTACGTACTCGGCACCTGGTCGTATTTGTATAGTCGTACGCATGACCTCCCGATAACGATGACCTACAGACTATTAACTCGTGCGGCTGGGCGAAAGGATGGTGACAAAAGCCAGCCGCATGCATAGCTAGGCAGCACTGACTTGCATGCGGCGGCACGCGTGCATGGCTTACACGTACGTGCCGGGTGCATAGTCCAAGTTTATCCATGCTATAAAATGACCAGCTGAGACTTATTACCGTCACTTCTCATATGCATCGATCGCTCACATTTCTTTTCCAAATAATCTAGCTGTTCGCACTTGTACATAGGACAGGCGAGGCTAGCTAGCTAGCTAGATGGGTTCTCTGATGGCTGGCTGGAGCTCACGGGTGCTTGCTGACGAGCACAAAGGTGCATGCACATTCACGATGCGATGCAAGTTCATATTGAGAGACCTATAATTAATTAGTTTTCCTTTTTCTGAGACTTACACTGTCTTGTATCTATATATATAGTTCGTTTGATGAGGAATCGGTCGCTAACAAAGGAGGACGTGGAGGCTTTCTGGAGGCAGCAGCAAAGGAAACCGCCGGCGGAGGACGGCGGCGGCGAGTTCATCGCCTCGCCTCCGCTTGCCTCCTCTCCCCGCGTGGTACGTATGTTACAACCATCTACAGGTACGAGATCAAAAATTCGCATCGGATTTGAGCTCGTTAATCATTTCATTCTGCTTGCATGTGTTGATTAGCAGGAGAGCCCGAGGTCCCTGCAGCTGCCGTCGACTCTGTCTCACGTCCAGTCATCACCGCCGGAGACTCGCGTGGACGGGGACGACGACGCCGCCGGCAGCCCCAGCACGAGCCGCGATTGGTGCGTCGTAACTACTATGAATATTAACTCGATTCCCCGAAAAAAGAAAGAATATTGATATGGTTAATCTGCTTGATGCGTTCTGCATGAATCACTGACGACTGGCGTGCGTGCGTAGGTGGACGAGGAGCAGCTGGGCGTTCCTCAACGAGCCGCCGCGCGCGGGAGGAGGAGTTGCGCGCGTCTGATCTCGGTTACAGTCGTCACCGGCAACGCCTAATCAACATGCCATTACATGCACCTTGTGCGCGCGCGCGGCATACGTACCCCTGCTCCTGCGTGCACCTGATCAGGATGGAAGGGATCGACCTTCCGGCCGTACGTAATATCATAGCTGTGGTTTAATTAGGCTTCATCTCTCTTTCTCTTCTTTTCCTTTTTGCGAGGACTTTGTAAATACACATATATGTAGCATATATATACTACATACTCCTAATCCTAGGTGTACGTACGTTTATGTTGAGCGAGCGTTTGGTGATGTATGCATGTATGAACCCTTCCGCGCTGTTAGAACCTGGTGTCTGTATAAGTATATATTCCTCGAGAGAAGAGTTTTAGCTCCATAAAAATCATGGCCCTAACCTCGATGCATATTTTTCCATGTAGAGAGGTTTATAGAAATTTGTGCTGATTTGTTAGTTTTTTAGTTGTTTAATTATATTTTAATAGTATTTTATCTAGATTTTTTGTATATTATAAAATAATTTGTCCATTAGTTAAATCTACTCTTTTCTAATAATTATTAGTGTGTACAGTATCATGATTTATATCTCTTTCCTAATAATTTTTTAGTGTGTGCAGTGATATAAATCCTAATAAAGCATGCAATGGTAATAGAGGTGGAGTTATGACTCCATAGGACTGACAAACATTTCTCATATTTTCTCTGGTTGTCGTTTTAGTTATCAACACGATCCCTCAAAACGATCCCTCAAAACATAACTTATTGTAACATATTTGTAAAACTATACAAACTATATAATCTAAAAGTACTTTTCATCTTTTCAATATAAATTTATAACATAATATTAAATATCTAATCTAAATATTTTTAAAGATACTAATAGTAAAAAAAATTTAAAAAAATTATATCTTCATCTAGAATGGCAACTTTTAAGGAACCAGACATTAATATAGAAAACGTGTCCCTCGATGTTTTTGAACTGTCTGGATTGACGATTATCCGAGGCGGTATAATAACCGAACCGATTAGAACTAAAGGATATTCACATATAGTTTTAAAACTGAGCCATCTAGAATTATTTTTTACGTTTAAATTTCTTTTGCATTAATTCACTTGCATTTAGCTTACACAAAATTCACATACAAGAACATCGATCACTAAACACACAACACTTAAATCCAAATATGCAGTTATCTCATCTCTAATACACACACAAAATACAGAACACACAACAAACTCATCCCTAATATACACATACATGAGCAACAATTCCTCGATCGACAACAACAGCAACAACACTTGAGACTAATCTCTAGCACATCTCGATGAAAAGAATAACAGCAACAATTCCTGGACTCCACACCTCGATGAACAAGAACAACAGCAACAAACTCCCTCGAAGAGAGATTGGGAGAAGGAAGGGTACGGAGAGACCTGGGATTCATAGACCGCCGCCACCGAAGTTGTCGTAGACCGCCACCCACAAGGCCGTCACAGATCACCACTGACGCGGTCACCTCGCTGCCATGTCGCTCCGTGACTTGAGCTAGTGGCCATGGTGTCTACGGCGCCCTCCGCTTCCAATGGCCTCCTTTACTTGCACCACCATCACCCCCTTCGCCTCCTCCCCACCAAACAAAACCAATTGACAGGGTCCACATTACCTAATCACAAGCAATCCCCACCAAAACCTTAGATTAAATCAGGCACAAGTACTACAACAATGCCACCCTATATTGCTTCACCAATAACTATAAGACAGCTAAATCTGCCAGAACCCTAGATTCGTGTTGAGGTAGAAGCGTTCCTAAGCACGAGACCAGCAATGGTGTAACAGCACAATTTTTTTAAAAAATCTCTCTCTCCTGCTGACGTCAGCGGGGGCCCACCCGCTGACGTCAGCCCGCCACGCGCCGCTCGCTCGCCCCGCGGACCGGCCGCCCGCCGCCTGTCACCGACCCCGTCGGGGGGGCCCGGCCGCCCCGCTCCGTGTGGCGTACCCGGTTTTGAGGCCGGATAAACCCTTGTGTTTACTGTATCGGTCCCTGGATCAGTAGCCGATACACACAAGCACTTGATAGCATAGACATGCAATACATCGTTCATTACACACTTAGCCATAATTGGTCTTTATTTAGTACAAGCCAGACCTATTGGCCGAATTTAAAACAGCAGCGGAAATAAACATGCGGTAGATAACCCATCAATATGCCAAACCATAGGCAACTGACTGGGGGAGAAACCCTACGCCTCGAAATCGCCGTCGCTATCTCCGGTTTGGTACTCCTCCTCCTCGTCTGGCCACATAACAAGCCAGGTGAGTACATTGAATGTACTCGCAAGCACTCAGCCAGGGAGTTTACCACGGATATGAGCATGCAAGGGAATTATCAAGAAATTGGCTCTATCCTAGGTTTCATATTGTGCGGTAAAGTAAGTTTGCATTTGGAATATGTAAATAGATATTAAAGCAGTTTTAGTAAAACATCTTGACGCAGCGAGATAAGGTACCTGCCTTTATCACTCTTCCGTTATGACGGGGAAATCATCTCTGTGCTTTCCGCTATAACAGCAAAGCATGGTAATCACTCGATTCCTCAGGGAGGCATAGCTCACCCGGTACATACGGGGATACCAACGAGAACACGGTAATCACCCGATTCCTCGGGGAGACTTAGCTCACCCGGTACCTACGGGGATATCAACGGTTGCCCGCTATGACGGGAACCCTTTTCTTCATTCCTCCCGCTACTGCGGGAATCTTGCATGTCACCCTGCGAACTCGGCGGATCGCGTCCTTAAACCCATAACCATATTTTAGGTTTCGAAACCCAGTCTACTTTAGTGTGGCCTAATCAAGTTCGTCCTTGACCGTGGACACGGCTATTCGAATAGTTTTTAATCCTCTGTAGAGGCGGTACGGCTTTACCCACACGATGTAGTTCACCCTGGGCATACTGCGCGCCGCATGCTACCAGAGCTAGTACAACGAGACTCTTCACCGGTGTGAACTTAGCCATGAACCCGCCAGAAGGACATGTTCCAAACCTAGTTTGAGTCAGTATCATCACTTGCAAGGAGGTTGGTGTTCCAACTTTGTGGCGAACAAGCCATCGCTTTCCTGCGGAAACTTTTCTCTACAGAGGCTACAACCTCATCTGCACACTACTCACTGCCTACGGGTTCATGCTAGTTCAGGCCGGGTACTAGATCAAGTCATTCCCATAAAGGACATGTGGACGTCCGGTAAGACTTGGCCAAACAACACTTAAGCTCGGTCCTTAGGTGATCCGAGAGGGACTTCACACCACTCCCGTAAACGGGCAGCGAGAACCACGCCGGGCATTACCTCGCACTTTAACAAGCTTCCTGCTTTCCCCCTTCATTTCCGACCCGGATCAAAATATTCTTCATTTTTGTTTTGGTTTCACAAAAACCACTTTGCGGCAATATATCCCAACCCATGGATATACTACCTTCATACACCTCCGGACACGACGGTCCGTTTCCAAATTGTCACCACATGAAATATGGGGTATTTCTTCCCTTTTTGGAAAACCTAGTTTTTCTACTGCAGGGCTAACCATATATATATATATATATATAATCTACCCTAAGTTTCCAGTAGTTCTTCCGGAGTAGGTAGTCCTTAGGGTGACAAGGAGTTCAGGGTCGGACTAGGATTTTCTAAGCATCGGTTATAATTTCACCACATAAAATAATGGGTCATAAAACATAGCATGCATGTTTCATAAACAAAATATCATTTTGCAAACTTAGGATTCAACATGATCAAGGGTGGAAAGCTTGCCTAGCAATTCCTGGTCTTACTCCGGACGCGGGGATGATTCCGGCTCCTCTTGACGAACGTACCTCACACCGTCAACTACACGTTTGGAAAAACTTTGGATAAGAACCAAGTATAACAAAAGCCAAACAAAGATCAGCATGCATGCATTCTGGTTTCATGACATCTTGGAAAGGTTCAACATGTGTGGGTATCGTTTAACACATATACATGCATGAAAACTAGGGTTAGGGTTTCTAGGGTTTAGCATGCCGTCTTCATCTTCGGATCATGCAACATGTATGTACATATATATGTGTTTCCATGCTATGTTCAGAAAATCCAAGCTTTAGCATGTTAGAATATTTTGGAAAGGGTCAAAAGTTCAAAAGATATTTAAAAAGGATTTGAATGTAAAAAGAATATTGAATTACTCTCTGTACAGTAAAGGAAATTTTGAATTTTTAAAAAGTGTTTAAACCAAAAGATTGAAAATATTTTTATAATCAATTTCTATTTTGGAAGTTCTCCAGGAACCGGCCGTTTAGGCCCTGAACCGGTCGAACCAAGATGATGTTTTTTCTGGAAAAGAAAAAAAAACCGGCCGGCTCTCTGGATTTGCGCTTCCTTCAGGGAGAATTTACGCCTTCTGGTGGAGAGGGCGGAAAGAGGCCGGGGCGCCTTCGGCCGCGCGGGACAGCAGCTCGGGTGGGCCGCAGGCCCATGTGTCGGTGACTCGGCCCCGACTACTGTGACGCGGGACCAGGGCTAGAAAGGGGCCTAGCAGTCGGCGCCTGGTACTTGCCCCTTCGGGTAAGTATCCCGACTGCCGGTCGGGCGGTGAGTCCAGCGCCGGGGCGAGCTTC
This sequence comes from Stipa capillata, assembly GCA_019208055.1. NCBI lineage: Eukaryota > Viridiplantae > Streptophyta > Magnoliopsida > Poales > Poaceae > Stipa > Stipa capillata. The sequence goes on along the minus strand of JAGXJF010001804.1, from coordinate 48,538 downwards.
CGCCGGCGACGGGGAAAATGAATTAGGCGCTGAGGTCGGGATTTGAGGAAATTAAAAAGGGGAAACGGCTTGGGAGTGGATGATGGATGCACTGGTGGAGGAAGTTCTCGCCATGGGGAACCGAGCTGAGCTAATTTTTGCAAAGACAGAGGAGAGGAGCTTCCGAGTAATGGCGGCAAGGGGAGCTTGGGGAGCAAAATTGTGGTTTGTTCTGCACTCGGGGAGGAGGATGGGAGTGCGACGAGAAGCTAAGGGAGGCTTGGCAAGCCTTTAATAGGCTAGCCACCGGGGAAGGATTGCAAGGGCCGCCGGACACTGCTGTGTACGATGCTGAGGGAGTGCATGGGTAATTCAACGGTGCTCAGAGCTTGCGGGTGGTCAGTGCAATGCTACGGTGTGCGGATTTGAGCAAGCTGTCGATGGGATAAGGGATGGCGCGGAGCTGCTGCTAGTTGACCTTACCACGCACGGGTGCACGTCCAGAGCATGCCAGAGCACGCTCCCGAGTGGCATGCACGTGCATAAGCTTGCCTTGGCGTGTTGGGGTTATGACTGAGCAAGGCAGCAGTGCTAGGGTGATCAGGGAAAGGAAGATGGGTAGGGGCTGGCTTGGATACCGTGGGGAGTAAGGTTGCCCTCAAGTTTGCCAATGTAGGCATGGATGGGCTCTAGGGTTGAAGACTGTGGAGAAGACTTGGCACTGAGGTGAGGGAGGAGTGGGGAGAGAGTTTGAGTGTGGTAGAGACCCTGGAGCAACTTTGGAGCAAAAGGATGGAGCGTGGGCTTTGAAACCATGAAAGAAAGGAAATTGGGACAAGGTGTTCGACAGGGTTTTCTCCAAAGTCTTGAACTGGACATACCCATGTCTTTGCATATTTGAAACATTGGTACCAAGATGAGCATTGTAGAATTTTTTTGAATTTTTCTGAGCAAGATTTAGAAGGGTTGTAGTTCAAGGTGAAATTTTGACCTAAATTCAAATTTGAATGTTTTCGAATATTTTTGAACTGGGCCTTCAAATATTATTTCATTTTTGGGTGATAAATAGTTTTAGAAAGTTTATGAGATTTTTCTAGAATTTTTGGGTGGAAGAAAAATACATGAAATATAGATTTTAGGGTTTCTGCCTAAAGGTTAATTAATTAAGGACTGGAACGGCAGGTTGAGTTTTAGGGTTTCGGGCGACGGCACGACCGATGTAGGGTATGGGGGAGGTTAGGGTTTATATCTGGAGGGTCGGGAGCAAAGATGAGTAGGTTGCCACTTAGGGTTTGGGTTCGGGAGGTGTCGTACGTATACGGTGCGTGTGTCCGATTTAGGGTTTAGGGGTTTCATGCACATGCGATGATGAGAAAGGCTTAAATGATTTCACGAGATGACATGTGTTGAGAAGCATTAGAAATCCAAACGAACATGCAATATGACTGGAACATATACGCATATACGCGTCATAGGGTTTTAGGTTTTCGAAAATCGGAATGTTGTAAATCAGGGTGTGACACTCCGCCACGCGCCCCCACCCATGCCGCCGCCCCGCCTCCCTCCCTCTCTGTGTGACAGACCCGGGAATTCCATATGATTAGGGGAATGATTAGTCGCCAAGGATCGAGATGTCACCCAACATACCGTACGCGCTTACGTCGAATGTATCTATCACCGTTGGGTAACCCGACACCGGACCCATATACCATACGCGCTTACGTCATATGTATCTATCACCGTGGGTCAAGCCGGCCGGAAGCGACTAAACTTCCCAACAACCACATACAATTCCCTGATCCTGTGAAGGTTTAGAGTCGTTCCCAATCCCACTACGTAAGGCAAGATCGGAGGAGCCCGACGATTCTACCCACACCCTAACCTAGCTCGGAAGCTAGTGGGTCGCTCGAAAGCCCGGTAGAATCCACCCACACCCTGCCTGGCTGGCACAGCATCACAGCTAGCGGGTCACTCAACCGATTCCTGCTCGACTTAGTGAAAAGAGGAACAGCTTTAACCCTTCACGACATACCCATATACTTCATTTCATACACGCATTGCATATGGACAGCCACTGAAACAACTTGAATACCACAGATCAAACTCTAAAAGGAGGAGTTATTCAGATATATATCACATCTCTTACCCGAGGAAGGTTGTGTTGCACACACATATGACCTAGAGGTCATTTACATGCCATTAAACTCCAAAAACAGCAGCAAACCCAATTTTAAAACCCTGAGATGGCAGCCCTACCATCTCCATAAGAACATACAACACCCACAAGTTCGACCGTAGGAGGATAAACTAAACTCTAGACATCATTATCAACATTCTCTGCGTCGTAGTACTCACCAATGTTGGGATCACCTGCAACAAATTCGGAATCGAATTCTGTAAGTACTTTTGTACTTGCAAGCCACATTTATATACTCATCCCATGTAAATTTCAGCAAAGCTATTAATCAAGAATCAATTATTAACATGTATGTCCATGGCAAGATAAACAACAACATGGACAATATTGATAAAACCGATATCAACAAATATCACATGAACAAGTTTACCATCAGATTTGCATATGAATCAATTCAAGCGAGAATTGCATATCCAATAATCACATCAAGTCAAACAAGACCATTTATTAGTGGTTGCTCCAACCGAGGCTCAACCGAATGTTTAGTCAGGCAAGGGAACCAGAACTTGCCTGACGCGGGGAATGAATTGAGAATGCGTAAGTTCAGGGTTGGCCGACCATGACTTCCTACAAGACTCAATTCAAACCCTGCCGTGGGTGACGGGTAAAGCCCTACGACGCCGGTATCGATCAAGTTAACCACCTGTCAATCCATCTGTAGGTGTCGATACCCCGACCCTCATAACTCACCATTAGGGTTTCATATTGCATTAGTCCGATTAAAAGATCTTCGCTGATCTTACAACACATTCGAACCTAGCAATACTAGTGATTCGCAATCACTATCACATTGCAATCATTTCCACAATACAAGCTAGCAATTAACCTTAACCAATAGCAAAGCATGAAATGAACGTAAGGGAATCTTAACGAGTATTTTTGTGAACTTGCCTTGCTGGGATTGATCTGGATCACAATAATAATCGGCTTCGTTATACTCCTCGGTGCTCGATTCTAACCAATTTAAACCCGGAATACCAAAACGAAAACAAATAAACGAAGTTCAATTAAAACCAGCAAGTAATAAGATTCAAACATGCATGACATGCATCTTAACATGTAGAGAATGTCTATATGAATCTATCTATATGAATCTAACGGAATTGGTTTCGTCGAATTCAGAGGTTTAGGGTTGAAGTTATGAATTTCTGAAGGTGCACATATTAACATTAGGGCTTCATCAATTCATGCATATAATTAGTATGTGAAAAGATCATGGAAAATCAGGAATATACTGATGTCCAGTAGATGATTTAAGTCAATGGCTAGTAGCACATATATTTCAATTTGGGTTATTAGAATTCGTATACCATTCACTTTGCAAACCCTAAAGAAAAGGGAGCATTATGGGGATCTCACATTTTTAGAGCAATGGAACATAAACATCAGCTACACCATAATGTTCTACACATTAAGTGAAAACTAGCAAAACAAAAATCATTCAATTTGGAGTTGATTTGCAATAGTTATGAATTTTGGAAGTTTATCTCAGTTTTAAACCAATCTGGTATTTTTCTGGAATTCGAAATAAGGCTAAAAGTTTTCTCACTCTCTCTCAGCTAGCCGCAGCCATGACAACGGGCCCAAAGGACCTACCCTTCCCTGTTCCCCCATTTTCCTTATCCCTTTGGTTTCATACACCTGGACCCCAAGTGCCAGGCAATCCTTCCCGGTTGGTTCACCCCCTTTAGACCTACGGCTCGGTTTGGGAGTTTTGGCCACTGGGTCCAGAGCAACGGTGAGCGGCGGAGGAGGAGTATTGAGAGGGAGGGGAAAAAATAGCATGCCAGGAGATTGAGAGGCTCACCCGGTGCTCGTTTTGCTGTTCGGGTGAGACGGACGGAGGCAGAACAGAGGCGGCGACGGTAATGGCAGCGGGCGATGCTCAGGCGTCGGTGGCGGGGAGGTCCTGAGCATCGAGGAGATACGCGAGGAGTCAAGGAGGAAGAGGAAGATCGGGGGGAATTCCCAAACATTGGTCGATCCGGGAGGGAGCTTACCGAAAATCAGGAATTCAGGAACGACGAGGAGATGACCGGCGGCCGGAACGACGAAGGAATCCGGAGCTTCTCTGCGAAGAATTTCAATCAATCGGGTGAGCGAGCTATTGAAGTAGTAGCGAAGCTATTTGACAAGATTAGAAGATGAGGAAAGCTCGCTGGCCACGAGGACGAGGTTGGTGCCGGTGGCGGCGTGCTCATTGGCACTCCAATTCCACCGCGATTTCGCTCGCCGTGGGCTCGGGTAAGTGCTCTGGGAACTCAGTGATGCGTGAGAAGCTGGTGGGTGAAGAGAGCGAGGAAGGCGGGGAAATGGAAAGAGGTTTGGAGGAGTAGCCGAGGTGAGGAGGGGGTACACCGGCGGCGTGCTAGAGAGCAAACCAGGCGCTGGTAGTGCGCTTGGCAGAGGAGACACGCCGCGTGGCAACGAAGGCCTGCCTGTGGGTCAGCTTGCCAGCGAGAAGAGAAAGGCGAGAAGGGAAGAATTCGCCATGCAGAGGAGAAAACGGGAAGAGGAGAATGCGCCTTTGGGGCGCAGGCGGGGAGGGAGAAAAGAAGTGGGCTAAGCCCAGGGGAAGAAGAGAAAACGGGCTTCGGTCCAGATGGACAGGGGAACGGGCCGACTTTGCTCGGCCTGAGAAAAATAGAAGAGAAATTCCTTTTTCTTTTCTGATTTTGAATTCCTTGGTTCAAATTCAAACTTGTAATTGATTTCTAAAGCAGAGTTTCAAATTAGACACTGAGGGCAGCAAGAATTTAACAAAATCTCACCAATAGTGTGCTTATAGAACAATCTAAAAGGGATTGTATCACTTATTCTAATTAGATTTTATTTAGGGTTCAATAAGGTCTAGAGATATAGCTATGCAAAACGTTGTCTAGAATCTCTAAGAAATATTATGAAGAGTTCAGGAAGATATTTATAGCTCACTATGAGGTTTTCACAATATTTAGCAAGGGCATATTTCCTCAAACAGCAATCGCCTACGTTGAATTAGTTTGACTATGAAACAATATTCCGAAGGGTTGATGAGCAGTCGTATTCTGAAATTCACATAAAATGGTTAGGGTATTGCTTAAGGATCGTTTTGAGCTTAGGAACACTTTGATAGGTGTTTATTGGTTATTTACTTGTGCGTATGCCATCAAGTTCAAAACTTAGCTCACGGTTAGGGTTTTCCAATCTCATGAAATTTATCGACCTATATGATGACATGGGATGCAAAACTCCGTCTTTATTTCTTTTAGATTTCGGGAGTTCTAACTCACATGATTACAGCAAATGGGTTATTGCACTCTCCTCCCCCTTTTCCCCGCCCGCCTCCTCCCCTCCTCGGGACCGCGTCGCTGCTCGTCGCCTCCCCGCGCTCAACCGCCGGCGCCGCCGCCCGCGTCGACGCCGAGGCTGAGGCGGAGCCGTGCGTCCCATCCGGAGTTTCACCGACGCCGGCGCCGCCTCGCCCCTCCCTCCCCGCCTCCGGCCACGCCGCCGCCGCCGGACCCCTGACCCCGCCGCCGCTTCCCGTTGCCGCCTCCTTCCCCGGCCGCCGCGGTGAGCCCCCCCACCGCCCCTCTCCCCTTCCCGTGGCCCAGAGGCCCATGGCCGACCCCCCCCAGCGTGGCCCGTGACGCCCGACCAGCGAAGCCGGCCCACTTCCCGCCCCGGTGGGCCGGACCCTCCGGGCTAAAACAAAAAAAAGAAAAAGAAAAGAGAAAAGAAAAAGAGAAAAGAAAAGAAAAGGAAAAAGAAAAAATAATAATAAAGAAAATAAAAATAAAACCCTAGGGGCCCACTGGTCAGTGACTTAGGCTAGAATAGTTTAGGTATAAAAAGTATTTTAGGTTATTTTGTAATTAGAAAAATTACAAAAACTATTATAAAATGGCTGAAAGCTCATACTAACTCGGAAAATTATGAAAATTCTATATTTGGAATCAGTGCAACATGAAGTATCCACTAAAAATAATTTTGGTTATATAGTTGTGCTGGAAATTTCCAGGATTCATTAAAAATGCATTAAACCTTGTATAAATCACTATAAATTCAATTTTTGCCCAAAAATTATGAAATTTTGCCAACATGACCAATAAATCATATATTACCACTTAAAAATAACCCCATAATATTTTGATGTCCAGAAATCAATTAATTAAGAATAATAGTCAATTAAAGATTACTCGGTCGACTGTAATTGTTAAAACCCTAGTTTCGATGCTCGTCTCAAAAAGACCCAAACTTAATTACAAATGTTTTCAACTCTAAATGATTAGCTAGTGTCATGCATTCCATACAAAGTTCATACCATATCATCTTGGATGCTTATTTATTTATTTCCGTTCTTTTCGTCGTTGCTTTTGTAAAACCCTAGAAACCAGCGACGAGGGAGTGGAGCCTTAGCAATCTGATTTCCATGAATCCGAAGACTTTCCCAGTCCAGGCAAGCTGAGCTTGCGACATTGCCATGCTGTTTTTTTTATACTATGTTAATTGTGATGTGCCCTGATTATGAATTGCTTTAGCTCAATTGCGTGCCTTGAGATGATGCTACTATCGTGTTAAGGTTTAACTTGACGTGTCATCAACTTGAACCCTTAATAAGTGAGATGAGAGACGGGGGGGGGCATGGTCGGGAGGGCGGCTGTACAATGTTGGGGTTGCTCGAGGCCGACGTCGAGTTTACTGGACGTACAGCAGTAACCCTCGCTTGATGCTCCCTGGAAAGCCGCGAGGCAGTTGGTTGTGCCGGGAACCATAGTTGATGTCTGGTTGGTGCCCGCTCATGGTGGACTCGCTATCCTCATGAGCTGGACCGAGAGAATCTTTATGGGGTCATGGACCAACCAAGGTCTCTTTGTGTGAAATTGAACTGAATGATGTTGATCTGTAGGTCAAATCATGAATCTCTATTGTTATATGATGTTGGTCGGTTGAATCTGGTTATATATTGACTGATGTTAACTGGGTCGTGTATTATGATGAACCTACATTACTCGGTGTTGTTCATATTTACTAGCATGATAGGGTTGATACTCTTATTCCTGTTAATCTTATATGAATGTCATGTCCAGTCACAACTAAGTCTTGCGAGTACGTTTGTACTCATTAGTAGTTGTTATTGCTTGCTTAGGAACAGGTGAACCCTCCCTCAGCGACTACTTCCCTGAAGACACTTGATCGGTTATCTCTTCGGCTTTACGAACTTGTGGACCGATGTTGGGTATTTTAGGTCTTTTGAGATACTAGCTTGTATCTCAGGGTAAAAAATATATGTTTCCGCTGTTTACTTGTCGTACTTAAGGTCTTCGGGTCGAATGTGTGTAAATTAAGTAATTGTCCAAATGTAAGGGACGTGTACTATCTATCTGGTAATCCTCCCTGTAGAGTTTTTGCAATGATATACGAAGTTGTTTACCACGGCTCTTCGTACACAGTGTGTGTATGGTTGAAGTATATGAAGAGACGGTAGGGAGTTAATACGAATCTCCTGTACGAGGTTTGTGATCACGAGTCGAGTGACCCGCCAGCTGTGATGCAACTGCCGGCTGGGCAGGGTGTGGACGTCAGTGTCGGGCCTTCGGGTGACCCACCAATCTGTGCTACAGCTGATTGGGTTAGGGTGTGGGCACGGACGTCGGGCTCGTCTCGTGATTGTGATTCTCGTCGCGGAAGCCAAGTATTAACCCACTACAGGGTTTTGGACCGGCCAGCGAGATATACGACTAGGTGGTCAGGTGGAGTTCGTATGCAGTGTTGGTTCGGTGTCGGACCCTTAACGGTGTATACACGCGAGGTAACGTGTATCCAAGTTAAACGGTTGCTCGGTCTTTGACGACGTATCATACGTTAAGCCAGGTACGATTCCGGGTCCCGACAAATGGGGCGGATCCTTGGATCCATATGAGCTAGCAAGCAACCAATCCATCAGAAGGAGACACGCGTTGTGCGAAATCGATGCGCAAGAAGTCTATGGTTTCGAGGGGGGCACGACATCTCATTACCTAGCAGAGCTCACGGTAGATGGAGTCGAAGGTGGAGTTGTCGGCGCCCTGGACGAGGGAGCAAACCTTGGCGGCAACGGCGGAATTGAATGGGATCGTCTCGCTAGCGGCAAGAGGCGGTTGTCGATGCTAGGGTTGGGTTTGCCATTGCGAGTACTAGCATGAGGCTACGAGAGCAGAGGCCATAGCACCGGTCGTCCTCCAGATGGATGTGCACTGCTACTGCTGCGCGAGAAAAATCCGAAAGCCCGTTTGGACATAGCCGCCGTGGTGCTCTTTGTCGCCAGTGACGTAGCACGATACTTGAGCGTCCACAACTTGCTCGTCTCGACGGCGGTATGTCCGTCATGAACCCCTTATTGTCCTTAATTTGTCATCTTCAAAGACGTACTGATGGTCGGAGACCGATTGAGGCATGCATGGATCGTGCATATATCAACATATCTGCTATTTAATAATCGTCTGCTTTCATTTTTTATCATAGTCGACGTTAACCTCGCGTCGCCACAACTAGACTGCGTGTGAGGTGCCACCGGCGATATGAGAGTGGTGACGATGTTGGAGCCGAGGGAGAAGACCTCGTCAAAGTTAGAGGTTAGGGTTGGTGGAGGTTAAGGTGAGAGGGTTCACCGGAGCTTAGGAGTTTAGATGGAAGGCTGATCTGATGGCGGCGGCCGTTGGACGCGACGAGCCGTAGGCGGCGGTGCCAACAGAGCCGATGTTAGATTGGGGAGGCATCATCGTGCAGGATGAAGAAGAAGAAAAATAAGTTGTTAGATTTAGATTCAACGATTGAAAAAAAAATCAACTGTGATTAAAAAAAAACAACCGATTGAGATATAGATGCACCTATTTATGAGCCTTCGTACCACGCAAATCGTACAGTAGCTATAAGGTCCATATACCATGCATGGTTCTGATGCTGCCTACTTTGGCGCGCGGCCGTAACAAAACTATATATGTTGGTGCACACCTGTTTGATGTGTTTCCACTAAGTTTGCCGTAACAAAGTGCTATGATCCGGTGCCTGTCAAAGGAATTCAGTAAAGCCACGTCACAAAGCGATATCGCTGCGTAGGCACGTCGTACTAGTATCCGCCGAAGTGTAGCCAAAACGGAAACACAGAGGATTGTACTAGAGAAGTGGCAAAGTGCTGAATGGTGCGCACGCGGACCACTTCGTTGTAGCCTCGTAGGTACAAACGGTGATGCATGCACCTGGGAGGAAGATAAGATAAGGATCACTGAACTAAACAAATGGCTTTTCAGCGCGACGGGAATCCGTGACTGGCGAGAGGATGACGACGCCGCATACGCGCTGTCACCCACGCACGGTACAGCCGTACAGGTGCTGGATAACGATCCACGCACAGTCTGTATCCACTCTGCTCCGGTGGACACACGCACGAGATATTTCTTTCTCGAGTGCTGGATAACGATGCACGCAGAGTCTAATATCCACTCTGCTCCGGTGGACACACGCACGAGATATTTCTTTCTCGAGGGAGAGCTTTGTCTACCTCTCTCCGGTGTAGGCACGCCACGGTCGCCATCTCACCGCCGGTATCAGGATTCCCAGGATTGTGAGTAGTAACCGTCGTTGCTTTTCTCTTTCATTTTCAGATCACAAGTACCCTATGAATTACTCTCTAAATTATCTATTTACCTCTGAACTCAAGGTACTTCCTAATTTTTAGAGGTGACATTTTCTCCTACTTGTGTTGGAGTACTAGTTAAAATCATCCATCTAACTAAAAGATGAAGGTCTATTTTTATTAGAGGTACCGTAAAAGAGCTAAAATAAGGGCCTTTGACGTCGGACACCCTGAGCGTCGCAGGATCCCGTCCAATTTGAACGGCGGGGTGGGGATACGGATGGAGGGGAACAGAGCTGCGAGGAGTAGAGTCGCGGCCGATTATGCAGCTACAGATCGGAGAGGAAGGAGAAGTCGCGCGAGGGTCCGTTACTATGGCTAACATTCAGAATCTCTTGCAGACAAAAGAACTTCTTTAGAACCAATTATATTTTTCTAGAGGTAATTAAATCGTGGTGCATCCAAGCAAATATTACCTCGCAAAGGAAGCAAATATAGGCATCTAAAGATAAATAAACAAACGAAAGAAAACGAAAGACTGATAACGACACGGCTACTACTACTTATCGTGTTTCGTCCGGTGACAACGTGACAGCAAAGATACGTACGCACACAGACAATTAAACCCATACCACCTAATTTTCTCGTGTGTGTCTGTCCGAGGTTTTAGGCCTGACTGACTGAAACCACTCCAGTTCGATAATTAAACCTGTGTGCTTCGCTAGCTACCGCCTTATAATTAACACAAAGGCGAGCTCTTTTTCCACGGACCGCTGCTTATATAAAGAACGAACAGCGCCGGTGTTCATCACTACTCTCTCGATCATAAACTTCATCGCCTCTCACACTTCTTTCCAAATCATCAATCTTTCATTAACTCACTCGCGGCTAGCTGCAAGCAGTCTGCTGACTATTAATTTCTACATCGATCGAAAGGAGAAGTTCGTGTAGGGAGAGATGGGTTCTCTCATGGCTGGCTGGGATTCACCGGTTCTTCGTGATGACAAACAACGTACGTATGCCACGATCTCTTCAGCTGCTACGTACTTACCATGGATATACGTATTTTTGTTGCTTTATTCATGAGAAATCACATTAACTATGATCGATGTATGCACGCACGCGTGTGCATCTAGTTCGTTTGATGAGGAACCGGTCGCTGACCAAGGACGAGGTGGAGGCCTTCAGGAGGCAGCAGCACAGGAATCCGGCGGTGGCGGAGGACAACGAAGTGACTATAACACCCCAGGTATCAAACTTATCTAGCAATACTATCATACTGTACTAGAATCAATTAAGTTTGAAAAAATATAATTTTTAGCAGTGTCACCTTTCTTTATTCACGACTGCCATGTTGTGCCTGGTGCCTAGCTTGCCAATTAAAGTTGTTAAAATTGTGTGAGATTTGGTATATTTAATCTAGTTTTGTTCATGCTTGCTCATGTAGGAGAAAAGGCCGTTGAGCTCGAGGAGGGTCTCCGACGTCGTCCCCGCTGGTTCGCGGCGACAAGATCGACGTCGCAGGTGACGACGCCGCCGGCGCCGGGGAGAGCCCCAAGAAGAGTCTGGACTGGTATGTAACCGCTGATCGATGATGACGCTGTACTTTGTCATGCATGGCGCGTTCAATCTCGATTTGATTTGTTGTTTGCGTCGGTGGCGTACGTGCGTATGCGCGCAGGTGGACGAGGAGCAGCTGGGCGTTCCTCAACGAGCCGCCGCAGGAGGACGCTGCGCCCTGCACGGCGCAGAACTACACACCGCAGTTCCACGTCGTCGCCGGCCGGATCGCCACCGGCAAAGCCTGACCGAACATGTGTATAGTAGTACCAGATATGCTGTATTATTAAAACTGATGAGCACGTTAATTGTCCTTTCCGTGTAGATACATAGTATGTGAGTGGTGCATGCAAAATAAATAAGAACGTTTGCAGTGTTGGAATTAAGCTGTTTATTATGCTTGTGCTGCCATGTCAGTGTAAAATTTTCCGATATGCACGAAGAAGAAATAGTTTTTCCATGATCACGTATAGGATCACAGGTCGTGTTATCTGCTTCCGCCCTCCGGATTTGATTGAGGTAGCATTATCATTCTCATGCGGGTGTGAGAGGTGCACGCGTAACCACCTGGGGTTACGTGGCCCTGTTAATCAGCGTGCGTCCGTGCACACACACACACACACACACACAAAAGTTACTGGGCTGGGCATCGGCTCAGTCGCGCAGATTCTCTGCAACATGTAAAGCCCACACGAATTCTCGATAGTATCCAGCCTGGGTCCAAAACCCCAATATTCCAGGGAGATACATGTTTTGGGATATTGTTACTGCCAGTGATATACCATTTGTTTTAACGAAGACAAAAGCTTTGCTCGTTATATTAATAAAGCAAAAAGAGTTTATATGTACAAGCAGGATGATCAAAAGATCACCCCAAGGGCCGCCGGCCCGGACCATGTGACAAACTAAGGAACTAGCAGCCCGTTTGGATATATGGAAATGAGAGGTGGGATAGGGAAATGTTAAGAGGGATGAGCCCATTCCAATGTTTGGATTTGAGGATTGGAAAAAGAGGGAGGATAGGGAATGGGATATGAGGCCTGTATTTCTCAGCGTTTTAAACCCGGTGGGGGGACTGGGATATGAGGGGAAATGACTCTGAATCGGTAAAATTACTAAAATACCCTTGGCATGTTTGCCTTAAAAAATAGTTCTGCCATGTTGCAGCCGTCACAAGGAATCCCCATTTGGTCTCTCCCGTGTGCAAGTGTCGGCTGCCGCCGCCGACCGCGATCGCCGTCAAGGTGCACACGCATCACCGGTAGGTAATAATTTGTGTCTTGTAGCCTCATCTTGCTAAGCCTTCATGCATCTGAGCATCTCCTTGTTTCTCTACTGCCAACTTTGTGTAGTGCTCCCAAACTTTCTTGCTGTATGTAAGCACGATTACTAGCAAATCAAGCCCAATTGTTTTTTGATTCTTGCTCGATCTGAATTGGCTGCTTGTTGTTTGCACTAGTCCATACCTGATTTCGTCCGCGTGGTGGCAACCTCACCAGAACATTGCCGCTTGCTGCCATTTGCCCCTTGAGTGGCCGTTGCTCTAGAGTTTCTATTGGGCCATGCAGTACTAGTCCGTGGCACGAAGAGCAATTGAGTTCAGATTCTATTGGTGCTTGCCCAGCACATGTGTATGTATGTTCATACATTTATTTGCCAATTATTTGACCGAGTGATTTTACTTACCAAAATTTATTTCACAGAAATGGCTCGTCCTCCACCCAACAGACAGAGCCTAGTCTTGTGCCATGAAAAGAGACGTTGTAGGATGAAATTTTTTTATGGCAGTACATATTCTCTTGCTTTATTGGATGGTACTTATTAGGAAGTCTCGGAGTAGGCATTTTAGAGAGCCTTGTAGGTACGATCCGGCTAGTCAAACAAGGAGTTTGAATAACATGATTTACGAAAGTGACATCCTTTGTGTCGAGCAGCTTCGAATGGATCGACGTTGTTTCTGGGTTCTATGTTCTTTGGTCAAAGAAATTGGAGGGCTACGGGATACCAGGAATGTAACTGTGGAGGAAATGCTTGCTATGTTTCTACACATACTCACGTATGACGAGAAAAGTCGGTCAATGAGGACAGATTATCAGCGGTCTCTGGAGACTATTAGTCGACATTTTAATAAAGTGTTAGTTTCAGTTCTAAAGCTCTGGAGAGTACTGCTTAAGAGTCCTGAGCCAATCCCGGAGAACTGTACAGACGAAAGGTGGAAGTGGTTTAAGGTAAAATAGCAAAAAAATGTGTAGTTATATACTCCACTTCTGTTTGTGTAATACCTAATTAACATAATTATATTATATAGAATTGTTTAGGTGCTCTAGATGGTACTTATATAAAGGTCAGAATGCCAGCAATTGATAAACCACGATACCGTTCAAGAAAGAACGATATTGCCACAAATGTTCTTGGTGTTTGTGCACCAGACACACAATTTATCTATGTATTAGCTGGATGGGAGGGATCTGCTGCTGATGGAAGGGTACTTCGAGATGCCTTGTCGAGAAGTAATGGCCTCAAGGTTCCTCGTGGTAAGGAATTTCACTAAGTTTTGGTTGCATACAGTAAGTCTAACTAAGAAACTCATTTTTCTGAATGTTATGTTCTTATTACCTTGTGGATGCGGGTTACAAGAACTGCGAGGGGTTCCTTGCTCCATATAGAGGACAACGATACCACCTAAAAGAATGGAGTAATCCACCAGTAAGAAAGGAGGAAATGTTCAACATGAAGCATTCATGAGCTAGGAATGTCATTGAAAGGGCTTTCGGATATCTGAAACTACGCTGGGGAATAATTAGGAATGGATCTTACTATCCTATAGATACTCAGATTGGTATTATCCTAGCATGCTGCTATCTCCACAATCTTATCAGACGAGAGATGAGTTCAGATCCACTTGAGCCACAATTGGAGTCTTTTTTGGGATGTGGAGGAAGCGACCTGGATGTAATTGATCGCACTTAATCATCATCCGAGTGGTCTCAATTTAGAGATGATTTGTGATGATGAATAGTACGGCATCCCGCGTATTGGGGGTATCCGTATACAGACTCCCGTGACTTTAGGAAGGTACAGCGTACCCGGAAGGATCCCTGGACGATAAGGTAACCCCTCTCGGGAAGAGAAGACTCCCCTTAAACTAGGAAGTCGATCCCGACGTTTAAGGAGACCAGAGTCCTACTCGGGTGTAAGTCCACGTCCGGTACGACCCTGGGAACCCCCTATATAAGGATCAGCAATCCCATAGGGGAAGGCAGAGCCAATTAGGTCAAGACATCCAGTCGCAGCTCCAGAAGAGGAAGCCCTAGAAGACCCACCGCCTCGAAGGAGTCGAGCCTGGTGGTTTAGGATAGTTAGTCTACGATTAGGCCTAGGGTAGCCACTAACATACATCCCCCGTTGTAAAGAGTATTCTCCATCAATATATAGCAACAGGACGTAGGGTTATTATCCTGAGGGAGACCCGAACCTGTATAAAAACGGTTGTCCCCTGCTGTCAGATCTCCTGGCACTTGGGCCCTAGAGGTCCCTACCCCCCAGCAATCCTCACTCCACGAATACCGTAAGATCGCCGATTCATCGATCGTCGACAGATGGCGCCGACCGTGGGGACCTCTCCGGACCAAGCCGTCCAGGAAAGATCAGAGTCGGCAGGACGCGCAACTAGGCGCGATCAGATCCTAGCACCGTTTGCACAGCCCTCACCGGTTCCGACCGAGGAGGAGGAAGCAAACTCGGCAAGAAAACCGATCGCACCCTCGCCCCGCACTGGGTATTCGGACCAGGGTTTCTACGACGACTTCGGCCCTATGGATCCGTACGCGGTTACGGACCGAGTGGATTTCGGAGAATACGCCCCTGAAGAAGACTCGGATGGCGAAGCAGATCACTTCAGAACCGAGTGCGCCAGGGCCTTCAGCGGGAAACTGGTCTTAAATGACGACCTCCCGGCAGGAACGACCAGCCCCATGGTTGGAGTCTCTCCTGCAAACTCTGATCGTGAGAACGATCAAGATCCTACCCACGTTTGTGTCCGATGAGGACAACGTGATGGAATACGAGTACACATCGTCCAGCCAAGGACCTCGGATGGTACTCGCGATCAACGATGGTCGGGAAGACCCCGAAGATCCCAATCTGCCCGGGGGCTCGCACGTAGGTGCCTCCCACATGAACGGGGGCCTACCCGCCGCTGGGGAAAGAACTCCTCGCCGGAACGAAGACTTGCCTGCCGCTGGGGAGAGATCTCTCCCGGGAACAAGGGAGTACGTGTCCCGAACTGCTCGAAGACTTGCGGAAGTGCGCAATCTGCTGTCACAGCCTCCCGTGGCGGACTTATCGACGCCCGCGGGTGTGCAGTGGCAGCAACGGCTGGGGGTTGACCTCCAAGAGGCACGGAACCAAGCCGAACCGTCTCGAGCCCAATCGGTGGCCCGTAGCTCTTCTCGGGTGGACACCCCTCCTCCGCCGGAAGAGCGCGATCGAGAGGGACGACACCCCAGGAACAGGCCTCCTCAGGAGAAGCTACCTGTCGACCTCCGAGCACAGCTCGAAAGGCGCCGCCGCCAAAGGCGCCAGCAAGAGCAGCAGCCTCCTCGGAGAGACCACGCACAAAATATCAATGCTCAGGGCCGATCTTTGACCTCGAATAGCGTCAAGACTGCACCTCATCGGAGCTCCTTCAGCGGGTGCCAAACGCTATCCCAGGAACTCCGACAGATATGTCGGTCCTCTCGTTTCAAGCCCAACTCGCATGATCTGCGGCAGTGTCGCATCTTCAAAAAATGCCTTCGGAAAGGAAGAGAGAGGTCCCACGAGGAGAACCCTCGGACCGAAAACAACAGCCGGAAAATGACTTCCGACGGCGACGATTCCACTCCGGAGCCTTTCCGGGAGCACGTTAGAGCTATCGAGCACATGTTTGGGGGCTCAACCTCTTACGAATCTAAGAGGCAGTACAAGGCGATCGCCCGGGAAGTTCTCGTGAATGTCCCGCGAGTCCCTCGGGCAGTCAAGTGGTCTGAGATCACGATCTCTTTCGACCAGACCGATTGTCCCGGAAATTGCGCTCGACCGGGACGGTACCCTATTGTGGTCGAGCCAACGATCAACAACTGCCGAGTGGGCCGCGTGCTGATAGACGGAGGGAGCTCCCTCAATATCCTATTCACCAACGCCCTCGACGCCATGCAAGTGCCCCGATCGTCTGTTCAGACGGTGACGCACGCCTTCCATGGTATCGTCCCGGGCTCATCGGCCACGCTGATCGGGCAAGTCACGCTCCCAGTTACCTTCGGCACACCGGATAACTTCCGAACAGAGAAAATCCTGTTCGACGTAGTCGATTTCGAGACAGCCTACAACGCAATCTTGGGACGCCCTACCCTGGCCAAGTTCGTGGCAGCTACACACTATGCCTACCAATGCATAAAGATGCCCGGCCCAAAAGGTGTCCTCGCGATAAGGAGTTCCCCCAGAGAAGCACTCCTCTGCGACAAGAGCAGCCTCGACCACGTACGGGTGCACCTGGGGGACGGGGGACATATACCCTCAAAAACCAGTACGACCGTGAAAACCCACGGCGAGATAAAAATAGTTCCTCTAAGTGCGGCAGAGCCCACCAAGACAGTCCGGATCGGGTCAACGCTTGATCCAGACTTAGAATCATCGCTCGTCACGTTCCTCCGGGGGAACTCGGACGTCTTCGCATGGCAGCCATCCGACATGCCGAGAATCCCTAGGGAAGTAATTGAGCACAGGTTAGCCATCCGTCAGGACGCCGTGCCAGTAAAACAAAAACTACGGCGATTCGCCCCAGATCGGAAAGAAGCCATCAAGGTGGAAATAAAAAAACTCCTGAAGGCCGGCTTTATCCGAGAAGTCGAGCACCCTGAATGGCTCGCCAACCCAGTTATGGTTAAGAAAACCAACGGGAAATGGCGAATGTGCGTCGATTTCACGGATCTCAATAAAGCCTGCCCGAAGGATGCTTTTCCCTTACCCAGAATAGATCAAATAGTGGATTCAACATCAGGATGCGACTATCTGAGCCTCCTCGACGCCTATTCAGGCTATCACCAAATAAGCATGTGTCGGGAGGACGAGGAGAAAACCTCCTTTGTGACTCCGTTCGGGGTGTTCTGCTATTCAAAGATGCCCTTCGGACTAAAAAACGCGGGAGCAACATACCAACGCGGAATGCAGCTCGCCCTCCACAGCCAAATTGGTCGAAACGTTGAGGCGTACGTCGACGACCTTGTCGTAAAAACAAAGAAGAAAGAAGACCTGCTCTCGGACCTACTGGAAACATTCACCAACCTCCGAAGAAACAGAATAATGCTGAACCCGGAGAAATGTACCTTCGGGGTCAGCGCCGGGAAATTACTCGGGTTCCTGGTATCACACCGGGGGATTGAGGCAAATCCCGACAAGATACGGGCGATCGCAGAGATGAGGTCCCCAAAAACGGTCCGAGACGTCCAAAGGCTCACGGGTTGCATGGCGGCCATGAGCCGATTCATATCCCGATTAGGAGACCGCGGAATTCCTTTCTTCAAACGTTTGCGGCAACACGGCGGCTTCGAATGGACAGCGGAGTCAGAAGCGGCATTCCAAGAACTCAAAGAATACTTAACCTCCCCTCCGGTACTGGTCGCGCCTAATCCCGAGGAAGGGTTACTGCTCTACATCGCGGCCGGACCGTCCGCGGTAAGCGAAGTATTGACGGTGGAACACGGAACCCCCGAGCACCGTGAGAAGGTCCAAAAACCAGTGTACTACATCAGCGAGATCCTGCACGGACCCAAGGAGCGTTACCCCCAAGTTCAAAAACTCCTGTACGCGGTCCTCACCACGTCTCGCAAGTTTCGACACTATTTCCAAGCTCACACGGTCACGGTCCCGACCACCTACCCCTTGGGAGAAATCCTCCGCAATCGCGAAGCTATAGGTCGAATCGCCAAGTGGGCAGTCGAGCTCGGAGAGTTCGACATCCACTTCGTTCGGCGCACGGCGGTCAAGTCACAAGTCCTCGCCGACTTCGTCAGTGAATGGACGGAGCCCGACTGTTCAGCGTCACCAGCGGAAAAAGACGACATCTGGACACTACACTTCAACGGTTCCCTAACCATCGAAGGCGCGGGGGCTGGGATAATCTTGACCTCTCCAACCGGAGAACGCCTGCAGTATATACTACAGATCGACTTCCCGGACACGAACAACGTAGCTGAGTACGAAGGGTTGCTAGCCGGTCTCAGAGTCGCTTCGGCACTCAGAATCCGCCACCTTCTCGTGAATGGAGATTCACAGTTGGTAGCAAGACGAGTGTCCAAGGAGTATCAGACTACAGACCCGAATATGGCGGCTTACCTTGCGGAGGTGAGAAAGCTAGAGAAGAAGTTCGTCGGTTTTCGAAGTACGGTATATCCCCCGAAAGGATAACTGCCAAGCCGACAATCTTGCCCGCCTAGCTTCCTCACGATCTCTATGTCCATCCGGGGCCTTTGTAGAAAGGATCTCGACGCCGTCCGTGGCTTCCCATGAACCCAGGGACGAAGGAGAGGTGGTTAAGCACCACTCAAGGGTGTCACCAGGTATTGACGCTCCGAGGGGAGTGGCGGGGCGCCTCGTCGCTCCTCTCGATCTGGAAGAGTCGTGGATAGAGCCCATCCGCAAGTACCTTCTCGATCGAACTACACCTGAGGACGATACGCTTTCCGAGCAAATTGCCCGGCGTGCCAGGATGTACTCCCTGGTCGACGGGGCCCTCTACCGACGAGGGGCCCACGGAGTGCTCATGCGGTGTATCCCTCAGAGCAGGGTATAAGATTACTCGAAGAGATCCATGGAGGGGTGTGCGGGGCACATGCATCTTTCCGAACCCTGGTCGGAAAGGCCTTTAGACAAGGATTCTATTGGCCGACAGGCCTCCATGACGCGAGCGAGTTAGTGAAGCGATGCCGTCAGTGTCAATTTCACCACAGACGCATTCACCAGCCCGCCCAGGCATTACAGACGATTCCCTTGTCATGGCCATTCGCCGCATGGGGCCTCGATATCCTAGGGCCGTTCCCGGTAGCGCCCGGGGGCTATAAGTTCCTCTTCGTCGCGATCGATACGTTCACCAAATGGATCGAAGCCGAACCTGTCTCGCAGATCACGTCGGAAGCAGCCAAGCGTTTCATAATGAGAAACGTTATGACCAGGTTTGGCGTCCCGAGCAGAATCATCACCGACAACGGTACTCAATTCTCCAGCTCCGACTTCATCGAATACTGCACCGAGCTCGGCACCACGATATGCTATGCCTCGGTCGCACACCCACAGAGCAACGGACAGGTCGAACGCGCCAACGGGCTTATTCTCCAGGGGATGAAAACTCGCGTCTTCGATAGACTCTCCGCCCACGCCAAGGCTTGGGTAGACGAGCTGCCCTCCGTTCTCTGGGCTCTACGGACGACCTCTAATCGGGCTACCGAGAAACACCATTCAGCTTGGTATACGGAGCCGAGGCCATGCTACCGAGTGAACTTGCCCTGAAATCCCCACGGATGGAACTGTGCACCGACAAGGAAGAAATCCCTCGAAGAGAGGACGACCTCAACTTCATTGAGGAAAAGCGGACCCAGGCTCTTCTTCGGGCTACCCGCTACCAGCAGAACCTCCGTCGTTACTACGACAGACATGTTCGGAAAACGCTCACTGCAAGTCGGAGACCTTGTCCTACGACTCGTGCAGAATAAAAGCAATAGCAATAAGCTGTCTCCCAAATGGGAGGGTCCTTATACAGTAGTCGAGGTTACTCGACCGGGATCCTTCCGACTAGCGATAGAAGACGGCCGAGTCCTAACTAATTCCTGGAACATCGATCAGCTCCAGAAGTTTTACGTATAAAGCTAATCGACTGACCACTCGATAACATCCCTCGAGTAGACAGTCGGGGGCTGGTCCAAAGACTTAAGTTCAGGAGTCATTTATTAAACAGAACAGAAATCCTATACATGTCTGGCGTACATACGAAGGCTATGCGTTTACAGGTCGGGCAAGCGCAAACGCCCAGAAAAGTCTTGAGCGGCTCGGTCCAATTCCGCCAGGCGATCAGGAAGGTTCGCCGTGGCCCGGAGGGACACACGACCGTGGTGAGCACCAGCTCTAGGCGGTCCGCCATCTTCAACAGACCTTCCTCGGAAGACGAGGCTCGCGCTCTCTCTAGTGACAGGGCCTTCTTCTCCCGAGAAAGGGCATCGGAAAGCCGCGCCGATTGGTCCCGGAGTGACTGGACCTCGCCGCGAACGGCTTTCCACTTGTCATGAGCACGCTGAGATGGAAAGCGACAAGGTCAGGTAGGCTGGCAATGTCATCGGACAAAAGTTATGACAGGCAGTGACCTTCCCCACCTCCACTAAAGGTTTGAGTAGCGCCACGGGATCGTCTTCGGCCGAGGCTTCCTCGCCCTGAAGACTTGGCTCCTGCCGCTCCTTGACGAGTGAAGAGGGGGGGTACCACGCCAACCGAGCTCCAACTAGGAAGTAGCCTGATGAACCGTTTTCTCCGTGGATCGGTAGGAGGGGCAGGTATCGGTGGAGAAGCGTCCCTGCAGACCGCGTTTAGAATCCAGAACTAGGAGCGTAAGCTCGATAAAGCAAGAAGCGGAAGAATGGTACCTCGCTCTCTTCAGCGAAATGGAGCGCCCCCGTCGGACCGAAGGATTTCCCGCTCCTCGAAGATAGAGCGGCGATTCAGATCTCGATTTGCTCCGCGCAACCTCTTCTACCTTCTCGGTGAGCGTAGTGTCCCCTTCGTGCCGGTCCTCAGCCGCGGTCGAGCATCGACTAGGACTAGAAGGCCCAGCTTCGGGGTCATCTATTCCCCGTCCTTCTCTCTGCATAAAGGGCCCATTCCACGAAACCAGTATAAGGCGGGCCTGAAGGACCTAGGATCCTAAAAAAGAAAGGATTACCGCTAGAACCTCTTCCCGCTCGTGCAAAGGTCGAAGGGACAACGACGTGGGGACGCCTTGGCGACTGGGTGAAGGAACTCGCTTGAAGATATCTTTTACCTTCTCGGACACCTCCTCTTCCGAGAGGGCTGTTTGAGACAAAAGAGAAATTCAGAACATCCCGATAAGTCCTTCTTATGGGATTGAGAGGGGAAAGCTTACCCATTTTTCTCCGCCGTTGGTACGGATCGCTTGTCAGGTCCCAGGCACCGGTCTCCCTGTGCCGTAAAGGGCAAATTCCGCGCCTGACGAAGTCGGCGACACGTTGGCCGAGGACAGGCCTCGGGTCCGCAGAGCCTTGATCTCCTCGACCAGGTGCTGGAGACGGGAGTTGAGCAGGGTCTCGTCGGTCCAAGCGGATGCCGTGTCGGGCTGAGTTCCCCAGTACCTTATGCTTAGGGGGATCGACGGATGGCAATAGCACCACTCATACTCCCATCCCGCAAAGGAGCGAATTCCGGTGGCATCAATGTACTCCGCGGTCCTATCTTCTCGGAGGCGGACACTTGCGCCTCCTGCCACCTTCTTCTTTGTCCTCTCCATCTTGTGGAAATATCTGAATAGATCCAACGATGGCCGCACTCCGCGGAATGCTTCGCACAGATGGGCGAACACACTCAGGAGGACGTATGAGGACGGGTCAAGATTCACCACCTCCACTCGATAGAACATGAAGATCGAATATAGGAAGGTGGAAGGAGGCAAGAAGAACCCGCATCGGAAGAAGTCGAGGAAGACGACCAGCCATCCAGATTCGGGTTCCGGAACCCTTTCGCCCCGGACGTGACGAAACTCGGCTTGGTGGGTTGATTGGATAAGGGTCAACTCTATGGAAGATGCGAGTTTCACCTCGTTCATCTCTGAGCGCGGCCATGCTTCATCAACCAATGGGCTCCCAGCCATGACGCGGAGAGGCAGAAGATGAGAGGAGCAAGAAGGTTAGGGGGCAGAGGATCAATGTGGGCAAAACCCCAATCCTTGGACTCCTAGAGATTTAAACTTTCGCCGGAGACGAGCGCGGTTTTCGGCACGATCAGTTCCATCGCATTTAATGCAGGCAGTTGCTTTTTCCGCGTACAAGGCATGTCGCGGGAAAAAAGAGGGTCTGACAACCCACGACCCGAACGAGCGCGCGCACGATAGCGCAGAGAGAGAAAAGACTCTTCATCACCACGCGAATTTTCCGCCACGATGGATCGGTTTCCTAAAAACATGCCAGGCGGACGCGTGTCCGAGATCAACGGACCAGATCGAGTCAGAAAGCATTCTGGGTCTGTCCCGAGGATAATTCCGATAAGGCTTTCACAACTACTTGGTAGGGGTAGAACCTACTCGAAGAAGTCGCCGACGGGAACTACTCGGATCGCCTACTCGGAGTTTGTTCCCGATAAGGGCAGATTTCTAACAGAACCATCATGGCCCCACTTCACGTACTGATGGGGGGGCTTGATGATGAATAGTACGGCATCCCGCGTATTGGGGGGTATCCGTATATAGACTCCCGTGACTTTAGGAAGGTACAGCGTACCCGGGAAGGATCCCTGGACGATAAGGTAACCCCTCTCGGGAAGAGAAGACTCCCCTTAAACTAGGAAGTCGATCCCGACGTTTAAGGAGACCAGAGTCCTACTCGGGTGTAAGTCCACGTCCGGTACGACCCTGGGAACCCCCTATATAAGGATCAGCAATCCCATAGGGGAAGGCAGAGCCAATTAGGTCAAGACATCCAGTCGCAGCTCCAGAAGAGGAAGCCCTAGAAGACCCACCGCCTCGAAGGAGTCGAGCCTGGTGGTTTAGGATAGTTAGTCTACGATTAGGCCTAGGGTAGCCACTAACATACATCCCCCGTTGTAAAGAGTATTCTCCATCAATATATAGCAACAGGACGTAGGGTTATTATCCTGAGGGAGGCCCGAACCTGTATAAAAACGGTTGTCCCCTGCTGTCAGATCTCCTGGCACTTGGGCCCTAGAGGTCCCTACCCCCCAGCAATCCTCACTCCACGAATACCGTAAGATCGCCGATTCACCGATCGTCGACAATTTGGCATCTAACATGTGGAATGCTCGGAATGCAAAAAGAAACACACACATGGAGGTGGTTTTGTAATGCTATGGTTTATGTGTGAAGTCATATTTTTAATTGGCAATAGTAGTTAACGTGGATGTAATGCACTCATGCTGTGTACTCATGGTCATGTAAAATATCATGTCATGTGAAGTAGCAGATTGAGTGGTTTGACGTGGCATTTTTTTTTGTGAATATTCAATATGCACTATATATTAGTAACATTTGGCTCATCTAATAGACAGGAAATGGATCGACGACATGTCAATATCTTGATGCACCACAGTGGTGTTTTTTCTAAGGAAGGTGCTCTAACTTATGATGGAGGCAAAGTTGAACTTTTCAGAGATATCGACAAAGATGAAATGGGCTACTTTTGTTTAGTGGAGCTTGCCAAGAAAGTTGGATTCAAGGATGGTGACATACTGTATTATTCCATTCCTGGTTGTAGTCTTGATGTTGGAATAGACCATATCATAAATGATGCATCGGTTTCCACAATGATGAAATATGCAGATCAAAGTAACTTTCTCGAAGTCTACATTCAATATATTGAGCACGATGTTAGTGCCAATCGAACTGTTGGTACAACCATCTCCCATGACAACATTCATGTGGTACTTTTTATGATATGTAGTTCTGTTTTTGTTCCTACTTTTGGTTGCCCATTTTTTGATTTATTATGAATCTTGTTTGGAAAAGGTAACAAGGCTGGAGAGCGAAAAAGAATAAACAAGAGGAGAGACAAGAGGGTCTGGACTGCTCAAGAGGAGAAGGAACTAATTGATATTCTCCTTGAAATGAATGACTCAGGTTGGAAGGTAGATACTGGTCACAAGTCTGGATACCTCTTGCACATTGAGAAGGAGCTATCCAAAAGGTTACCTCATGCTCAGATCAAAGCTGACCCTCATATCCAGTCTAAGGTGAAGACAATGAAGAAGATGCTTTCATATATTTTAGATATTCAACAATTTGGTAGTGGCTTTGGCTGGGATGAAGAGAGAAAAATGGTTGTTGGAGACAGAGAGCAATTCATGGGTTGGGCAAAGGTTAGCAACTTATACATATATGTTTTGTACATGTAGCTCTCCAAATATATATTTTGCATGCATTCCTTTGTTAATACTTACACATAGTTTTTCGAGTAGACGTTTGTCGGCGGAATGGGGCCCAGGGTCCCCCGAACCGCCGGCGGAGGCCAATCAAATGCCGCGGAGCAAGACACGTGGCGGCCGAGTCGATGCAGGCCCCGCCCCGGTTGTCAAGTGGATCCGGTGGTCAAGCCTAAATGCTCGGGGGCCTTCCTCGGGCGTCGCATCCGCGCGAGTAACCAGAAAAGGCCTTGGGCTCCCGAGAGTCCAGGGCCCAGGAATCAAGGGAGCGCTCGGGGCCCCTTTCCCGAGTGCCCGGCGTCCCAAGAGGTGTAGGGCCCAGGGGAATGCTCGGGATGTTCCCCGAGCGCTCCTCCTGGAGCTCCCCCCGTAAGGGGTCCCGAGCGACCCTCTAACGAGTGCTCCCCGAGCGCTCGAGGTCGCCCGGGGGCAGCCTGGGACAGCTGGCGCCCCTCCCAGTTGAAGGAGCTGCTCGGGACCGGAGTGCTCGGGGGTCGTCGTGTCCCCGTGGGGCCCGCCTCTGAGCACGTCATTGAGCGGCTAGCTTCTCCAGCAAGCCTCAGCCCTGACAGAGGCATTTAATGTCCGTCATTTTGACAAGAAATTCTAAGCCCTGTGAGGGCATGATGACGGTCAGGCCGGGCCCCACCCGCTCAGGCGATAGCCCGTGATGGGTTCGACTGACAGGTCTATTGACCGACCGGGCGCGCCGCACCGCACGCCCCTGCCGCTGTCAACCTTTTTGCCCCCTTGGGTCGCGTCACCGCGCGCCCCGGCGCGCGGGTTCGGCTGCTGACGCCCGGAGCCCAGGAGCGGGTGTCTCACCCACCCTGTCAGAAGAAGCACGGTAAGTCTCCATTCGCGGGGCCCACCGGGCATAAAGTTGTCAGAGTCCCTGTGCCGAGGCGAAGCGAGGAGACGTCCGGCGCGGAAGTCCGCGCCGCGCATTAAATGTAAGGCGTGGGCAGCCCTGTAGCGCCCACGTCGTCTGCAGTACCCTTGGGGCCGCTGTGGTAAACCCCCGGGTATATAAGGGGAGAGCCGAGGCCATGCAAAAGGTTGGACAACTCTTAGTTGACTGTTTGAGCAATTGAAGAACTCTAGGGTTAGATCTCTTAGAGAAGAACTCCCCTTGTAAGGGAAAAGCCTCTGTAATCTTCCGTAGATCAATACATACACACAAAAGCAGGACGTAGGGTTTTACACCTCCAAGGTGGTCTGAACCTGGGTAAATCCTTTGCGTCTCTTGCATTAGATCGTCCCTCTCCAGAAAATCATCACCGGCTCGCAAGAACTCCTACTGCGCCCCCGGCCGAATCCCAAAGGGGGTCCAACCGGACCACCGCTAGAGGCGTCTCTACGCCGACAACGTTGTTGTCCTTTTCTTGGACATTCACACCTTCTACCCTTGCTGAAGAGTCGTGCAGGTGCAGCAGCCCTCTACAGGAAGCCTTTTGTGAATTATGAAAAACTTTATGAAATTTATGCTAGTGATTTAGCTAAAGGAGGGAATGCTAAAGGCCCTAGAGACCAGCTTAAAATTCATGAAGAACAAGCCACCATAAGTTTGGCAAAGACAACAAAAGATAGTAGTGACGACTCTCATTCTCAAGGACCATGTCATAGCAGCAACCCTTCAACTGGAACTAAATCAGGAGAAGGTCGTAAAAGGATGCTCGCAGAAGATGATCCTGTTGAATCATCTTTTATTGGTGTCTCGAAATCAATTCAAAGCCTTATCGAAGTTGAAAAGGATGCACTTCTCCATGACATGAAGGTTCAAAAGGAAATTGATGACAAGAGGGCTCAATTGTTCGGTGTCTTGAGTGCATTTCCTGGTTTTACTGCACCACGAGTTGTGAAGGCTGCACGTATCATTGACGAAAATCTGTCAACACTAAACCTCTTCTTTGACACTCCAGATGAGTTCAAAGAAGAGTTTGTTTCTCAGGTGATTGATGGTGTAAAAGAATAGATGAGGCAGTCAGGGCTCTACTCTTTTGGTTGTCTTATAGGAAGTATTTGCAGCAGGCTATGATATGTAAATATATGGCAATGTTTTGTCGTGTTTGACCTGAAGTATCAACTGTGCTTAGTACATGTAATTGGCAAGAACATGAATGGTCATGCATGTACGACTCTCTCTATATATGTAATGGTGATCACCTACTAGATGTGTGTAATTGAATTCATCGGTGGAGGTGGCCATGTAGGGATATTTACCAATTACATTCTCCATGGGTGAGGTTCACATCAGTACTCATAACTGCAATAACAGACGATGGTTGCTGGCAGTAGGTTGGACGCTGTCGGGCGCATACATGCAGCGCCTGGGAGCCAAAAAATGGTAGCAAACTTATGTTTAGTCGACGGCAACTATTTTAAACAAGGTTATTTTTGTCTTAGATGCTAATATTTCTTATCCCTATCCCATCAAAACCCAAACATAGGAATGGAATTAAAGCTTCATATCCCAGCTATAACCCACCCTGTCATATCCCACCACATATCCCTATACCTATCCCACCCCCCATTTCCATATATCCAAATGGGCTGTAGGTTGGAGAGATCTTTGGCCCAAGCAGTCATCTTGATCTTGGAGACGAGGGCCGGCGGGAAGGAGGACTTTTCTTCAAAGATCATGGTGTTGCATTCCTATAAAAAATAAAATTTTATACCTATAAAAAATATATTTGTGCAACCTTATGTTTATAAATGTGCAATTCTATAGTTGCACATTTCAAACCTTAAAAGTGCACAATTTGTTTCTGTAATTTTAGGCTTAGCAATGTGCAACCTAAGCTGTAAAAGAAATTTATATCAGATATAAATAAAACACTTTGATGCACGAATCTCGAAGTAAAAGTTAGCTTAATCCTACCGCTAAGCTCGTGTCAACCGAGACGTACGAAAATCTCCGTAGTCAACCGAGCAACAGCAAAATTTTATGCCTTTCTGGCTGATGGGCGAGAGCCCGCACATGGGTGGCACGCTTGTTGTTTGTGATGCAAATAGCCAGCGTCTAGTGGTAGTATGCAGCTCCCATATGATTCACAGCCTTGTGCTCCAGTATTCTTCAGATCAAAATATCTGAAACTTACA
This sequence comes from Stipa capillata, assembly GCA_019208055.1. Taxonomy (NCBI): domain Eukaryota; kingdom Viridiplantae; phylum Streptophyta; class Magnoliopsida; order Poales; family Poaceae; genus Stipa; species Stipa capillata. Next base: position 20,921 of record JAGXJF010001804.1, on the reverse strand, counting down.
TGTTCCTGAACATGGTTATGTGGCCGGTCCAGTTGCATGTTCATTACTTCACTTTGAAATCATGAAGTAACGATTGATTCGGTACTCAAGCTTAGCTTAACGACACAGCTGCTAGCTAGCGCTGCGCCCGCAAGTATGATGACGAATAGAACCATATCGGAATCCGATTTGATCATGGAGTGGGATTACGCGACTGACTGATGGAGGGCGTAGGATTACGCGACTGACTGATGGAGGGCGTAGTACTCCATTGCCTGCTCGATATTAGCTTCGCCCAACTAATAACTTCATGTAAACGTAAGCAAACCGAATCAGACTGAGCAAACAACAAGCATCGATCTCTTCATCGATCCCAGTCGTACATCAACTCGCCGGTTAGTTCCTGATCGAAGCGGGATTAATTTGTTCGTGTGTTATATAGCTGCACGCCGTCGGAACCGCGTCGTGTTCGGTTCCCTCCGCTTTTAATCCACGCGAAATGCTTCGCACCTCATAAATGAAGGGGAGAGGCCATTCCATTTCCGCCACGAACGCAAGAGGAAGAGCACTCGCATTCTTGCTGCGCTTGCTTAACCCTAAATCGCAGCTCTCGCCGACTGCTCGCGAGAACTCGCTTCGACCGCAACCGCACCAAGAACTCGAAGAAGATGGGTCCCCGTGATCTGGCTCCGGGCTTAGCCTTCGCGCCCCCGGACCACGAGCTCACCGACGTCTACCTCCGCCGCAAGATCGCTGGCCAGCCCATCCCCGTCGCCGCCGAACGCTTCATCCACGACGCCGACGTCTACTCCGCCGAGCCGGAGAACCTGGTGGAGGAGCGCGCGTGCGCGCCTGGCAGCGGCGAAGGAGAGAAGAAGCAGCCGGTCTGGTACTTCTTCAGCCCCGTGCGCTACGCCGGCAAGAACGGGCGCGCCGGCGGTGGCGGAGGGAGGAGGTCGCGCACGATCGCCGGCGACAGCAGCAAGCGCTGGCACCCGGAGTGTGCCCCGAAGCCTGTCAAGGGAGGGAGCGCCGTCGGCGGATACGAGCACAAGTTGTCGTACATGGTCAAGCAGGCCGCGTCCCGCTCGGGCAAAGACGAGAGGGCCGGATGGATCATGGCGGAGTACGGCATCTCGCCGGAGCATGGAGGCGGCGACCTCGTGCTCTGCAAGATCTACCGATCGCACCGCACGGGCTCGAGGGCAACGTCAACCACATCGTCGTCATCCTCGTCGACGGCGGCTGCCGCCGTGTCCGATACCAGCGGCTCCAAGAAGAGGAAGGCGGCCGGCGACCACCACCCCGAGGCTCCTACACCCGGCGCGCGGCCGCGGCAAACGGACGAGGACGTCTTCGCGGAGAGCCTCGAGCACGCCCTGATCGAAGGGTCCGACGAAACCGCGGCGGAGCTCTACGGGACGGCACACCTGCCGGGAAGCGACCTGGAGTTGCCGCCATGCGCACAAGAAAGCTTCTTGCCGTCGTCGGAGCTCTACGGATCAACGGCACACATTCCGAGTGGCGGCGAGACGGAGTTGGCGCCATGGGTAGAAGGCTTGTTCAAGCTGGATCAGTTGCCGCCACTCGCACAAGGGTTCGAGCCGTCGGAGGAAGCTATTCAACAGATGATCCTTGAATTGAGTAGCTAGATGCCTGGATCTTGTATTGTGCTAGTTAGCTTATGGCAGCATGTAATTGGAACTTCATTGCTGTCCCATACGTCCGTACGCCTCAAGCTACACATTGTATCTATGACAAACATGTGAATTAATGAATCATTATTTTTAGATGGATTAATGATTCGTTCTCGTTTGGAATGAATTGTGAAATTGGTTACGTGGATCGAGTTGTTGTCTGCACAACTGACTATTCCTACTTGGGAAATATGTACTTGGATTGGTTCGATCTGCCAGTATCCAATTGATTATGCAAAACCAAATCCTGCACCAAAAAACATTCCTATACGGTATAACCCAACGTCACGTTCAAGTACATAAGCTCATACTGAAATTTTAGAGTTCATACAACTGGAGGAAAAAACAAACATCATTGCACATGGTTTCTTGCAGTTTTAATGTTGTAAGTTTTCTTGGTTTTGGGTTGCGATCCTGTAAAAACAGGGCAAAATACTTTTTCTAAAAAAGAAACAGGGCAAATCCTTCGAATGAAGAACGTCATGATTGTGTACAATAAACAATAGCTAAATAGATTATGGTACATAAGCATTACCACACCATCACTTTCGATGGAATGTAGATACACAGGACAAAGGTGCAATACCATTGAACATCCAAATCCAACAGAGTGAGGAAAGCTTTGCTATGCTAACCAAAGAAAAGCCAACTGCATATCCCTCTTTTTAAACACTTTCATCATGATTACAGGATATGTCAATTTCCATTGCTATCTGATTTTAGGGTATTATCGTTGTTGTTGTAAGACATATATTATTCTTTTTAATGAATTAAGCAGAGCTCCCACCATATCTATACTACCTTATAAAATGGGAAGTTTTTCTGTTCTGACTCCACCCCACAAATTGTACCCAGATCTCTCACATTCGTCTGATCCAACACATCTAAAGACTATTATGAGTTTGATGGTCTGCCAATCTAATGGCTAATATTACTTTGATGGTCTGTCACCTAAGAATTACTCACCATGTCATTCACTTAAAGTTGATAGTAATTACCCACAATTGCCCATACTTAAAGTTGATAGTAATTACCCACCATTGCCACTGCTATACCCTCCAGCGTCCCTTTCTTCCGAATATGCGCCACGCGTGGCCGCTGCGCCCACGCCACGCTTGGCCGTGCCCGTGCGCCATTGTCGTTGTCTCCTTCGATGCGATGCAGTATAGATTGCATTGCACGTGTATACTTTCAGGTTCCGACGTCATGGCGCCATCGAGGATCACGCCGTCCTCACCCCTACTACCTGACGATCTCCGCTGCCTCCTCCTCCACACTAACCTCCCTCGTGCGGGCCTCCATCTCGCGCACACAGCCGTGCCACGGAGGGCGTGATGCCGCCGCTGCCGGTGATCTCCTCGTCCTCGCACGGCCCCACCACCACCACCAACTGAAAAAGCTCACGCGCCAGTGGAAGCTGTGCCACGTCAACGAGATTGACGCGTTGCTCACCGACCTCAGCACCGACGGCGTGTCCTCCTCGCTGCTGTAATCCAGGACAATCCGCGATCCAGAAGATAGATTGGGCGACAAGCATTTGTATTGTGTCATTGTTATATTCAATTTTTTTGACAATATATATTGATCATTCTTTAGTATTCTAGAGGAACAATGATATCCACTTTCTTTTTGCACCATCTTTATTTGTAAGTTATTTTAGCCATTTAAACATCATTGTTGGTAGAATGCATGTATGGATAGGAAATTATGTTTGTAAATGTTACAATATATTTTTTCACGTTTAATTTATGTTAGTCAAGACGTGCGTTGCACGTGCACAATTACTAGTTTTCAAGAAAAAGGCAACAGTACCGCAGTACATTGTTTATCCTCCCCTCTTATAGTTAAGTAATCTGATTCCCATCCTATCATGCATCAGCATCGCCGTCCACAGAGGCAGCCTCGCCCCCCAGCTCAATTTCTTTTCTTGATAACCTATGTATATACATGAGTATCTAAGCACATATACTATATACTTATATTATATATATAATTACCGCTAGGATTGTAAAAGCCTATCAATTTCAATTTTCGGATTTTTTTTTCTTTAATACTCACCAAATTCTAGCTCATAGTTTCTTTTGGCCCTTCCTAATTTTCCATTGAAGCTCCGCCATTGGACACCGTAACTTCCATGTGGTCGTGTGTTGCCCTAGTTGCCTATGTTATTAGTACCTTATTGTCGCTCGAAACCACGTCAAATTTTATGGTGGCTCTAAAACTCAAACCAAATTAAGGTGCAAAAGTGAAAAGAGACACGGCAAAGCCTACATGAGATAATTAAGGAGGCTAATAATATTTGTCATGGCCATTGATTAGGCGGTTAAGTGATTTATGTATCTTAGGGAAACATAAAAGAAAGATAGAAACCTTCCACAGTAAACTTCATCTAGCTGAATTTTTATTGTGAAGAGTATGGAAGAGGTTGGTGTTAATTTTAGAATCCAAAATGTCTAACCCTTTGAGGGCCTTGTGTCTAATCATTATTGTTATTGATACCTCCTTGTACAGAAAATCCTGCTCTTTTTATCATTTTGTAGATCAAATAAGTTTTAGAATGAATTAAGCGGATCGTCACATGGATACGCATTGAAGAAGAGTTTATGCATGGCTAAACGGTGGATATTATATATGAAAACATAACAATAACGTGCCCCTTTAGACCTAAAATAGTAGTTTGGGCAAACACAACGAACATGTCATAGAAGTTCTCTTGCTTTGGGCATCTCTTTCGGTCGCTACCTCGCTCACGTAAAACCTTATGCAACACCTCACCTTTTGCATTTTGTGGACCGATGGATTGTGAATAGACGAAGGGTAAAAGATCGATACTAAGACGTAAACACCACATTAACTGCTCGAAAAAATATCACAGGCCTTCTATAATCTAATATATAGAAGCTACATCAACGGCCATATATATCATCCACTATACTGCGTATCTTTTTGCATGTAAAAAAATCGTGTCTTTCATATCTCCATATAATCTACTTCAACGGCTATATACATACATACTCCATTGTATCACGTGTTATTCAGCACGAAGAAAAGACCACACATGTCTACTTCAACGACTATATATACTCTGCTGTATCACGTGTCCTTTTGCTCGAAAAGAAAGATCACGTATTGTGAGAACCCTAGTTCTAATGCTACTCATGAGCAACAAGGGATAAACTACTTTAACTTGCGTAGCTGAGTTAGTCGGGTTTATCGTACCGCGTCGCTGGCTAGTCGTAGATTAGAGGCAAAGAGCCACCCACTGTTTACTAGTAGTATTCTGCGGCTGCTGTATTCTTTATAGTCTTATGCATGTTTTCTTCCTCTTGCTCCAGTTTTCTCCAGTTCAAAATTTCTGGAACTTGCATGTTCCTGAACATAGCCAGCTTTTTGCATTATTTTGAATTGGACACGGGTCATGGACACAGGTGACATGTGACATTTTAGCCAGGATTCATGTATTTGGAGGCAACTGAAGCTGTTGAAATGATAAATCTAAAACCGTAGACTCAGAACAACATCATAATGCATGAGTGGTTGGAAATCAAGATAACAGATGCAGACAGTTGCGTATATAATCCTTCAGAAGCGCTACAGAAAGAACAGACAAGTTTTAAGTACGACACCAATCATTCATACAATACTCCTTAAGTGCAGTTCAACTGCTTTACGAGCAGGTACAGTAGAGAGCTGAATAGGTACAATTTCCCAACAATGGCTTACAAATTCCAGCTACAGCTTATCCAGAAGGGGATTTTGGCATGTATCTGGTATGTTGGGTGATACTCCTGAGCTGTGATATCTCAGCGTTACCATGAGGATCCGCTGAAGTAAGCTTCAGATATGAAGTATCATGATGTCTATGTACAAAAACCATGTTTAGATCCGTCCATTACACAATGCCACCATACGTTGCAGCTGATTTAGTGCAACTCATGATGCAGAATTTTGTGGACGAAATCCCGAACAATCCATCAGAGTTCAGATGATAAACCGGAGGACATTGCGGCTCTGCTGGTGAGTGCAGGCCTCATCATCACCAGAGCAGATTCATTTGCACCAGCTCTAAGTGCAATCCTGCCAGCTTCCAGGAATCTAGCAACAGCATCCTCTGCATAGCGGTTTGCTTCCCCTACAGTCATTGTCTTGCCAATATCTGGATAGGTGTTGAGTACATGATCACCGTTGAGCTGAGAGGCAAGTTGAATCAACTCCACTTGAAACTCTGAGAGAGCTTTATCTTCATCAGGGCCAAATGGTCGCAGAGACTTTGTGACCTCTGGGAGTTTCTCTGTTTGGATAAAAGAACATATATAATTAGGATCCCAGTAGAATCAGTCAGCTCCACAGTAAGCATTGTAATTTGTGAACTCCAAGAACTGAACATGTTACAACGTCTAAACAGCCCCCAAATCGATAAGCGACTGTAAGCATTGTAGACTCCAAGAACTACAACATCTGAACTTTTGTTTCTTCTTGAAGTGAAACTTCACTAACCACTGCTGGCATAATGCCAACAAAATGGCATCTATGTCATAACTCAGGCATATTATTGTAGTAACATACTGAACTACAGCAACTATTTACCTGGACAATCAGTTCTTGGTGTCTTCCGAATTTTTAAGTAGTCGTCAAAGGTCCCTGCCCATGCATCCCTCTTTGTCAGGAAGTTAGAATGTAAATTAAATAGCTTCTTTACTGTTGCAGGAATGGATGAATGCTCATATTGGGAGGTTTCCTTCGGACCATTTGGTTCATGGATCACTGCACAAATTAAAAGCAAGGTAGTAAATACTAAGATATTAATATGCGGAGCATATCACAAAAAGTAAAGATTTCTGTGGTTACAACTATATTCCCTTAGAGCATATAGTAGCATAATTTCTAGATGGAGAGGTTAAGCTACCGGTTCAAGTTCCAAGTTTTGTCTACTTAATAAAATGAAATAGCAAGCAAGTCCACCGCTTGATGACAAAGGTTGTAAAACTGCTACTTATCCAACTACATGACCACATGGATTGCTACTTGCCAGGGGTGCAGGAGGGTCTTTGCAGCATATCGTCGGTAAGATGAATACTATAAATCCTGAAATATTCATATGCAACATTTTAAACCGCTACTTGTCCAACATGCATCGAGTAAAAGCAGAGCCCCTCAGATCATCAATATGTATTAGTAGAAACAAGCACACCACATGCTTCTATACCAGATGAATGCTTCTATGCTAAATGAACGAGAAATTCAAACTAACATCTTTCAACGTTGATTGTCTTCCTATCAAAATAAAACACGAGCTAATCTTCACAAGTCAGTTCATTCCTATTGCTAGTGTCGATCAATAAAAATTACTTAGATATCAAAATTCAAAGGTAAAGGGAAGAACTGGAAGGGCACGAATTCAAACATCACAAGTACTCAGTACTCACCAGTGCCCTTCTCAACCCACGGCGAGATGAGGAAACTGGGAACGCGCACCCCAAGCCGCTCGAACTTGAAGTAGTAAGGGTCAGGCCCAACAATCCCATCAGGCTGGGGCACTCTATCAACTGGCGTGGGAACATGGTCATAGAACCCACCATGCTCATCGTATGTGATGATCAGGGCCGTCTCGTTCCACTGCGGGCTCGCTCGCAGCGTCTCGTAGACCTCCTTGATAAACCTCTGCCCCCTCGCAACATCATGCGACGGATGGTCATCATTCGCCGGGAACTCCTTGCAATCGAAGTACCTCTGCTCAATCACGGCATAATTCGGCAGCTTCCCCCACCTAGCGTGCAGCTTGAACTTGAGGCTGTACTGGTGGAACTTGACGAGGTGCTTGAGCCGGCGAAGGCTCTGGTAGAAGAGCGTGGCCGGGATGTTCTGGTAGTAGATGCCAAAGGAGAGGCCGTTCTCCTCGAGGCTATCGAAGATGGTCTTCTGCGGGAATCCATGGATGAGGTCCTTGCGGGCGTTGAAGGTGAGGCCGTGGGAGGTCGCCGAGTGGACGAACAGGCGGTTGGGCTGTGTGGAGGTGGGCACGGAGGCGAACCAGCGGTCGAACACCGCGAACTCGTCGGCGAGGGCGCTGTACACGGGGACGGACTCCGGTGTGAACCCGCTCATGACGTTCTGCGGCATCCCGAGGCCCATGCCGCGGGCGTTCTGGGCGAAGCCGGACATGGGGGGAGGCACGGCGGAGGTGTCGGCGGAGCCGAAGATCTGCTCGCGGATGTCCTCGAAGCCGTGGCCCGGGTCGGAGTCGACGTACCCGGCCTGGTCGGTGACGAAGATCTCAGGGGAGGAGGGGTCGGAGGCATTGAGGCGGTTGGACTCTCTGCCTGTGAGGCCGTCGATGTCGGGGCGGCGGCCGCGCAGCCACCCCAGGACGTGGTCGAAGCTTCGGTTCTCCATGACCACCACCACCACCGTCTTGATCGGGGAGTGGATCTCGTGCTTCCGGCGGCGCCGCTTCAGCCCGCGGTTGTGGTGCGCGTCCAGGCAGTGCGCGGACACGACCAGGGCCAGGAGGAGCGCCGCGACGAGGAGGCGGCGCTCTCTGGCTTTGGCGCCGGCCATGGCGCCGGAGTCAGCGTCGTCGTCGGCGGCGACGGCGAGGGGTTGGTGTTTGGTGAGTGGCTTAGTTAAATTTCCTTTTAATTTAAGTAGCAGAAGTTTTTGCTTTGCTTTTGCGTGCGGGTTGCCGCTGCTCTCCTCTTGTAAACCCGTGGGGCTGCTAGATAAGAAAAGAAGTCTGACATGTGGGTCCATTTTAGGTGGCCGGCGTGGGACCCGGTGTCATGGGCAGTGGAATTCTGTGGGTGCGCGCCGGATGCCGCGGAGGCTGACTAGTGGCGCACGAAACAGCTGGGCCCGCAGAGCAGTGTGATAGTAAGTTTGTTGCTTTGTTTCCTTTACCTGATGTGCAAGCATATGCCGTAGGGATCTGCAGATTTTTCTTGCTTTCCTGTGGATTACACGACAACCACACAAGCTTGGATGGATGTGTGTTTATTTACACGCACTGGTCAACTTTTACTAAGTACGAATCTTTTAGTAACAATTAAAAGTATCCAGGTGATAAAACATGATAGGTAACTGATCAAATCTTATCATTAAATTGCCTAAGAAATATCTACTCCTGGTTTCTAGTTTTCGATTTGCAACATGTACGGTAGAATTGTTTTGAGATGAAATGTGAGGTAAGTTAAACGAGCTAGAACATGCGTTCTTTTAACTCGCTTTTTTTTAAACACAAATCGCGTCCCTGTCTGCTGCTGTACTTGCGGTCCAATCATCCAAACGGCGGCAATCATATATAATTGGTAGTCAATGCAGGCGGACAATGCATACCTGACTGACATGCTGCTCTTGTTTGTTTATTTTTGTAAGCTTTCTGTTCTTAACCATTTTAATGATGTCTCTTAGCACGAAAATCAAGCAGGCACCTCGATCGTTTGATGGTTTCACTGAAGACCCAACAATGGAAGTTAAGCATGCTCTCTAACTGCTTACAATTTCTGATCTCTAGCTACATACTTTCCTACTCTTTTCACTAAAAAAGATTATCTCTACATTACTCAAGCGGCAGAAGAGGTCTAAGGTCACTTGCAAATTATAATTATCTACAGGTAATTAGTATTATGTTTAAACAATTGTGTACACTTTCAACTCCATGCGGCACGCCAAGATTGAACAGGCGCATCGAAATCACCGGTAAATACTACTATCCCCGTGGCACTGTGTGAATCACTCATGCCATGGGAATAATTAACAGCATATGCCTGTTCGTTCTTGTTCGCCGAGCACGGCGATTGTTAATTAAAGCCTTTAATACGAACTAGTAAAGTTGATAGGTCGATATGTTTGATTTGATCAATCCGTTGAGATCTCATGGCGGCTTTCGCATGCAGCTTAATTCATCGAGTCGCTGTTGTTGAACCGCTGCGCTTTCCTTCTGTGGCTGGTATCAGGTTCACTTTGATAGAATGCTATACTTCTTGGATGGCAGATATACGTGGCTCGATCGTGATGGGTGCCGTGTTTACTTACTCTTAAGTCCTGGTGCTGATATTTCTGCGACCGAGAAGATGGCAACCTTTGATCGCACAAACAAGCTTGGTCATGTGCATGGTGTTGTTATAGGATGCTAAACTACTCAGCCACAGCCAGGCTTCGAACTGGACGCCAGGAATGTGTCCAGCTCGCGCCTTGCTCCCGTGGTTGCTGAATTATATTATATAAACTTATTTTATAGTTTATTGTAAAAAATAGGCGTAAAAGTAAAAGAAAAAGTTAGTTAGTCAGTCAAGTAGTACCATAAGGCCAAATAGAATCTCATTCAGATCAACCACGCTTAACAGCACAAATTCTTCTCAAGGTTCTCGAGCTCGCTGCATGCTATCGTGTAAAGAGTTGCATGATGAGTCATGCTTGGATCACCAGCAAGCGAACTTCTCCCAAATGCTTTGGTTTTTGTGGTTAGTAGACGTGCCGATTTTGCGGGCATAAGGATATAGTACCTTTTTTTTTCTGAGTGCAAGGCATAGGATATACCATGCCAGCATGACCCAGCGGCCTAGTCCAATGGTACTAAAAAGAAGCCTGCCCCTGGCCCAAATTAGAGAACAGTACTATCCACGAACGGGCAAAATCCATTCAGTAAAGCCTCACTAGCGATGTCCCAAAGTAGCGTGACCTAGCATGGCCGGCCCGGCCCAAATGCTCCGAAAGAACCCGAGCTGTCATCCCAGGTTTTCGGTCAGGATGCAGCGAGAACATATCAGTTACCAGTTTCTAGGTAATACTAATACCAACACATATTATTATCTTCAAAAAATTCGTAAATATTTTTTAGAATAATTTAGAAGATTGACACCACATGTATCTATTATAAAATTCCGCAAATTTTCAAATCCGAATTTAATCCACAACTTGAAAAATAAAAAAGACAAATCAAATAGTACCATTTGGATACTATCTTCAGACTTGAATTTGATACTATCCACAAGCACATTTTTCTTTTTTGTTTCATAGGTGGTGGATTGTATTTGAATTTAAAATTTTGAGGCATCATAAGTATATATATTGTCAGTGTCATGAATTTTTTTAAAAATTCATGACTTTTTATAGATGATACCGTACGATGGTATTACAGTATCACATAAGAGACAGTATCACTGGATACTCTCTCAGAAGGTAGCTTTTTCCTCTCACAGACGAGCCTATATATATGGAGCTTTAGTTAACTATACTATACTATATATATATATATATATATATATATATATATATATATATATAGTGTAACCACTACTACAAACAACGTCATCCAGGATCGGTATCACTGACGGGTAGCACGTGCCCGTCGGTGATGAAATCACTTCACTGACAGGTAGAAAAACAACCCGTCAGTGATAAATATGCGATGAGCCTCAGGGCTATTATCAAAAATTTCATCACCGATGGGTAGGAAAACTACCCGTCAGTGATGACGTTCAGTGACGGGTAGATTTTCCGCCCGTCAGTGATAACCGCCCGTCAGTGATGATTTGCAGTTTCATCACGGACGGATAGAAAACTCACCCGTCAAAGATGACCAAACTAGCACTGGCGGGCATAATTTTGGCCCGTCCGTGATGACTTCTTCTATGTATAAATGCGGGACCTAGTCATTTTCACCGCGTTGGAACCCTAGCTTTCTTTCGCACCGCGCTGTGGCCGCCGCCTGCTCCCCGAGCCCGGATTCGGTCGCCGCCTCTTCCTCGAGGCCGGCGACCGCTCCTCCACCTTGCAGCAGTGCCGGCGCCGGTGGAGGCTGCCGTTCTCTGTCGCGTTTGTGACACTGCGCTGCACTGCACAAGGCACTTTTTTGTACCATGCGGCTAATTCAATCCAACAACTTTCATCATTAGCCCCACGCGATCTTGCGTACAGGAAGCAACAGCAAAAGTCCAGTTTTAGCCCTGGCTAGTTTTAATTATAATTTTAACCTCTTTAAAAAATCAAAGCCAAAAACATACTCTCTGGAATGGATTGAACCCGTGACAGGTCACCTGTAGCGGATCCAACTCTCGATAGGTGACCTGTCGCAGGTAGGATTCGTGGTGCCATCTGGTACGTCTCACGGGTTCCACTCGTGACATGTGACCTGTCGTGGGTCCAACCCACGACAAGTTAAGTCTCGTGAGTCCAACCCGCGACAAGGGACACGTGGCAGTTGTATAGATAGTTATGAAGTCATTTTTAACTCTAATTTTCTAAAGGAGCTAAAATCGCAATTGAAACTCAACAAGTGGCTAAGATCGGCTTTTTGCCGGAATCAACTAGCATGTATGATATATACCATGTGTTTCTTAGATCCGTTTTTTCATCCCCTTTTAACATGTGGTGTCTGCGGATGATGCAACACGACAACGAACAATGGATTGGCCACCAGAGAAGGAAAGGAAAGGATACCTCAATCTTGTCACACGCTGCAGGTGGGCCACCAGAATCGCTGAACGGGATGAAACTGAAACAGGATTAACGTAAGCGATATCAGGTCAGGTTAGCAGGACTCAAATCAGGAGGAAGCTCTCGCTCATCGCCTTTCCAAGAAGATGGGCGCGGGCGTGTCCATCCTCATCTGCCACCTCCCACCTATCCTAATTACTCTCAACAGCCTCGACTCCCCGGTCTATCTAGCCTCGTTCCTCCCAAATGCCCACCGGGCTCTCGCCGTCGTCCCCACTGCCGCTGCGGCGCAGGCTCGCGCCTTCGCATGGGCCCACCTCGCCGTGGGTTGTCGCGCCATGCCTTCCCCGCCTCACCTGCAGGGGCGCCTCCACCTCAACGGTGTCGCGGCCACGTTCCAGAAGCTCGACGCTATCTGTGAGTTCCCTCTCCCCCCGACTTATTCTTCCCGTGCTTGAATAGCGCGACATTGATGACTCGTGGTCTCGATTTGTGATCTCGGTCGATTCAAATGCGTGGGTTGGGTTCTCATGCGGGTGTGCAGTGGTGAGGGAGGAGGAGTCCACGTTTAGGAAGGCGGCGGCGGCGGGGCACATCCTCCTGCCGCTGACGCGCTGCATCTTCTCCAACCACCTCACCCCGGTGCTCGTGTACCGGTGCCTCGTTAGGGAGGACGACCGCAAGGCGCCCAGCTTCCTGTTCGAGTCCGTCGAGCAGGGCTCCGAGGGCACCAATGTGGTATGCCCCCAATTATCCACATCTTCCCTCATATTCGTCCCCCCGCCCCACAAAGGACATCCCCTCTTTGGAACCTCTATCCGTCTTCGTTTGCAGGGGAGGTACAATGTGGTCGGGGCACAGCCCACAATGGAGATCGTGGCCAAGGCCAACCACGTGACGGTCATGGATCATTGGATGAAGTCTAAGAAGGAGCCGTTTGCTTCTGATTCGATGAAGATCCCAAGGGTCATTATGGAACAGTGGAATCCGCAGATTAGTGACGGCCACCCTGATGTGTTTTGTGGTAAGACTTATGCATTAAAAATGTTGTGACGTATTGTTAGTCATATATTTGTGGTCTTCCTTTTGAAGTTAGAGTATATTTGACGTCCTTGGTCTGTTTAATAGTGTGACATGCTGTTAGTACTTGCACATGAAAGCTTATAGCGTGGTCCTTTTGTTCATGCCACATTGAGTTGATCAGGTCCAATGTGGATGATTTTCTTTTTCGTCTATGAAGAAGGCATGGTAAATTATTTATTAGACACTGATTCTGATTATAATTTTTTGGTTAATTGTATCTTTTTTAATTCTGTAGGAGGATGGTTTGGATACTTTTCATATGATAAGGTGCGTTATGTTGAGATAAAGAAGCTTCCATTTCTAAGGCACCGCATGATGATAGGAACCTCCCTGACATCCATTTAGGCCTCTACAATGACATAGTTGTATTTGATCATGTCAAAAAGGTTGGAATCTTTTTATGTGATTTTTCTAATTTTAGCGATGATATATCCTGTACTTTATACATAATATGTCTGAACTGTCTATCATGCTTTCTGTCTTTTGAATATATTTACGAAGTTGAAGCAAAACAGGAATGCAATCTAGTTATGGCTCCTCCCCAACATGCTCAATACTTCTGTTTATATGCCATCGCAATAGGTTGCTCGTTAAGGTTCTTATATAGGGTGTATTTTGTTTATGGTATTCCGTTAGGTATGATCAGTTATGATGGCACCAGTTGTTCATCTCTTTCTATTCTTAATGTAAAATTTTACACCATTTATGAATTAACCACCATCAACCAATGAACTCCTACCATTGAAAAGAGCCACTTAGATAGTAATAAAATTCTTGAATAGTTGCAAGTTAAGAAAACAAAATTAAATTTTGTTTCTCAAAAAAACATTGTTTTGAATCTCTTATTTTGACCCAGAGCCTACCTCTTAAATGAGCTATGATATCTAGTTACTTAAAGGCATTTACCTCATATGTTGTGTTTTGTTTGGTGCAGAAAACACATGTTATTCATTGGGTGAGGGTAGATTGTTATCACTCAGTTGATGAAGCTTATGAAGATGGGAAAAATTGGGTGGAAGCTTTGTTATCAAGATTGCACAGCCATAATGTGTCAGTTATAAAGTTTGTGCAACTCTCTTTTTATAAGTACTCTTTGCTTTTTCCTAATTTTTTGCTTCTCAGGGACCTATCTCAATCAACCATTTATGTAGCCAAACTCTTTCTGCTGGTTTTGTTAAACTTAATGTTGGGCACTTCGGCTCAGCACTACATAAATCATCAATGTCAAGTGAGGACTACAAGAAGGCTACCGTGCAAGTGAAAGAGCACATTATAGCTGGCGACATTTTTCAAGTAGTACTAAGCCAGTGTTTCGACAGGCGGTTTGCAGACCCCTTTGAGGTGTATCGTGCACGACGCATTGTCAATCCTAGTCCTTATATGGCCTATCTACAGGTGATTTGGTTATTTGCAGCATTCTGAGTGCAATTCTTTTACAGTCAGTTATGTGACATACTCATCAATAAGCTCTATCTCCTGTAACATTGTCTTAGGCACGAGGGTGTATTCTTGTGGCATCAAGTCCTGATATTCTTACTAGGTTGGAAAAGGTACGCCAAAATAGGGGTTTCTCTTCTGCATTTTTAGCTACGGGGTCGTTTCAAATCTCATTATGATTTGTTGCAACATGGTTTCGGTGAAGCTGGTTTGGTTTGCTGAATTATGTTATATATCTGTAGGTTACTGGGGAGCTGCGTGATGACCTTACATGTTGGGATGGCCTGCGAGCTGCATTGCATGTTGGAACAACCAGTGGTGCTCCCAAGGTAAGTTCATACCTGTTGTTTGTTCGCGCTGGTTCCTTTTTACAACTAAGAAATAAGCAAACACGATTGCATCATGCCATCGCCTACATGCATTGGAATCTAGTTAGTTAAGAATCTTTACTGATTCTAGTAAGAATTTGCTATTCCATCTCAAAGAAAAGGACTCTTTCAACTAAACATTACATCCAAATCCAAACATACATCACATTCAGACTTTTGTTCAGTTTTTATTGGCTCCACCTTCCACCCATCTATGCTGTTACCCTGAGTTCATTCATTCAACTTCCAATGCTTGCTGCTGAAAAACTCACCAGGTGAGAGCAATGGAGTTGATCGACGAGATGGAAGGGACGATGCGTGGGCCGTACAGCGGCGGCTTTGGTGGGATCTCCTTCTGCGGCGACATGGACATCACGCTCGCCCTGCGAACCATCGTCTTCCAGATAGAGTCCCGGTTTGACACCATGTACTCTTACGCCGACACCGGGATCGTTGCCGACAGCAAGCCCGACGACAAGCACCAGGAGTTCCAAAACAAGGCAGCCGGCCTCGCTCGCACTATTGATCTCACCAAGTCCACATTTCTGGATGAGTAGATTTGCTTTCGATTTTTTATGTGTTTGATCATTGCTGCATATAATAAACAACTCTAGCTAGTGCAATAAGTTCAGTAAAAGAAAGAAGAAGATGGCTCATTGAGTGGTCGTCAAGGGTGTATCGAGCCCATGCGTATTTTTACTGTGGTTGCCTTAGACAATAGTCAGACTAGCTCCCTCGCTAATTAGTGTAACCTTCTTCCTCTTTACGATCACATGTTCTTCATACGTGCATCACTTCATGTGTGACGTACCTCTTCTTTTTGCGCAACGTTGCTGCAACCACCGCGTTGATGCTTGTGTGGGTGTCGCTGCCGTCTTTTGCGACCACGGCTTTTAGTGGCTTGGTGCGACGGCACGTTAGGAGGATGTTCTGGTCTCCTGGCCTCACCTAGAGCGGGATGCCCTCGATTATCGGCGCTGAGGTGGCTGTACTAGACATGGCGTTGTGGACGACAGAAAAGGTAAGGAGGAGCACCTGTAGGATGGTACAAGCCACCATACCCTTTGCCAACATGTCTTTATCTTAATGTGTGTCATGTGCCTTGTGTGAAGAGCTAGATGCTCCCTACTACATGTACGTACTATATAGATACATGGATTATCTTAGTCTCATGGCTGATCGAGCTAGCACTACAATAGAGCTAGGGTTTGAACATGATATCACAGCTAGGCAGCCACTACCCCCCATTGCTGAACCGCACTGCTCCACGCATAATTGCAACTTTGTTAACATTTTGTATGACGTGGAAACTATCTCAATGAATGGGTAGGTTGGTGATGGCTTCGGGACCCTGGTTCATGTACTCGGCACAGAGGATAGTACGTGTAGTGTTCTCCACCATGCACGGGTAGACCAAAATAGAGGTGGGGGGCATGGGTCCCCGGGGGGCATATGCCCCCACTCAAATTCTAAAATTGCAAAAGTTAACTTATATTTATATAGAAGTACTTTAGCCTTTTCAATTTAGAGAAGGAATGCCCCCATTCAAAATTTCTTCTGGGTTCGCTCATGCGACAACGACATCCTTTTTCCATGGCACCCAGCCCCGCAAGGTGCATGACCCAGCCGAGGAAGCTTTGCATGAACAGTAACCGTGAATGGTTTCTCCACGGCCAGCCGAGGTAGGTGTCATGTTTAGGTCCTCGCGCGTCCTCACCGTGCAATTATGGAAAGAGAAGCCAGTCGAGTGCTTGGGCGTGCCGCGGCCTTGTGCGGTGATCACGTTGTGTTGTCCAGTAGATGGCCTGCAAATGAGGATGAGACAATTTTGGGACACCACCGTCGCGTCGGCCAACACAAAATCTACCTTTCCTGATATCTCACACTCTCGGTAGAACTGTGTGGTGCAGTGTCAGTGTTTTGATCCGGCAATAATGAACATGGGGCAGCGTGCATGCAATAGATCTAGATGGGTGCACACGAGACACAGAGTTTAGGTAGGTTCAGGCCCTCGGAAAGAGGTAATACCCTACGACCTGTGTTTGGTGGATGATATTGCTTGTGTACCATATGCAGCAAGACCTTGAGAGGAGCTCTCTTGGTTGCTAGGGTTTGTATGTATAATGCCTTGCGTATGTGTAGCTTACCGATCGGGGGATCCCTACCCTGCCTTATATAGGAGGCAGGGGCAGAGTTACATGAGGCAATTGAGCGTTCCCTAGAGTTTGGTTCAAAGGCTAAGGACTCCCCGCCGCCTTCATAAGGGCACTAAGGCGGAGCACGGAAAATAAAATTGGGCACCCATGTTTTACCAGTCCCGGATCTCAGGGCCGTTTTGCCAACCGCCGACATGAACGAAATCGAATTTCATTGCCTTGTCGGTTACAACTAGAAACCGAGAAATCAGATAGGTACATGTTTATGTCTTGTACTCCAAGTTGATGATGCGCCCCCGTGTAGAAGTCGGAATCTGAGCAGTTGGCCCGTCCTACCCTATGTCCAGAAGGCCGGCTTTGTCCTCCTTGACGATACCCGGGTGCTATGTCATCGTCAGTAGCCCCCGAGTCCTTCATGATCTGGCTGCAGTTTGTCTTGGTAGCGCCTTCGCCCAAACCGAAAAAAATTTTGCCTTCTCCCCTGGGCAAGTTTCCTAAGTGGCATCCGCCTGAGCGCGCCTCCCTGTTCTTTATAGGGAGATTGTGAGGGACTTATAGAACTCCTATGGAATAAAAATAATAAGCCGAGTAATATTTACCCGTAGGGCAGGAATATCATGGCAAGTGAGCTAATAACGGGTGAGTCCAGGTGGTATCTACTCATTTCCAACGGATGGAAACCGGCTATCGACCCAGCGGGGGGCATACCATGAATCCCGACCGAATTTTCAAGTGGTACCTGGATTCCCGAGTGGTTCAGGTCCAGCTAGTGTCCCTTACGGGAAAATACCCTCGGAATTCGTGTCAGAACCAGAACACATATTGTCGCGGAGATTTCGCGGCAATATACATTTCTGAAATAGCGCCTAGCACGTCCGAGTGGACCGTTGCCAACTTGTGCCCGCAGGGGGGACGCCTTCGGTCTTCAGGTTCGAAACCGAGTCCTCGAACTCCGGCATTGAGTCCCGAATCAGTGAACCATTTTGCGCCGCTGTGGCGTCCGGTTTCTAAATCAAGGACTATCTTGTGCCGCTGTGGATGCCGGGTTCGTCCTTAGCTTGGGTGTTGCCGAGTGACTTGCGAACCCTGCTGGGTCGGCCATCGGCACCCTTTCGCAGAACTAGTCTGCTTCCGAGTGTGGCAGCCGGTGCGCCTCGGAATTATTTGGTGGAGTCGGTACAACTTGTGACATGTCCCAGTGAGCCAAGCCGACTTCAAGCTGACTCGGTGTCCGAGCGCGATTCGACTCGATCGAGCCGAACCCGATCGAAGCTGGCTTGTGGTCAAACGGTACCGTCTTGACTGTAAACGAGGTCGCTTCAGCATTTAATGCACGCAGTCGGTTGGACAGAGTGCCTGCAGCGCCGCAGCGCAATGATTTTGCCTCGAGTCCCGTGCGAAACGTGCCCGACACATCCGCTGCTGCTGCTATGATTTCACGGGACGTCCGAAGCGACGGTTCATCATGATTGCGCCCCGAATCACACGGGCGGCGCACGCGGGATGGTTGCTGACGTAACGCTCACCGGTCGAGACGCCTGGGACGTCGAGTCATGGCGAAAAAGGCGCCCCGAATCTCGCGGTTTCGCGCGGCGCGGGACGACGGTTGCCGCAACGGTTTGCCGCCACGTATGCCGCACGACTGCCGACGGTTTGCCTCCCTCGGCTTTAAAAGCGGGCGTAGGGCGACCGCGGTTCCCATCTGCCTTCGTCTTCCTTGCGCCCAAGCCCTTTGTCTCTGGTGCTCCGCCACCGCGCATTGCTTCCCTTCTTCCCGAGGAAAACACTCGTTTCGCCGCCGTCCTTCGATCATCCGACCATGTCGCGCGCCGGCAAAGGCAAGAAGACCGACGCTTCCTCCTCCGCCGCCGCCACCCATTCCGAGGGGTGGAAAAAGGGCGACTGGGTCCCGTCGGTTGTAACCGACCGGATCCTCTCAGGCTTCGCCGGCAAGGGACTGCTGCCGTCCCGCTCCATCGGCAACTGGAGGGCTCCGTATGAAGAGGAGAAGCCCGCTCTGCACGCGCATGATTGCGTGATGATCATCCCGTTCATCGAGCGGGGCTTCTCGATGCCCCCGCACGACTTCGTGCGTGGCCTTCTCTTCTTCTACGGCCTCCAGCTTCACCATCTGAGCCCTAATGGCATCCTGCACATCGCGTGTTTCATCACGCTGTGCGAATGCTATCTGGGGACTCAGCCACACTGGGGGTTGTGGAAGAAGATCTTCCTCGTGAAGGCGCAGCCCATCAAAGACGGCGGCCGCCTATTCGTCTGCGGGGGAGCCGGCATTCAAGTCAAGGCCGGCGCTCGGTACTTCAAGCTGCAACTCCCGGACACCGTGGGAAGTGGCAGGACGGGTGGTTCTACTGCCCGGATGAGCGCTACGAACCGACCCAGCAGGGTGATGAAGCTCTAGGCTGTTGCGGCGATATTCTGTGTCACATGGGTAGTCTGGCGGGGAAGAGCGCCTGCTCCTGGTGATTGCAGGAGAAGCTACGCGGACCTCGGAGATCCCAGCCTACTGGAGAGCTGCCTCTTCCATCAGAATTCGGAGTCGTCAGAGATCGTCGTAGCCCGGGGTGCCCTCGAGGATGTTGATGGCACGTGCTACCACCGTGGCCACGACGAGGTTGTGACTGGGGAGCGGGAATATCTGGACGCCGTCCCTTTCATGCATGCGGAGTGCGTTGTTGACCTGGCACCCTCGATCTCGCATGTCCTCGTTACGTTGTCGTTCCTCATGCTAGCGAGCGAGCACGGTCTGCTGCTCGGCCAATCTCTCCTCCTTGGCAATGAGACGGCACCGGGTGGCTTCTAGCTGATCGGGGGTCTGATCCGCGATGGGGATTGACTGGTCACCGTTGTTTGCCAGCGCATTCGAGTCAGCCATGAAGACCTCCCGAGAAGGATGGTGGCTTCCCGAACTCTTAAAGCCGTCCGAGTCATAGTCAAGGACGGGTAAGAGGGACTCAATCGTGCCAACCAGTCGGGATCCCTACTCGACAGGTGAAAACCTGTGTTCAAGCAGTAGATCCAACTTTTGCACAACCTCATCCTCGGAGACGGCCACCAAAGTCCTCGACTCGGAGGAGAGTCCCAACGGGGAAGGCAGTGAAGTCGAGTCGCAGAGGCAAAGTTTGCCGAACTTGTCGGCGATGAAGTCCAGTTTTCCGAATCGGAAAACTTGTCCTGGATCAGCGACAGAGTCCAGGGGGCTAAAACTCATGATTCGGCCTGAAACAAAGTCGCCGTTGTCGTTTGAGAAACCCATCTGGATCTGTTCAAATGAATCTGTGCGCATCGCCCCTATCTGGCGCGCCAACTGTCGGTGTTTTGATCTGACAATAATGAACATGGGGCAGCGTGCGCGTAGCAGATCTAGATGGGTGCACACGGGACACAGAGTTTAGGCAGGTTCAGACCCTCAGGAAGAGGTAATACCCTACGTCCAGTGTTTAGTGGATGATATTGCTTGTGTACCGTCCGCAGCAAGACCTCGAGAGGAGCTCCTTTGGTTGCTAGGGTTTATATGTATAATGCCTTGCGTATGTGTAGCTAACCGATCGGGGGATCCCTACCTTGCCTTATATAGGAGGCAGGGGCAGAGTTACATGAGGCCCGGATCAATTTACAAGTAGATCTCCTAATCGGTTACAACTGGAAACTGAGAAATCAGATAGGTACATGTTTATGTCTTGTACTCCAAGTTGATGATGCTCTCCCGTGTAGAAGTCAAACTCTGAACAGTTGGCCTGGCCTACCTG